>JABVZX010000297.1:14604168-14617499 GCA_020883565.1 Drosophila pachea
TAAAAATTTATTCGGAGGGACATTTCGCCTAAACATATTTGCATTTTATTTCACATATTTTTGAGCCGTGCGGCTTTCAGCAATCAAATATCTATTTATCCGCATTTGCATGCATTATTCGAATATTTTTGACCGAGCTTACGCTGGGCCATATTGACGCCGTCTATTAATTATATGACCGTCAAATTTATAATTTCTTAACGGATTACTCACCCAGATTTTCCACCTGACAGGGCAGGACCAGTGTGTCCCCGACCACGGCCCGATAGGTATGGCCGCGGGAGAGGAAGCGCGGCTGTGCGGCTGCCAGCGAAGTCGACGAGGACGCAATCGGCTGCGGCGCATTGCTCAGTGACCGTGTGTTGGAGCCTGCAAGTAAGAGGTGGAGTATATCAAGTACTATTTGGCAAGGTTCGGGTGCCATTGAATGGCTTTCAATTAGCATAAAAGTAGTATAGTAAATGCCTACGGCCAGGGGGGGGGGGGGGGCACGGGTGGTGGCCGGGGGCTGAGCACACATTACTCCCAGGATACTCGTAAATACATGCATTGGCCGCTATCGATACCAACAAATTGACTCCACCATGCTTAACGGTAATCGGCTGCCCCACTCGGCGAAGGGAGGGCTCAATTTATTTCCTCTGGGTATCGTTGGGCGTGCGGTACTCCTTGTAACAGTTTCAAGTAAGTTTTGAGAATGTGTGTGTGTGTGTGTGTGTGTTTGGCAACTGGCTAACTGCTGCTCAAGTCATGTTCGCTCTTCTCATTGCCGACAAATGTGCGCGACGAGCCCAACTTCTGGCTGGAAATGACAACGCAGCGTGACAAATTTGGTGCTCCTAGGAGCAAGGGGACTTTGGTGTAGAGCGTGCCGGAGACCTTCCCGTGGATTCTCGGCCACCTTTTGGGTATTCTGTACAGACATAGTCCAACATTTTTCACGTTAATGAGAAATGGTAGATTCTGATACTATTTGGCTTCAATTATAATTGTGATTTTCCTCGGCAGAGCTGCAACATTTCGTGTGGCTTAAACTGGGTCGGCCGGGGGGATGGATGTGTATCTGGGGAAGGCTCTCCGCTGCAGACTCCTGTGCCACTTGCTTACCACAATTGCTGCCGTGTGCGCCACCGCAGAGCAAACGAGATTTTAAAAAGCGCAGTTCTTGCTTGAATAATTTACCTAAAGCACATACAGTTTCAAGTGTCATCGTGCAGAAGGCTCTAGTGTGCCTGCCCCCTTCTCTCGCACCTGTGTCTATCCCTCTCGCCCTGACTCTGCGGTAGGCGCGAGTGCGTGGATGTGGCATTACCGCTGGCTTTTGTTCCTGCGCAAACAGGCTTTGTTTTTCACGCAGCAGTTCACACTGCCATTTCAATGCGAATGTCAAACATATTGACTGTTCACGCGGCGACAGCCCGAGGCAGCGCCAGCGCCAGCTCCAGCTCCATTCATTCATTCACTCATTCACTCATTGCGTATGTGGTTTTAGCTCTTTTGAAGCGTGCTGTAACGCCTGCTGCTGCTGCTGAAATAGTTGTTATTATTTCTATGTATACATGCTCGCCAGCTCGCACTGATGGCAGCTGTGGGCTGTGGGCTGTGGGCTGCCTTTAGTTATGCATATTCCGAAATTTAATTTTAAGGCATTTGCCGCGTTTCCCGACTGATAGCACATTAAATTATTCCCCATCTGCTCTTCTCGCAAAGGAATGCCCAGAGAGCAGGTGCAATACTGATTCTTTGCAGAGCAAAAATCACTGCACATTTTATGGATGCTGCATGGGAGACGTCTGTACGTCTGTACGCCTGTGTACAGTGGCGTCCCGTTATTTGTGTACGCTTTCTCATTTCCGCTGGGCGGGACGAAGCCTTTGCATGGTTTTGCGGTGCAGTTACATGCCGGGACACCTTTCAAACGGAGCATTGGCGATGCTCCGGGCCATGCAGAGGTGCCAGCTGCTGCCGGCCCACCTCGGCACGGGCATGCATATGCGTCCATATAGCCACATTTAGTTTCATTAAAACTTCTGCCACATATGTGTGCGCCCGTGTCTGTGTGTGTGTGTGTGGTTGAGCAACGTGCAACGTGCAATGTGTGTGCATGTGATCAACATCTTTGCATATTTTGCTATTAGTTTTGTGTTTACTTTCCTTTCGCATGCAGCTCTCGGCGCTGCTCCACCTGCCATTCACAGTCCTCTAAAGTATGCACGGAAAAACTGAATAACTGAAGCAGCGCAGAAAACAACAAGCTCCATTCGAGGCGCCGTATTCCGTATGCCCTGATGTGCTGCGGCCCTCCAACACACAAAATACTTCAGTTTAATTCATTGTCGCCTAATTACAGCGATTCTCTCTTTCTTTTTTTTTACCGAGAGCTGAGCTTAAAGCCAGAATTGCCCCGAGGCCGGCCTTTGCCTTAGTCGGAGCATATTGTTGTTGTTTCGCCTTGTTTTCCCTTTGCATATTTAATGCATGCAAATTATTAACGCGCAGCAACCATTTCGAAGGCGCCCACGAGGGGCTGGCAGGGCGGAGTGGGTGGGGCGTGGCAAGCGAAATTCTTTGCTTTCTTCTGGTTCTATTGGCAGTAATTTAGCCGAACACCTTGCGCCACGCCCACTGACATGAGGAGGAGGTCACCCACTGCTGTCAGTTGCCATAAGATGATGCCGTTTGGCTGACTCACTTGACTTCGACTCCGTCGGAGCATTTATCAAAATCCGCTTTCAGATGTGCGCTCTGTGAACTCCTGACCTGGGAGGAGCCCGCCAACGTCAGGTGCCGAAGTCGGCTCCGGGAGCCGTCGCGACTGCCAAAGCCAACGCAAAGCCGGGCACACAATTTCACTGCAATTTCGGTAACACAAGCGCAGTGTCATTCGACTGGCGAAAGCCGCCCACACACTGCGCACACTGCACGGACCGGCTAGATCTACATATGCGGGTGTGCTCTAATGGGGAGTGGAAGCATTTGACACCCGGAATATGCAAATGTTGCCAGCTTGTGCTGCTTCCGCCCCAGAGCCCCGGCCCTGGCCCCAGCTCCGGCCCCAGCTCCGGCCCCGGCCTCGGCCTGAACCCGTGAACCTGTCAAGCGTTCCGTACGTTGATAGTCAATCTATTCATCTTTCTAACTGGTTTCACATTTGAGGGCTGCCAGTCATTCGGGTTGCTTTGCCAGCTCTCTGTATTCGGCAGCGGCTGACACATGCCGATTTCTGGCGGGAGGCCACTCAATCTGTTGACTCCCATGCACATATCATTTGCATAACATTATTTATCTATCCTCCCTCGGCATTAAATTTTAAAATTTCTGCCAAATCCGCCAGTGAAATTGTCTTGCCGCGATGCACTTCGTCAAGCTGCTGCTTCTGCCGCCGCGCTCTGGCTCTGACACCTATCCATTTGCATCCCGAACTTCCAATCTGCGATATAATGCTGGCCATTACGTCCAAATTGCATGCCGAGCATAACTGTGACTGCCTACTGCTGAATCAATATGCTCTCGGTTCAATGAACACTTCGCCTCAAGACCCAGACAATTTGGAACTGGAGTACACTTTGGAGTTTCGCTTGGGCTGGATGCAATTTTGCAGCATGGGGAGGACTGTAATTGGTTGGAAAATTTGCTTAATGCCTTCGACAGACTAGTTTCCGCCTAGTAGGCCTAGGCCCGGCTCTGCGGCTATTAATTTTCTCCGTCTAAAATTTGTTTACGCAACATTTAACAAATGCAGCGCCATGTGCGCCTCCTCGACGGGCGCGGCAGATACGCGCTCACGGCTCACGGCTCACGGTTGGTGGCAACGTGGACGAGGCAAGATATCGCATTAAGAATTTAAATTAATTAAATTAAAATGCATGGTATATGTGGTTACGTTGTTGTTGTTTCTTTCCGAGATTTTGCTGCCGCCGACCGTAGACCGAGCGACTAGCCAAGCAATTGGCTAGCTACATGGCTGGTCCGTACTGTGGGACGGGGGGACGGGGGGAGGTGGCTGTTTATGGCGTTGGCCTGGCTGATGCCCAGGGTTGTTAAGGCTGCCGCAGCATTTGCATAAAGTATAATGGCCAGCATCCTGGTTCTGGCCCGGGCTGGCCGGGCTGGCCGGGCTGGCCGGGCTGGCTGGGCGATGCTAGACTCGGGCAACAGCGGGCATTCAATTTTCCGCTTTTTCCTTGGCGCTGTTGCCGTCGTCTTTGAACTTTTCGCATTTCTCGTCGTGGCTGTCGTGAAACATTTGTTCCACACTTTATACAAGACGTTTCCGTGCCGCATGTCCAGTTCCTGGCGGTAAGTTGCTTTGGATGATTTTGCATTGGCCGGCCCTGTTTATTTGCCGTTCTCTGTCGCATCCCTTCGGCTTTGTTTCCTGCGATGCTGTCGTCTATGGCGCGTAAAAATTCAATTCTCTTTTATCTGTTTCTTTCAGCATTTGAAAAACTGCTTTTCCCACGATGCTAAGCTAATTAATGGCGTTTTCCCTGCTATCCTCGTTCGGGCTTTGTCCAAAGTGCATAATCCTGATAGCCTCTTATCGTCGTTGCGTATTATTAACTATTTTCCCTTTGAGGAGCGGCAAAAGATTCAACGACTTCGCTCGGCTCGGATTAACTACATACTGCATTCGCACTTAATTATCCTGCAAATTATCCTGCAGAGGCACTCGCTTTCAGACACATTCGGTCGCCGTTGTTGACCCGCCCTCGGACAGCCCCGAAGGGCGAACTCTCTGCTCCGTTTGCGTTTGCTCGAAAAAAAAAAGAGAAAACGGCGACTGTATGGATAATTTGCGGTCTGTTTGTCGAAATGTGTTTGATTACGCTGGCGCGCTTGCTTAATGACGACAATAAACAAATTAATTGCAGTTTTCGCGTATTTGCTCGCTAATTTCAAACTGTGCACAATTAGCCATAACCTGCAGGACGTCAAATGTAAATATCATGTGGCAAGCTAATGGAAATAGATTAAGGCCCTACTAAACCCGTTGAAGGTTGATATTTTCAATAATAATGGCGCAAGCATCGAAAGTAGGTCGGAAGTCCTACACACACACAATCAGACACACACACACACTCAGACGGACAGACAGAGATCTGCATTTTCCAACACATTTGGCCGCCACCAAGTCCAGCCCAAGCAAAAACTGTCTGCGCCGGAAAAGGAAACGAGTCGTGCACATAAGTTAGGAGGAAGGAAGCAAGCGCGCCATTCGAAGTCGGCCGAAGATTGTCCTCAATGGAAAAGTTCGGCTCAACTTGCTGGGATTTCCTTGGTCTGCAGATACCGCGCTGAACTAAATCTAGTACACAACGTAATCGAGAGCTATCGAGAGCTAATGCTGCCACCACCAATTAAAGCGTCGTGACGTAAAGTGCCATCGATTTTATATCACGGATTGTTCGCTTTTAATCTGCACTCAAAACGTAGTATTCGAATGCTTTTTTTTTTTTTTTGTTAAATTTTGAAATCTGATTCAATCGGAGCAGATTAATTACGTGTGTATTTCTGGCAATCGCACGCAAAAAGTTGTCATCAACAGAAACAGAAGGCAGAAAAAATAATTACAACCTGTGCAAATTAATTGCATTTTTAATTAGCGAGTCGTTGTTCCAAACATTCGTAGGCGTTTCTGGGCCGATTGGCGAATGAATTAAATTGAGGTCTTGGATTCTGGTTACACCTGGCTAACGTACGGTAAATATAATGCCTTTAAATAAATAATAAATATTTTTCACAGCGTATTTACAATGCTCCCTTTTTTCTGGCTTCGAAATCGGGTTTTATATTGTAAATTTAATTAAGTCCAGGTTAATAAATTATTAAATCAAATTTGCACAGCGACATATTAGTATAAACTACGACAGTTTGTTCATTCCCAAACACCTGCCGGCTAATTGTAGGCATTACAGCATATACGAATAAAAGGCGCTGGTTCATTCAATTCGATTTGCAATTTTAATTAAAAGGCCAAACTCTGGCGAGTGCCTAATACACTCAAATGGAAGGTAAACAAAATTTCATTACTAAATTGCTAACTATTGCCCCATCCATTTCTTCTCTCTTTTCACTATTCATCACAATTGCTTTTGGCTCTGCCTGTGCCCGTGCCTGTCACTTGTGTCCTTTACCATTTCTATAAAATATTCGCCCTTAACATGCACGCCTAATTTGTAAACGGGGAAAACGTAAAAAGCATAATGTATTGTGTTTTATTTTATTTTATTTTTTTTACCACGCTCATTAGCGTACGCCGTAGGCCGATTCCACTGTGCGATTGCCAGCTATTTTTTTCTCAACTCGCAGCACTTTAATGTGCGCTCGCCATTAATCAAAGCTCAAATGGTGCCTCTTGTTGGGGACATCAAAAGGGTGAAATCTCAGTCTGCGTGCGTGTGTGCGCGTGTGTGCGCGTGTGTGTGAGGGAATTACACTCCGTCTAATAACTCACACACGCTGACTAAATCAAGTGCAGTGAGAGACTAATCTGATCTGAATTTACAAGCCCATTTGCTGGGCCCACCTTGGGTATGCTCGAACTTGCGACTACTCTACAGGCCGCAGGGACTATATACTCGAGTCTATATCAAGAACAATGCAAGCGATATTCCTCGATATGTTCCCAATTGCCTTGTGGCCGTGGGTCCGGCCGTAAACTTGTTTGCCCAGGTTCCACTGTTGGGGGAAGAAAGAGAGACCTTCTGGTTTGACAATCTCGGACGTCTGACTGACTGGCTGACACACTGGGCGGGCTTGTGTGTTTTGTCTAACAAGAAATTTCAATATTTTTTTTTTACGCCCAACAATAAACAGCAAAAGAGAACGGAGAGAATTGGCTCCGAAGAATGCAAGGCAAATATTAACCCGAGGCTATTCATTAAGTAGTCTTTTGCTCATATGCTTTGCCACTCCCCGACCACCGGCCGCCTTGGCTTCCTGGCTCCGTTCATTCACGTCCTGCTGGTGAGGTGCTCCGGCGGGCAATGTTTGCCCTGTCTTGCGACAGCAGCTGCCGCTCAATGTGTCCGGCTCAGTCCCTTATAAACTTCGTCAGGTTTCATTTAAAAAATTTATGAATAAATGAATTGTAGAGCTAGCCGGCAATAGCTGATTCCTACTGCCTGTCCTCTTATTGTCTCCGTGCGCAGCTGTCGCCTGGGGACATTAAAGAGCTTAACGTCTCGGGCGCTTAGTTCTCGTCGCTGTCCGCCGGCGAGACTGGCGTACATAAAACACACCTGATGTGCAAAAATTGCTTAATTGAAACATAAGCCGCTATAATTTGCCGCGCCCGGAGCTGCAGCACAGCGACGGCAACAAATTATTCAAATTCGCGCTCCGCATATTAAATGGCACGTTCCACCTACCGCGCCTGATTTGGTCTGCATTCTGGGATTGGAATTGGAATTGGAATTGGTAGTGGAAGTGGAAGTGGAATTGGACTGGCAGGAATTTAGCAGCTGCTTGCAATTAAAAATGCTTAAATCAATTCAAGGATGTATTTCCGAAGAAGCTCTCAACCGCTTAAAGTAGCACTTGGAGCTTTCTCCATACCTTTCTTCACATGGGGATGATTTGCTGCATTTACTCGGCGTAATTATCACAGTTGAAAACTTGCGAGTTATCTCCTCAGCAGGCACACTTCGAAGGCAGGCAAGCAAAATGGAAATGGTCCATTCTGAGCATTGTTCGCTTTAGCGAGGGCTGATTGTGGCGCTCTACATGCAGATGTCGCCCACGATTATGGTCTGCGCCGGGATCTACACCTGCCCGAAGCACCACCAGTCCGAGGGTAAGGTTTCAGCGTGCCATCTCAATTTGTTATGGGCCCGTTGCTATCTAAAGACATTGACGTCTGATGTCACGATAAAGAAAGCGCTGCTTGCGGAGTCCCCAGTCCCAGGGGTGAAGTCAGCTTGTCTCGACTGAAAACTTAGCCTGTTGGCAGAACAATCCTTTGCCATGCTCCACGCGGAGTTTGCAGTGGAAGAGTCTTTAAGGGAAGTCTTGCATGAAAATGTAGTTCGATAAAATAAACAAACGCACACTCCGCTTTAATTCAGCAATGCACCATCCGCCATCCACTTTGAAGGTAGATAATTAACCTTGAGGCTTTTCTCATTGAATTGAATTGAAATCAAATTGAATTCTTTATGCGCCGTGTTACTGCGATGTATACTAGAATCGAGAATAAATAGTGCACTTGGCCAGGGCATGAAACTTTTCCAATTTGCGGACATAGACCACCGAAAAATAAAGTATATGTAGGCAAACACGAAGTGCTCCTCTAGCCGAGCACACACACACACACACACACACACACACACACACACACGTACCCATCGAGCCAAACTAACTAAACTTTCGACTACCAATCAAACGAATGCCCTGACCCCGAATAGCAAACTAATCGAAGTAAAATACTCGAATCGAATGCCTGATTTCTCAAGAGTGCACCCAAAGCCGTTTCCAGCAAGTACGTGAAAAATGCAGTCCCTTTCCTAAACACAGTGAGGTCTGGCCAAACCGGAAGTAGAGTATACTCTATATTCAACCGGTGCCTTAATTAATTAACTATTTTTCTCAATCTATTATTCTCTCCGCTCAAACTGTTGAGCTCAATGAGACCATTAAGCATGTAAATCCAATTAGATTTGTCTTCTCAAGCCGCTCAATGGCTCCAGTAGCAGGTTACAGGCTACAGGATATGGCTACAAATACTTTGCTTGCAACGAGCCCAATAAGAATCCAATCAGATTGTGAGGTCATATGTTGAGGCTTAACCATATTCTAAAATGAAAGTAAAAGAACTGTTTCCGAAAAGGAAGCTGTGGAGATAATGATCTTGGCCTCGGGTCTCGCTAGGATTAGAGAGCTGGCAATTTGTCGGTTCATTTTCGGTCTTGGCTTGTCTCTCAAACAGATTGCAGCAGCCGAATTCGCTTCATTCGGCACAACAAGATGTCCACGCCCATTGGCCAGATTTTCTCTAGCTACCATTTTCCGGCCTGCCGTTAGTCCGCGTGTCTGTCATTAGAGGCGCGACTCGCGCTTAAGCGCGCCATCGTCGCAAACTCGTAAAGTACATTTTTTAATTAGAGTCAGGAGTAAAACAAAGCAATTAGGAAGGCTGTCAGAGCAATCCTTTCCTTGTCCCTTTGCCCCACAACGGCGGCCATGGCGCCGCTCCGTATTTTTAATTTCCTTGCCATGTTTTGGTCAAAATTTACGCGCAGCGTGTGAATTATTAAAAAAGTAAATTATGCGAAAAAAGAGCAAATAAAGGAGCCGGAAGCTGGGGGCTCAAATTGCTCGCGATCCTTTTAATGTACGACTGACCCGGAAGTAACACTTCCACTTCAATTAGACGTATCAAGATGTATTTCTCTGCTACAATCGCACATTTGTTGAGCTTAAATTTTTGCGCCATTTTGGCTTTAACTCATTCGAGGTTAGAACTTTCATCCGAAGGAATGACTGCGGTGCCTCCTGCTCGCCAAGTTTGGAGCCTGGCCCCAGTGGGGGGAGGCGAAACAAAAAAAAAAAAAAATGAAATACTAAGTTATTAGCAACAACTGGGCTCGCCTCGACAGCTGCGGTAGCACGCAGGGGCGGTGTGTGGGCGTGTCAACGGGGGACTGTTGCGGGCTCGGTTTGCTACTTGTTGGTGCAGCCCCTAGTTTATGTTTACTGCATTTTGTGTGCGAACGTGCGGCAGCAATTTTTGCCTCGCTTTGTTCGAGTAATATGTGAAGCGCAGCACATTGACATTTTTCAGGAAGTTGGTGGCCTAGACCCAGTAAATTTCAACAATGGCTGTTTGTAGCACCCACAAGCATAGTTTTTGGCTGTTTTAGTTTCGGGTTGCAGCTGCTGCAGCTACCGTTCGCAAAATTTATTGCCCTTGCCGTGGCAAAAATATTTGCGTTGCATTCGCATTTTACTTTTCGCATTTACGTTGTTCATTGTTCCGATTTTTCCGATTTTTCTTTGATTTATTATGGAGCTGCCGCCGTTCATCCAGTGCTCTTTACTTCCAGCCTGGCCAAGCTAATCATATTCAGCTGCAGTCGGGCAGAGCAAATACTGTTCATTTCTCGAACAGCTCAGAGCCTATGCACAGACGTTTTCCCAGTAAAGAGAGTTCTTCTTCTTTCCTTTCGGAATTTTACCTGATGGACTGCGAACGCACAGTCCTTAAGGGTCTTCTGAAGTCGCCCCTCGGAGTTGGTTACACTGTAGACGCACTTGAATCGAGTGCGGGTGGCTTCAATGGAATCATACCACGCACAAAAACTGACCTGTATTGATTGCTAAACGAGGTGTGCGTGTTCGTGTGCGTGTGCGTGTGCGTGTGTGTGTGTGTGTGTGGCGCACTCAAAAAACTTGGTCGTGCAGCTCGTGCGGTGGCTTGTTCAAACTTTACAGAAGTATGGACACAAGCTGCCTGTCACAGAGGAGGTGTGGTTGGCGGTGGTGGGGGTGGGGTGGGGGCAACTAATAAGTGGCGCTACTTGCAGGTTGGAAACTTTGCCAAAGTCAAACACAAAGTCGCCGAGCATTCACTACAGAGAGGGTATCCGTGACGCCGCGTCAGCCCGTGAACTCGTCAACCCGCCTGGCATTAGCAGTACATTATCAGGGGTTCATTATTAATGTACCGCTGCCTGATTCAATACTAATTGAGCGGGATTTTTTGACCAGCCGTCGGAGAGTGCTTCCGAATTGTTTGGACACGGCCATTTCATGCCTGCGCCAATTATTGTACACAGATAAGTTTGGACGGTTGCGTGTGTGGCTGACCCCGTGACCTGTTGCATGACTTGAGTGTGGCCGCGGGAAGTTAATTACTTTGATTTATTTGTAAATTATTTATTTGCCACGGCACGCGGCCCGGCTTGTCACTGATTTCAAATTGTATTAAATCACGGCTCCGTGTACTCACAAATTAACGGCCGTGGGGGAGACGACGGGAGAGCAGCCAATGAAATTTTTTAACTATGCTACAGAAGTGGAATCGATTACCGAGCCCGGTTGGTGGAGGAGGAGGGCGGCGAGTGGACGGGCCTGTACTGGAAACATTGTTGTCAGCTTCCGTGCTGAATATTTACGCTCGGCTTCGACGGCGCAACTTTGTTATTGGAAAAGTTTTAATGTATTTAGGAGCGAAGAGAGCACATGCACAGCAGCAGAGTAGGCGCCCATATTTCGACATATGTGGGCTGGGCGAAATACGCCTGGAAGGTAGCGAGAGCGAGTCGAAATTAAACATGATGACTAGCTTAATTCAAGGGCAGTCCAAATGTTTATTCATTTTGCTAGCAAATCGATTTGAGGTCGGCCGACTATATCACTGTATATTTGCATACTATATAATGCGCACACACACACACATTCAACTTACAACTAAGTATTCAATTTGCTGCTGGGGCTTAGCTCAGCTTCGACTTCGAGTTCGAGTTCGTCTGTTCGGCCACCTCTGCTGCGGCATCTTGTTGCCGCTGCTGCCGCGCCTTGCGAATGTACGTCTTGTAATAGAAGTCAAAGAACATGGCGAACATGAAGATGTTCTGAATGAACCCGATGAAGGCGATAAAGGCCGGGAAGCGGCACGGATTGCGCACGATCACGAGCAGGAAGTGCAGCGTCAAGTAGCCGAACTGCATCAGCTGCAGCTGCGTTATGTGCCGCTTCCACCACAGCAAGTGCTTAACGGCGCCCAGCGAGGAGGCAAAGTAATAGGCGTACATGACGGAGTGCACGAGCAGATTGATCACGCCCAGCATGGTGCAGTGCGAGCCCGCCAAGAAGGTCATGAAAATGGACACGCCGAAGACCATGCCCGCGTGGTGGTACACGTGCAGGAAGCTCACCTGGGCGTTCTTCTTGCGCAGCACTATGAAGACCTGCAAAAGGAAATCGCGATTATATTCTCGTTGGGTGCTCCCCCCGCGGGCCAACTGATCGGGCAACTGACCGTGTCGAGGAGGTCTAGGTATTTCAGCATGTAGTATCCATATGAGGCATATATCAACTTCATCATCTGTGGACTTGTGTTTTGGTGGTCGACTGGCTGGCAGGTGAAGCTGAATCCCGGTTGGAACAAGGTATAAGCTAGTCCATACACGAACAGGATCGAGTTGGCCACAACCTGGACCACGTTGTATAGCTGCATCGCGAACTTCAGCTCAAACGGTTTGCGTTTCTCCATCCATTTGGGCCCGAAATTCAGGACAAACGCCAAATAGAGGGCGATGATGGCCGAGACACTCCATAGATTGCCCGTGAGGGGTAGGTGGTCGACGCGCGGATCTTTGTGCTGGTCGTACAGATCTCGAACCGTATAGTACAGAAAGGCTACTACGTTTGGCGCCATTGCAACTGCCACACACTCAAAGGACTCGGGCTCTCCCTCACTTCACGTTCCGTGCGATAGACGTTGGCGTGTTGTACACCTCGAAGGTCGGTATTCTTCTAGAGAAATGGCATTTGTAAGCCCTGGAGCTGAAGTATTTGCGTCCGGCGATTCGTGTATTCGTGTATGGTAATGACCGCTAAATGAGAATCACCAAAGCTGTCCACTTGACCTATGCAAAGCGTTGCCGGAATCGGCTGCACTGGAATGTAAGCAAAGACCGATGGCCGCGAGCAAGCAGTAATGCCATCTATGACGACGTCAGCCGTGACGTGTCAGGTTCTGGAAAGTATTTGCTACGCACCTGAGCCCAAATGCGCATCATTTGATGGCTCTATTGCGATCGGCCTGATTGGACTTCACATGGATTTGGCATTGGCTTTACTGTTCGGCTGGCATTGAGCCAGCGCCGTCTTCATGTTGGCCGAAGCATATCGGCATATCATTTGCATTTTCCTTGTAGCTGCGGAATATGACAATAAACGGGCTGCAGCTCATTTGCACAAATAGGCCATAACCGTATGACTGTTGGCGGCCATTCCACCATTTCCACCAGCCATGCTGGCCCTGAATTGACCCGGGACCCGGAGCAGCTCGTCGGCAATGTAAAGTGCCGCTGGTAGTGTAATAACCATAATACTGACGTTTATGGCCACAGCAAACAACAAAAATAATAATGGTAATCATTTCGCCGTTCACCGGAAGTATGCAAATATACGAGACGACTGCGTTGATGGCAATGGCGCTGTCGATTCCGTTACGCGGGCCAGGTGGCGTGCGAGCAAGGGGGACGACGAGGCCGATTGCCAGGGTGAAGGTGAACTGCTTCAAGGATATGGTCAGAAGTTGGCATTGGCGCCCTCAAGGACCATTCAGCTCTTCTTCTTCCTTTTTTTTAAATGATGCGTTA
>JABVZX010000297.1:14618511-14635255 GCA_020883565.1 Drosophila pachea
TACAAACACGTACAACATGTCATGCAGTTTTCCTGGTACGGCGCTGCCGCCTTGATCCGAGTGGGGGGATCTGTTCTATGCCCGCCTCGTTGCTAACATGTTTGCTGGGAATCTGGGTATGTGTGTGTGTGTGTGTGTGTGCAATGCATCTGTGTGCCGGATGGGCGTGCGTGCGGCACAGCTAAACCTATGAAAAATTTCACCAAAGCAAAACATATATAAAATGCGGCTTTCGCAGAGCTTCGCTATGAAGAAATCTGTAAAAAATCTGCTCAAAAAATGTGTGTGTATGACAGCGAGAACATGCTGGTTCACCAGCTACCCCTTCCCCCAACGTCTCTCCTCCTGCTGCCGTACGCCGTGCTCAGCTTACTCGAGCCCGAGCTCGAGCTCGAGCTGCAAGCACGCACTCTTCATGTTTTGTTATGAAAATTTAAGTGAAATCACTTAAAATGCCAAACAAAACTACGAGCTGTGCAGAGGCAGACAGGCCGGGAGGGGCCCCCGGTGTGGTGGGAGGCGGACTAGCGGACTGGCGGACTGCTGCCTACGTGTCTGCTGGGCGCAGCTTTATTTGTGCTCCAACATAGTACATTTATGAAAAACTGTTGTCAGTCCATAAAGTGTGAGTTGATGTGAGTTAATGTGTCTCCTTTAAGTGCAGCCAAATGTGGACTGGAGCAGTGCTCCAAATCACGTGCAACAAATTTTCGAGTAGGCGGCAGGCGGCAGGCGGGGCAAGAAGCTCGACTTTTAAAACGGGTCAAACGAGAACTCTATGTAGCACAAATCCGAGTTCTCGGCCCGTAAAGAGTTTTCAGCTAATGCTGTTGTGTACTCAATAAACATTTGTCAACGACGCAGAGCGCCGCCTCGAGGCAATGCCGCCAATTTGCTGAGGAAGTCCACCTGGCAGCCCCCAGCCAGGAGCCTCAATATTTTGATGTCAATAGCTACGTTTTATTGCCTTGTCCTTGCAGCCGAAAACAAAGGCGGCCAAAACAGTAGCTGACTTGGCATGGGCACGACCCACACGCAGCTAGTTCAAAAATTTATGATCAGTGACAAAAGCACATTCCCACCTGTGATATACCTTTACGGCTGCTGCTGCTGCTGCCACTGCTGCTGCTGTTCACTTTTGGGCGTCTGTCCTGTTCTGTTTTTCGCTTTGTGTTTTGCTTTTGCCAGTGTACACGCCTTTTCAGTGCCATTGTGACACACGCACACCCGTACACCCGCACACCCGCACACCTGCACAGACACACACAGGCTCCGCCTCCAGGTCCAGGTGAAAACGTTGGCAATTCCACGGTGCGCCACGCATCGATGCTCCTTTTATGCGCTTCGCAGTTTTCACATTTTTTTGCGCGTTTGCCTTGGATTTTTGCGATAATGGAGACAAATGTCGGGCTCTTAAATTTATCGATTGCTCGGCGTGTAAAAGTTGCTAAGGAAAAATATATCGGGCATGTGAGCATGTGAGGCATCCCGCACGAGTCGCAGCCCTGATTTAATGCTTTAAGCTAAGCCGAGTCCAACGGCCTGAACACCTGAACTTTCAATTTATTTCATGTTTTTCATTGCCTAATAGAAGAAAAGCAAAGTCCTCGGCCAGCGGCAGCTATGAATTGCGCTTCGCCCAAGATAAACTTGCGGCAGGCTAAGCCAACTATTTGTGCAATTTGCCCTCCCCCTGCCCGACAGCGCGCAGATTTCGCCTCGACTGCTGGTGAAAACTTTCGAATTGAAGTTCATCGCATTTTGGCAGCTGTTCCGGTTCCTGTCTGGGCGTACGCATCTGGCAGGCAAATTCGTTAGCCAACAACGGCTCGCTCGCATACGTCCATCTGAGATTCTTCAATTTTGCTTACTCCTTTAAAGATTGCAATCAGCAGTGGCCCAGAGCAATGCTTCGATATGCTCAGGATTAGCTGTCAGACAGCAGCAGATCTGCTCCTAGTTGGCTCCCGTTGGTAGTAGTTCCAACTACTGCGCTTCAGAGAACTTTTAATTTTTCACGCTTACAAGCCTGCGGTACAGTCCGGGAGATTAGGGCTTAGCAGTAAACAGCACAGCGTGCTGGCGGGTCGCGGCACTCGGATTTATTCCGCCTCACGTTGGCATTTAAATAAAGTCGCGAAATGCTGGAAAATGCGCGTGCTGCAGCTGCAGCTGGAGTATTTTCTTTTGCGTAAATCATAAATGCAAACTTCCGCAAATAGCTCGAATGCTGGACACCCTGTCTCCAGTTGGGCTCTCTCCACGTATGCGGGAAACCCGTCAGGCCGCATTCGAATTCGACCATGTCGAGGGTATCACGAAAGTTGTGGGGAAAAGCGATGTGGAAATAAATTTAAAAAAAATAACGCTTAAGCTCGGGCACAGAGCAAGCATCACTTCCCCTGCACACACACACACACACACACACAACCCCTCTCCCGCATGCCCGCGAGCGCATGCTTTTAGGGGCATGGAGCTGCCATTGTTCGCCGACGTGGCCGCACATATATATATATGTATAAATTGTGACTACAATTTGGCCGGGAGCTGCAGGCAACTAGCCGCGAATCACTTACCTCTATTCGAAGCGGCGGCGGTGGCGGCGGCATCGGCGTAGCACTGCGCCAGCAGGAGCCAGCCCAGGCTAATTACAATCAAAATGGGACTATTCATTCTCTCCGCCATTCGACTGCGGGGCCGTATGTTCGCCGAGGAAGCCGCGCTGCTCCCGCGCCGTATGCTTCGCAAAATAACTGTCATTGTTTTGCGTGCGCCGATGCTACGCATAGGCGCCCTCTGCTGTAATTGCTTGAAGTGGTCTCTTGTCTCTTCTGCGGCACGCGCTGTGTCCCGGTAATTGATATGGTATATATATAGATATATATAGGGTACTCTGCGGTAGCTGAAGCCTAGACTTTGCTTGACTGAGCGGCAATCATGTGCTCCATGGCTACACTTTGTTGGAATTTTCTAGGATATCTGGGAAAAAGAAAGTAAATAGAATTGTGAGTCAAGTCGGGTGGAATGCTTTTTCTGTACAAGCGTAAATCGCACTGAAGAATATTACATTGATATGGAGGGGGCCAAGAGTTCGAGGGAGCTCTTTAAGCGTGTCAAACTCATGGACTAGAAAATTACAGGGCTGAGAGCTAAAGTAAACTGAACTTTTCACTGTAAAGCTCATAACCAAATAATAAATTGCTCTTAAGGACATACTTATACATGTACACACACACCCGCACACGCACACTCATAAACAGCCACTTAGCTGGCTAGCCTCTGTTCGCTGTTATATTTAAAGACAAAGTTTTCCACAATTTAATGAGTTTGCATTTTGTAATAGGCGAGCCGAGGACCAAGATGGACATTGCATGTGTGCTCTTGGCCGTTGGTAAGCCGAAGAAAAATAAGCAAACATAAAAGTTCAAATTATTTCATTATCACTTCCGAGCAGGGCAAAGTTAAAGCTCACACACAAAAAAAAATAAAATAAAAAGAAAAAAGGAAAAACGAGCCGGAAAAACAGCCTTGTGGCTATAAAATGGCTGTTTTTGTGCCCTTTTCTCGGTGCCGGGTCGAGGAGTTGGAGCCAGTGGCGAGACGCGACTGCTCATAAAAAAGTAAAGTTATAAATTTAGATTAACTCATGCACCCGATAACACCTCCGCACACCCCATATCAAATAGCTCGCCGCACTTCGACTCTCCTCCATATATTAGGAGCTCACCGAAAGCATTTAACTCAGTGCCCTGGCGACGTGGCAGGCGAGCTTGGAGTACGCCATGTATAATTATCTATCGCATTCATTACTCCCAGCGACGGACGGCAGCGAGGCTGCGCCCGGGCGGACGCCCGTTGGCTCCGCCCGTTGCGCTGGGCCACACATGTCCTGGAGGAGCCATAAAATATTTGTATCTATTTAGTACTTTGCACAGTTGACTGGACTGCTGAAACGCGTTGCTTGCGTTCGTACATATCTACGCTGGGGATGTAATTACTCAAAACGATGCAAAGCATTTCATAAAAGCCGGGTCAGCAGGAAGATAGAAGTTTTTATATGCCTTGACCTTTGTTGCCGAAAAGCTTTTAGCGTGTGGGTGGCCAGAGGCTATAAATAAACAGGCCGGCCTGTAAACACCCTGGATACCGGAAGCTGCCAGAGCTGGGCTTCCCTAGAAATTGCTCATTGTCTTCTGTAATCTAGGCTGGGCTCCCTTGGACTCCGCGTCTTGGCTTGGAAATAGTCTTACAATTTGTCGATGAGCAGATCGGATTGGGCATCCCGATTCGTGTTATTCGCAGTCAAATCCTATATTCGTCTGCACTTAATGTCTAAGCCTGCATTGGCCTCTCGCCACTTTCTCTTTCATCCGCCCTGTTGGCCGTTTCGCAGTGGGCGGCGTTGCCAGCGTAAATTGCACTTTGCGGTGCCATTTGCAGCTGGAAGTCGCCGGCGCAATTAGCTTTTGCTGGTCTCAGTGTTAAACTGATTTTCTGTCGGCAGAGGGTCAGCGCCAGTGGGATGCGAATAAGGGCGAAACAGGACAAGGAAAGGCCGAGTCCTTTGTCAGATAGTTGCTGTGGCCGGCAAGCGAAACTTTAAAATGGGTTAATTGCATTGTAAACTAGACAAACAAATGGCAAACAAGTGGGACAAAAGCCGAGGAACTAAGCAGCCGGAGAGGCGGAAACCGCAGCTGCGTAGCTTGCAGGAGCTTCGGTATGCGTCCGAGCCCGGCTCAAATTCGATTTAATCGGGCTAGGCTGCTCCACAGCCCGGCTGGAAGCTGGCAGTTGGTAGCAGGCAGCTGGCAAAGTCGAGAGGTGCATCATTAAAATTAGTAGAGCCAGACTGGCTAGGACGTAAACTAGCCAGCAGATCTCATTTCATGCTCGGCTGCGTATTGCGGAGCTGCGCCCCAGTAACAATTGAAACGCCGGCTATCCATTGGCATCGGCGAGGCCCGCCCGAAGGCGACGCACACACGCCACGGCTCAAAGTCCAAAGTTCGAGCCATGCCCTGCCACAAGTTCGCCGAGTCAGGACGCACTCACGCAGCGGCAAACTTGCCCTCTGGCGCTCAGGCCTAATATGTCGCTCAAGTCACGGCAACTTTTAACATAGAAGATCGCGCGCGATAAAGGAATATTAAAATTTCTGCAACGAGTGCGAGTACGAGTACGAGTTCACTGCACCAGCTCGAGTGTGCGCTGGAGAGCTATCTGCTGCCGCGTCCCATAGATACCCCCGATACTCCAGCCTTTGTGCACTTGCGTCTGCAAAGTTTGTTGCCGGTCGCCCTGCTTCAGAGCCCGAGTACGCACTCCACTCGAGCACTGAATTTGCCGAGCTGAGTTTACCGTCGCACATCCAGGAGATTATATGCAAGTTCGCGGAAGTCGAGAGGCCCGACTTTTGGTCACTGACTAGGGAGATAATCGCCATCGAATCTAGCAGTCGTCTCATGGATTATGCCTCCGATTCGCCCTAATTGATTTTACTACACATTCGTATTGACAAGTCGATGGATTCTAGGTCCTGTGAGCCGGCATTTGCGCCTGCCTTGCATTCCGGGCGGCTCATATTTTCCCAGAGCAAGAGCACTTAGATTGCCCCCCTTCACCTGCCCGTGGCAGTCCTTTTGATGTCAACGTCATCAACGCATTCACGTTGCATATTTCCTTGCATGCGTGCATGTATTTCACTTGAAACTTTTCGAGTTGCCTCGCAGAGAGGCGAGGCGAGAGGCATGCAGTAAACGTAATAAAATGAAAGTATGCATTGAAAAATATGTTGCTGCAGCTCTGCCCAGCCCATTATTGTGGGCTGCCATAGAAGCAAAGTCGAAGCAGAAAAGACTTAAATTATATACGGACAATGGAGAATTGTAATAAATCACATTCCTTGCGGCTTTTCAATTTTTCGATATACCATGATAAAGCCATGAATAGATTTATATTCATTTATTGACTATCGTTAACGATGACCTCAGGTTGGCCACTTTGTTGTTGACTTGCTGAAAGAGCTGATTGACTGATAGCCAGACCGCCCACTTATTTGCCCACCTGCTGCCAGCAAGATGTTCATTAATATCCCCGGCAAGCCCGGCCCCTCGCCCCGCGGCACAGGGTACGAGTGCACGAGCAGCCCTCCAGCTCGGCTACAAAAGGAATTTACATGACCTGCGACACGGCTGCGCAATAACCGCGCCCTGTCACGCCTGACTATGCGAATTGACCGAACGCAGGCAAGTGTCACGCCCAGACAGGTAGCAATGTTCACTCGCCTTTTGTTTCCAGCGACAGTTCGGGACCAAAGTACACGATATGCTGTGACAGTTGACAAATTGTTTGCTCAATGAAACTGTTTAGCTTGAAGGACAACTTGTAGATTGGCCGGACACTTTCGATTTCCATCGTGACCATCGCTCCACGGCTGACTTAAAGAGGCCTTGAACGAGTATTGATATTCCTGTGGCAGTGGTCAAAGGTGAATCTGGCTTGAAGCGCATGTTACGGTCTCATTTGGCCCGACCCCGGGGCAGCTTACTTTCGCATGGCACTCGCATGCAACGTGATGAATTCACTTGCCTTGGGTAATCGGGTAAACGGGTAAACGGGTAAACTTTCAGCCAGACTTTGTCTCGCTTGTCAGCACCACTTGTTAAACGCTTTTCCTGTTCCCTTTTGTTATAGCAGTTTTCATAAACTTCCCAGGCATGTGTGCGTGTGTGTGTGTGTGTGTGTGCGTGTGTGTGTGCATGCGACTAAGGCGGCACAAAAGATGTTGCTTGCTGTTCTAGTTAGGCGCTAGCTAAATGCTTTGCCCGCAGGGGTCAGGCCCTAGACACGCCGGAGAGCCCTTGTCCCAACCCTCTCACAGCGCCTGCCCTGGCCACACTCCCAGGACTTTCTTTTCAAATTCTCCACGGCTCTGGCCAGGCGTCTGGCACCGTGACTTCCTTGCAGCTATTAACTATAATTACCGCATTAAAAGCCAAAGTGTCTTAATATTCAATTATAAGTTTTTTCATCCGTATGCTTGTGGCTCGAATACATTTATGCGTGTTTTGCGCTATTTGCGGAAAAACTTTCGCTAAACACATTTCAGCCGAGTTCTCTCTGCATACCCCGCAACCCCAATACCCCGCTACGGCTATGCGAGGCCCTTTAACGACGCTTGAGTGCGTACAAATTATATCACTAAATCTTAATGCCTGTATCGCTTTTGATTTTGTGCCAAAAGCTACTCCGGCATCCGAGGCTCGTGCATCGATAGCTAAGCAGCCAAAGTATGTACGGTATGCTGCCAGAGGCAATTTGTTTTATTGCCGCATCGATAAAATAAATTGTGTATGCTGTCTCTCAGGCGGTCCTAATGGCTTAGTCGAAAGTTTTGGCATCGCTGTATGAATTTCGTTGCTCTGGCAATTAAATACGGAAGTATGCCAAGTATACAGGACTTGTGGCTAATGAAATTAGAGCTATATTTCCCGATGGATTAAGTCACTTAAGCTCAGCCTAATGGCAACTCAAAGATCTGAGAAGCACGACGCTCCGAGCGGCCATGAGGACCTCAGCTGAACTAAATTCGTGTTTTCCACATTTAGTTATCAACAATAAAGGTATATAGGTATATAAATGGACTCGGTTTTCCCAATCTATGCATAAGTTGCTGCCCTTACACAAAACGCACAATGGAACCAAAAA
This sequence comes from Drosophila pachea, assembly GCA_020883565.1. NCBI lineage: Eukaryota > Metazoa > Arthropoda > Insecta > Diptera > Drosophilidae > Drosophila > Drosophila pachea. The sequence continues at coordinate 14,626,222 of JABVZX010000297.1, forward strand.
GGTCGAATGCAAAGTAGGGGAAAATGTTTTTTAGCAAATGGAAAATAATCTAAATGCAAGCGCAACTATTCCGTGATGTTTCCGTGCAACAATAGGCTACGCAATTCAAGGCTAAAAGGAAAAAGTTTACGAAATAAAGCTGGCTCTTGAGCTGGCCAGAGGAGATGCTGAAAAGAATGCAAAGACTGTATGTATGTATGTATATGCACAGACCATTTACATATTCATCAGTATCCTATGTCCTGTGAAGTGTAGGTTCTATTTGCAGGAATCCGAGAAAATTGCGCTTCCAACTGGATGCCTAGTCTTAGCTCTTAGCTCTAGGATTAAGAGCGAAATCAAGGAACATCGACGGACAAGGCTGGCAGATTAATAGGCCAAGTTAAGAGTCGGCTTTCCATGGCACAGCGTCTTGGCTTTGTTGATATAAAAATACGCATTTCTGCGGCAAACGAAGGCCCAGTAATTGATGCAAATTGTGGCTAAGAAATGCCCCCGAAGTTCAGACAAGGAAAAAATTAAGTACTTTATTAATATATTGAGCAGGACTAGGTCTTGACTGCAAATAAAAGAGGAAATTTTCTAAAAATACTGTTAGACAAAACAGTTGAAGCAATTCGAAAACTAACAACTGCCGACTTGGGGCCAAGAGGAAACTAGGAAAATCCTAAATTGAAGCATTTTTGGGTGCGCAGGCAGCAGCATTCAAACACTCTCTGCTATGCCGTTATGCTTTCACAAATATTGTAATAATGACAGGCAAGAAAGGAGGCAAGGACTCTTGCGTGGCTCTGCCAGTGACAGCCGGCAACTGTCTTATTTTGGAAATAGCTGAGGGAAAATGCCTATCATGCCTGCTCAAATATGAGCTTTTTAAGCGGGGAAGGGAAAACAGGGGAGCATCCGGTACATTCATGTTTCGGCCTGAAATTTAATTAAAAATTTCGCTACAACTAGGGCCATAGCGATTACGACTATTTGCGTAGAATTTAATGGATGGCCGTCTGCAATATTTGAGAATTGCCTGAAAGAGAAGACCAACCGAAAGAGCTGGCCACTTTCGTATGTGTGCTAGTTTAATGAACGGACTTATGCCGCCAGTTAACTGAATAATCGCATTAAATTAACACATACAAAACAAAGCCAAACAATTACAAGCCAGATGGCAGACAGTAAACGGCGACTCAAGCAGGCGATGAAAAAAGTGTTAGCAAAGCGAACCGAGAACCGAGAAGTGAGAAGTGAGAAGGGAGAAGCGAGAAGGGAGAAGCGAGAACCCGAACCGAATATAGTTGTTGTTGCCATCGTTGTGTTGCTGGCAAAAGGCGTTTATAAATTACTTAAAGCACTTAATGCGGCATGAAAGAGAACTGACGGAGCAACAGGAGCCCCCCGCCCCTGTCCCTGCCCCTGCCCCGGTCCCTGTCCGGGCCGAAACCCGAGAACTGGAGCGCAAAACAACTTGTGGCTTGGCCGCCACACTACACACACGCACCATTGCTGCAGCGCAATATGTTTTTGCTGCCGCCTGGCTGCCTCGCTGCCTCGCTGCCTCGCTGCCTCGCAGATTAGAGCGTATCATGTAGCAGCAAGTCCGAGCCGCACGCGGCGGACAGCATGTGGGGCTAAGCAAAAGAAAAGCGTTCGCCGAAGGCGTAAGAAAATCCTCTCAATTGATTATCAATCAATTCTTGGGCCCGCGTGGGGCCAGCAGAAACTTGTGACACTGGGCTGGGCCAGGGCCTCTATGGGCTGGATGGCGCAAGAAACAAGAAGAAACAAAGGCCGACGCCTTGCCCCTCCGCTCAGTCCATTGCCCGTGCCAGTGCTAATGGAATTAAAACTGGCCATTTCGGCCAATCAGTTTTCGCAGTGGCACGATAAACGTGCCCAACCGAATTAGTCTGCACAAATCAATTGCATGGGGCGAGAGATAGAGAGAGCCGATAGAGCCGGGACCACATGTGCGGCTAGGCCCCGCACGCCCTGAGGCGCCCTCAATTGAGATGCCTAATCGGGTGCTCAACTAAATGCCAGTCAACAGCTGCCAACGACTCGTTTATGCATATCTCCAGCTCGCACTTGCCGCCGCTCATAATAATTAAGGATTATTTGGGGCTGTCTCTGGGCGCAGTTCTCGTGGCGGGCTGCACATACCAGGCGCTGCCAAATAGAAATATCCATCTGAATGCGGGCTATTCGTTTGTGTGCGCCTGTGTGTGTGTGTGTGTGTGGGTTGGCGTTATTAGAGGCAGCGCACAAAATATTCGGGTTATGTTCCGAGAACATCCTTTGTCCGGGAATTGTAGGAAAGTCGTATTACTACATGTATATCCAAGTAGGCATTCTCTCGCCCATTGCTCGCCGTCTCTTTTTCACACGTCAACGCATGTGTTTATTTCACTTCTCACACTCGGCTCTGTTTAGCCTTATTTCATTTCGCATTTCGCAATTCGCATTTCGCCGCTCGTCTTCCTCTTCTTCGCTCTTGATGGAAATTTCTTCTTTGCTTCACTTTTTGGTTTCCAGCATTTCGGCGCCTTGGCATTTCGCCTGCGTAGCCCGTGCAGTGGAAGCGCCTCAAGCCACCGCAAAACAATGCGAATTGGTTTGGTTCCTTTACTTTCTCATTCTCATTCTCATTCTTTTACTTTTTTTTTTTTTTTTATGTTCACCGTCTGTTGGCCAAGTTTGCGGCTGGCAGCGGCTGAGGCGGCGAGCTACTCTTTTGTAAAGGACGTTAGCTTTTTATTGCCCCTGTTATTGTAGCTGTATTTGTTTGGCAGCAGTAAATGTTGCGAAGAATGCACATTTCTGCGCTCTTGGCGGCGTGCGTACTGCCCCCGTTTTATTTTAGCGATTTACTCCTCTCTGCCACATATATATATACTTTTTTTTATTTGTGTTTATGGTGTTGGGTATTATCTCATAAAATATAAAATGTAAACACTGGGAGGCTGCCAGCCTGGCAGCTGCTGCTTGGCTGGTTTTGTCTCTTTAGCACGTACACGTTTATTTCCTTAATGTGACATTCGATGTCTTGGCTAGGCTTACTGTGCGCGTAACTCCCGTTTAGTCAAGCACCCTGCCAAGATCTGGCCCCACATTGGACGACTGTGTCCATGTACAAATGATGCGGGAGTCTTCACTTGCTTACAAATGTAATTACCTCTGGCGAAGATTTCGACTCTCACTTTTACAGGCTCTCGTCTTGAAGAGTTCTTCAGTTCGTTAATAACCGTTCACTTGTGCAGCTATCAAAGCCCCATATCATCGCGAACAGAACTTGCTAGCTTATTATTTCAGCAGTCAGTACTCAACTATGGCCATCTCCTTGGCAGAAAGCAGACCGAGACCGGGTGCGCGCGCGATGCGTGTCAACCTTGTGTGAGAGTTCACTTTCTACTAAACGCTTTTTTGGTGAGCGCGTGCTGCCGATTACCGTTATTTGCTCGGCTTCGGAAAGCCTTCGTGAGGGCTTCGCGCGACGTCGGAGTGGCTCGTGGCCGTGCCTCGTGAGGCGGAGCGAGTCCGTCGCGCTCTCATCTGCTCGTTGAGACTGCGGCGAATTCGACCTTTTAGGAGTAAGCCTGTCCATAAGGGGCACACACACTGATCATCCAATGGGCCACAAAGAGACTTACTGTACAATTAGCGCATTTGGTGTGTACATCCCTGTAAACACGTACTCAACAGCCTGTTCGCCACATGGCTTTCCGAATACTCCGAATACTCCGAATTGCCGATTGCCGTGCGAGGGGTGGCTCCAGTCGAACCCAGCCCGAACCCGCCGTGCCGTGCCTGCAACATGTTCGATGCAACCTTTTGGCTGTATGCGAATGCTACGCAACAGCGGGCCCGTGCTGCAGTGCCATGGAAAACAACAACAAAGGCGGACAGCTCATACATGAAACAACAGCGGAGAATCAAAATAGAGGAGCCCGAGAGCAGGCAAAGCAGAGTCGCGTGTAATTAAAACCAAACAGATTCGCCGAGGCCCCGACGCGACCTGATAAGAACGGTCGCCATGAAGACTGCGGCTGGTCTGTCAGCATTTTGTTGCCTCAACAAAGGGAACCTTTACATCCTGCCCATTATTATGGTGATGAAGATACCGAATAGTCCAGAGGTCAGGATTAAAAATAAAAGTCCTGCTGCTAGCACAAAAGCAGCGACACGCAAAATATGAAAAATACGTACGCAGCATGCAAAAGCCGTCATGAAATTAATTTAAGCATTTCCCAACCTTTCTCTGGCGGCGACTGGCTGCGACTTGCTGGTACAGCACTTCTCTCAGCAGGCAGGGTGGGCTCCGGACTCGGCAACAGTGGTTGCCCTGCCCCCTCCTGTTTTATTATTTTTTAAATTGAAAACATAGTATCTGAGATTCGTCAGGCATTGGCTCGCCTGGGCGCGGGCCGTCATATAATTTTCGGGAGCAACAAATGCGATTAGTCAGACGCACTTTTCTTACACAATTGCCAAGAAGAATAATGAATTGATTTAATTTGTTTGATTACTTGAATTGTGATCCACATGCACTCAGCTGTACTCGCGGGCGGCCGAGCGGATTATGTGACTGTTTCAATTTACTTGGCAGTCGATGAGCGAGCTCTACGGGCAGGGCGTACAGGACGTCACGGTGCATCGCGGAGCGTCCCAAATGGCCAGCAGCTGGGGGTGAGCAGGGCAAGCGGCGAGAAGAACTGCAAACAAACAAACAAACAAACAAACAAATAAACAAGCGGCAAACAAACACGCCGCGCTGTGATTGCCGGACATTTGCGCAAAAAGGCAAAACAATTGAATTGAATTGACAACAAGAGCCGGGAGCTCTCGGCCGAGTGGCCGCGTGGCCGCGGGCTGCAGAGAGAGAGAGAGAGAGAGAGGGCGGATAACTGTGCTGATAGTATTACACATACCTCTCTGAGGCTGCCCGGTATGCGTGCAGCCGAAAGTCCTAGCCAGAACTGAACTTTCCCTGACCAATCTGGGTGTTGTCTGTCCGCTGATGGTTGTTGTTTGCGCTGCACTCGAATGCTTTTTGCAATGTAAACAGCCGCCATGAGCCCTCCCATCGCCCGCCACCCGCCACCACTCGCACATATTTCCACTTTTTTATTTTTGTTTATTTGCCTTGCTCTGTGGTTAATTTCCTCTTTTTGTTCGGGTGCCCGCAAATTAGTTGAATTGCAGCAAAGCCGACAAGGCTCTTCCCAGTTTGTGTGCGGCCCGACCAGATGCGACTACTACCCTTATTTCAATCCGTACATGTTCCGCTTCTGAGCCTAAGCCGCTTAAATTTTAAAAGTGCTAATAGTTTCTCATGTAACAACCCTGACTTCTGCGTCGTCCCGAAGCATCCACAACTTTCATTTCCATTTCCATTTCCATTTCCATTACTTTTTGCCAAAAGGTGTTAAAAGGCAATAACTTATATGCTCGGAAATGTCCCTTGCGGCTCTCGGCATCAGGCTGTATTCATCATATATACACTTATCCCAAATTATACGATTTCTGGCCCTATGGAGATAGCAACAGAAGAAAAGTTGAGAATATTTGGTACAGCTAGTATGTGGATTAGAGGCTTGCCCCGAGATGCGAAATCGATATTAATATGTTCGCACAGCGAGGAGAATTACCTTTGCAAATGATTGCCCTAACGTCATAAAGGTTTTGCATTTGTCTCTGGGATTATACGTAGAACTAATTGCACTGGGAAGCCGGAATGCGATGCGACAGGGAAGCAGAGCACACACGAAAGGTTATTATAACGTGCGGAAATGCATTAATAATCGTCACTTGCTGCCTTATCCCTGGGCGTGGCCGGCTAGCTCCCATATAACTGTAATAATAATAATAAAATTAATATTTTAGCACTCAGCTGGACATACCAAACCTTGACGAAATTTGAAGGGAAAAAGAAAAGCCTGGTGAAATAATAATAAACAGCCACAACACACACAGACTCATGTGTGTGTGTGGGTGTAGGGGGTGAATGTGTGTGTGTCCGCCTACACAAACACTTGCAATGCAGAGCACAGATGCCCGGATCCAGCCGGACATCCTGGGGTGTATTGAGCCATGGCGGCTTGCTCTTTTATTTATGATAATGTCTGGTCATTCGTTTGGTTTATTGTGCTAATGTGCCGCAATTAAGATTAAGAAGATGACTTTCCTGTTTCCGAGCCCATGCCTGCGCGCGCCTGCCCCATGAAGCATGGCGAGAGCACGTGTGCTAGGAGCAACCGCGTTCTCTTGCGTCTCCTGCTGGGGCAATGTGCGGAGTCCACAAATAATTTCACTTACACGACGCAAATCAAATCGCCGCATGATGTCATCGCCGGGTAGGAGCCACATTGACGCCGTTAATTGTGATCGGGAATAAAAATGTGGAAAATTTTACGGCACACTTGAAAATCTAATTCGGCAGCAGCTCGCGCGGTACAAACGGCGTCGCTTTTTGAATTTTTCCTCTGTCGATTTGTGATTAATGACTGTGGTAAGAGGCCTTCGAACAATCTGTAATGGGGAAAAGTCGCGCCGTACAAAATCGTGCGATAAAAAGTCTTAAACATCAATTTCCATTGGCTTGGACCTTTCCGAAAACCGTGCGCCTTTATTTATGACAATCATTTATCATGGTAAGAGTACGAGCAAAGTTTACCGCGATTACTCTGTACCAATGCTGTATACATACTGCCTGCCCTTCCCGACCCCTCCCCTCCCCTCTCCACACCCTTCTCCACCTCATTCGTGGTCCGCTTAACTGCTCGTTCAATTTGAATCTTGAAAGCGGAATTCGGCCTTTTCTTTTTGCTGACTTATCTCTTCTGCATTCGAGCCAACTTTATTGACGGCACATTTAATATATATATATAGTATATACATATATATACTTAAAGCAACATTGATTTTCGCATTGATATTGATTTGCTTGGATAAGTTTTATGATTGTGGGACGAGGAGAGGCAAGAGCTTGAGTCTTTGAAATCTTTTTTAACAAAATACATTTAGTTCAATTATCCAAATGCAATTTAATTTCTGTTTGCTTTCCCCTCCAAAATATTTGATTTGTTTGCATTTCATTAAATACACTTTGTTTTTTCAAGCTCATGATGAGCGCAGTAGTACGTATTACGTATTTAATTGGTATAAAGCCCGAGGGGGAAATGAGGAAATTGGTAATCATTGATTATACGAGTATTTATAGAAGCTGCAAAACTTACGCAAACTTATGACCACACATTCGGGCCAATGAAGAGATTTTTGCTCAGATGCCCAGATTCCCCGATTCCCCGATTCCCCGATTACTTGTTGGCTGGCCCCTTTTGTGCGCAAATGGCAGAATGGAATCAAACATAAATATTACGTATACGCAATGCTTAAGGGAATTGCCTCAACTTCGCTCGGATAAGAGCTGAACGGTAAATTTAATTGATCTGATGCGCCGCTTCACATAAATTTGCAATAAATTTAGCCAAGCGAGACGGACAACTTATGCAGCGATATCCTTGAGTTTTCCAAGCTATCAGCTATCAATGGTATGGGGACTCCACTTGAAATCGAAGCTTGCCAGGAACTCACAGACGTAAAACGTGCGGAAATTGGTTGCCAAACTTTAATTAGCTTTGCGACTGCAGTCGGAAGAGTGCAAATGCTGAATTTGTAATATATTGCCAGATTCGTTTGGGGGCCTTGGCTTCGAGTCCCCAGCGGGTCCCTTGTGTGCCAGAAAGCGAAAATGATTTGCGAATCGCCGGCATCGAACTATTATGTTTATGACTGTTGCCGACTTAGTTCCTTTCCTCTATTACGCTTTTAACACCCCCGCACCTATAAACATTCCGAGCGGCTGTAGCCGTAACGTTTCATGACGCTGAGCCCTGGGCTGGGATTCGGGTCCGCCTGGGTTCCGAATGATGCAACTCATGGCGACCAGTCGTCAAGTGGTTCTCACGTAAGCGAACGGTGTCAATCCGCAAAAAAAATTTACAGTCATGCCGTACAGCGTACAGCAGCCCCAGAGTGGACACAAAGGAAGGCACAGCCGCTGTTAAGAAGCAATCACGCATCGAAAGCTGAATCGGCAAACAGAGGCCGGCCGTGAGCCGTGCCCCAGAAATGGGCATGAAAAAATGTGGCCGCATGCTCGGGGGCGGAGCGTCGAGCGTCGAATTTCTGCAATATCATCAACTATAAATTACGAATATTGACGCACAACAACTGCGAGTACGTGGCGTGATAATGGATATTTGTCAGATATGTGAACATTTTAAATTCCCGCCTACAGCGACCCCCGGCCCACGAACTGTTCCAACAGGGAACCAAGGGGCGACAAGGGTCGTGGTTGCTTCCCTCACGGATCGCACTTTGCCGTAAACATAAAAAGGTAATACCACGCAAGGGATTTCGGGACAGGGAAAACCCAAATGTGCGCCACTCTGATTGCAGCCGAGTGCAAAAAGGACGATGCCGGCGATGTGAGATAGAAAGTATCCATCCGAATTGGCAACGTCCAATGGCTTGCCATGATTCGGCAGGTTTCTCCTGCCGCTGACTGCTTCGCAGGCCGACCTACTATTAGCTGGGCTGTCGCCAAGGCCAGGCTGGACTGCCAGGTACAAGAGGCCTGTATACACACACACACACACACACACATATATATATACATAATTATGCATTCCACACAAGCAGCTTAAAGTGCATAAGCTCCAAAGACCGAATAATCCCTGGCAGCATGAATTGCTCTCACTTGATTATCTGGCATTGACATTTTGTGATCCACTTGGTATTGTCTCTGCACACCCGGAGCCCACACACAGCCGCATTCCGGTTTAGGTGCCCCACCAAAAGTTTAAGTTACTCTGTTGTCAACTTCTCCCAAAAATAGAAAAGAAACTTCCCAGCAAAACTTTGCATATCCTGCATATATATTTTTTTCTCTCTTTTGAGAATTTTACAGCAGCAACTTCCGGTTTCCGTTCACAAAAACAAAATTATTCCTCAAACTGAGTCGAGGCTGCCTCAAATA
>JABVZX010000297.1:14652133-14664970 GCA_020883565.1 Drosophila pachea
GAGCTTTTCAAGTGCCTCCGCCTTTACATACTTCTACCGCTTACCAACGTGGCCGCAAAATGGCACTGCCACAGCCACAGCCACAGTCCCAGCCTCTGCCCCAGCCCCTGGCCATGCCCCTGGCCCTGGCTCACCCTCTGCCACCGCCACTGCAGCTCATTAAACGCATGCACAGCAAATTGCAAATATATATTTAAACTGAGGGTGCCAGAGAGGGGGCCATAACCACGGGCGAAGCGGTTCACACCACATGCCACCACCTCCGAAGTACTTAAGCAAGTGCGAATGCTTTAAGAAGCTGCCCAGCAGTCAAGGCAAACTATTCTACAGATATCTTTTGCAAGTCTACGAAGAATTCGCCCTGTCTTTGCTTTTGATTTTCCTTGATCCAATTTTCACAAATTTTTCAGCTAGCCTAGTCCATTAACGAGCAATTAGCCATTGGTGCTCGCACCTCTCAAGTGGAGGGGCGCAGTATATGGCCGGGACGAGTACGCTTGAGGGGCCCAAAAGGCTGGCAATGATTCTTCCACGAGAGCCGCAAAACCTATGCGGAAAATATTTTAGTTAACTTTGGAAGAGTTAGCTCGCAGCTCGCTCGCCCATTCATGCACCCCGCCAGAGCGTTGGCCAATTTATGGCTGTGCATTTGGATTTTGTGCGCAATTTGCCAGCAAATTAAAGCGCACTTTCACACACTGAAGCACACACACGCACACACGCACCCACGCACACACACGCACACGTGGGAGCTGGACCCCCACGCGCTCCAGTGTCTGCTGCCACTTTATACCCTGTGCAGCTATTAGGAAGGGGGTGCATAATACCACGATCAGTACAGGGTATGCAGCTGTCGAGCATTGGGCGACACTGGCCCTCCGCTGCTGGCGTTTAAATTGAAAAAGTTTTCGGCTTGCCGCCAAAAGTTATGTTGTTTTTCTGTGCAATTTATTAAAAGACCACGCTCGCATTGACGCATATTGAAGAGTCCCGCTGCGGGCCACATCTGCGAGCTGATTTAAACGATGCTCTGCCAGTTGGAATCTGCGACCGCACTCTGGCCAACTGCGGAGTAAATAGCCGTTCCCTAATATCATTTTGCAGCCTTGGGTGTGCCAAACTAATTAAGAAGTATTTAACCTCCGAAAACATGTCCAAAAATATATTACGCACTCTCGCCATGGAGCTCCTCTGCCCTGAGCCAACTGGCCAACGGGCCGACGGTTGTCCACAGCGTAGACGAGCCAAGGAAATCCCATGTGGCCAGCGCTGACATGAGTCCGGACTCGATCCAGTCGCCCCGCCCTTTGTTTGGCTAACTCTCTGAGAGCACAACTCTCTGATCATCGCCGCAGTAGGTGCAGCAGCGGATGAGGAAGTTATGGCTGCGACTAAGCCATATGGAGTATCCGTTTAATTTGTGCAACCCCTTATCGGCAAATCAGCAATGCGATGCAATTAATTGAAAACACATGCGCATGAAATTGATATATGCAAATGTGAATAAAATGACGGCTATTACAGCAGCCAAGGATACCGAATCAGCGCCCGAAAGCAAGTATCTCATTAATCCAATTAAGCCAAATTAATTGAAATGCAAATCGACTAATGAGCGCCATGCACCGATTTCCACTTTACGCACCCGCCATCGAAGGTCGCCCAGCTCCCCCCAACAGCCCAACAGCCCAACAGCCCAACGGCCCTAGCGGGGGCGGGGTCCACTCAGAGTGGAATGCATTAAAATATGTTTTAATGACATGTTATGGCAAATTATACGACTGTGCGGCACGCGAATGCCTTGTTCAACAGGGATCAAGTACTCAGATAAGGCGCCGCCCGCAGACAGAGCGGACTGGGAAGGCGGCGAAGCTGGTCTCGTTGCGGGTGCAGTGCAGTGCAGGAGGGAAGAATCCTTGATAGTTTATTGCCTGTGAATGAAATATTAATCCCGATCGATACGGACAGCAATTACTTCCTTTCGTATTCAAAAAGCCAGTGAAATATTAACGCGCTCCACTTGATTATTACCTGCCGGCCGGCCTCGAGGCAAGCTCCCAAGCAGGTGACCACTTTGACCTAGTCTCAGTCTGTCAGGCAACTGGGACAGACACGCTCGCCGAGCAAATAGTCGGATGTGGAGCGTATTTACATATTTGCACCTATTCAGGCACGGCTGTGCATGTGTGGCCCAAGATTCTTATATCGCACCCGTGCAGGCCGTGTGCCACTGGTGTGAATGGCGACATTTGTGGTCTTGCATGTGGGACACACTGGCTGCAATATTCTCACACCGCCCAAATGATAATTCCCTCAGAGGCCTTCTTCTCGTCGGGCAAATACTTGAGAGCGCTTATCCATTCAGCCAGGTGCACCGAGACGAAGACATTGCTTCCGCCAAATCCGGCAAAGATTTATCGGCCGAGTGTCAGGGCGGGCGAATATTTATATGTGCCTGGTTTATTACCGGCAGCTGCAATGGAATCGCGCGCCAACTGATCGGCGGGCCAGCGTCAGCTTCCTGACAGCCGCGTATCCACTTCCTGTTCACAATATGCGCAGCGTCTCCATGCGTTTTGGGGCTGCGAATTAGCGAAATGTGCTTGAGATTCCCATGACTGCCGACGTCGCAGATTGCCCCGCCCCCGCCCCGTTCCACGCAGGACTCGAGCACTCCTCGGGAATGTGGGCCTGCTGTCGGCTTCCGGCTTAAGCAACGCTCTGTCGCTTCCATTTTCATAGTCATTGCTCCGGCATGTGTGTGTGTGTGTGTGTGTGAGCGAGCGTGGGTACATAAATTAACATTGTGTTTAAGTGTGTGTGACAAGAGACTTCTGGGATTCAGTTTACGTGAATTTATGTTGCTCTTAAATGTGCCTATGTGCGCAATACGCCCCCACCCACCTCCTCATACGCACCCCTCCCTGCTCTTTTCTGTGCAATTAAGAACTGTTGACAATAAAACGGAAATGCAACAATTTAATTGAAACAACCTCCCTTGGCTATCAATAAAACTCTCCCACCCCCTCCCCATACTCCTCCCCGAAGACCAAACACACTTACGGACACACTCAAGCTGCAAGCTCAAGCTGGGCGTGGCCTTTTATCAATCAAAGACGTTCATAATTCATCCAGCCCGTTTTATGGCTCCGAGAACTGACTGCATCCCAGTGATAACTGCCGTGCCATTCCAAATGCTAAACAGCGCCAGTGGAAACTGTTTTATATCTATTCCGGCACGGCCTTGCGAACGCCGATAACATTTATTAGGCATGCGACGCGCGTATTTCATTTTGTTTACTTGTTTGGCGCGTTATTATCGGCCGACGTGGCGTATGATTAACATAGAATGACAGCGCCAATATCCGCTACCTGCGATACGTAAAGCGTTAGCATATCGGAATTTGGATTTTCGGCTGATTAACATAATTTTCCGGCATATTACCGAGAAGCCAGATCGTCAGTCAAACAGGGACCAATGCCACACCCTCTCCACCCGGGCAGTGGGGAGTTTCCGTCAGAAGCATTTCACATTTTCCCTGCATATATTTCAGAAGACGTGCCCGGAATATTATCGCATCGCCTTCGATCAGTGGAAAAGCAAATCCCACTCATATGAATTAAAAACTACGGAGTCCTGGCCCGAAAAAGCTCTGCACTTATCGCTCGAAGGCCTGAGCCACTCGAATAGACGCGCTCAAAGGTAAGCCCGGCATTGTTTACTTTCCGCGCAGCGCAAAGAATGCCACAGATGAATCTGCCATCCCCGGACACAATGACCAGCCGAGCTCGAACAAATTGCAACGAAGCGAGAGCTCGGGAGACTAAGTGCGGCGGGGCACAATGGCAACTGCAGCTGGATTTAAACATTGAGAAGCAATAAATTCCTAATTGAAGTCACTTGCCAGCCATTCGCTGACAGACGATTGTGCACATAAATGTACTCACACACACACTCACACACGCACACGCACGCACTTTTGCTGATTTATTTATTAAGGAGAATTGGAAGATATTTCAATTGGAGTTCCGCGGGCAGTTTCTATTGGATTTATTGCCACAACGGTAGATATGTTATATATGTGGCAATCGAGAAATGCATTAAGCCGTCATCCATTAAGGAAAAAAAGCCACTGCGGAGACCGAGATATTGAACTCTGGCAAATTCGAATGATGACACCTGATACCTGGCCGCTGCCCAGAGGTGAGCTCTAATTAGTAAATGAGCCAAACGGAAGGCGGAATGTGCGCCATTGTGTGGCAGGATCAACTGCCCCGTTGCAGGTAGCATAATGAATAGGCAGACGATGGACGATGCCTCGGCCCCAAGCTCAAATAATGGAACAGGCAGGCCAGCATGGAGCAGAGCGCAGCAGAGCCTTACGATGATGGTGATGATGATGATGTGCTACATCGGAGCTGAAAGCTGGGGACATGGACATGGCTGGCTTGAAGGTATTATTACACTATTACGCATGCACTTAAGGCCTTCATTAGCCTCCCCATTGACGCTATTCGGTAGGTAATTAGGGGGAACGAGAGCTGGCCGGAAGAGGCACCAGCTGGCGGCAGGCACTGCACAAATCCAAATGCAATGAGCTCAGCACCAGATAAAGCAGAGCACATGGCAATCAGAGCCAGCCAAAGCGAGTACATCAGATTGCTCGTTGTCAGCTCGCCCCCTCAGCGCCCCCCTCCCACCGAGGACGGAACGAGACTGTGCGACAGTCACTGACTGAAGTGACTTCCGTTTGCTTGCTCTCAATTGGCTTTTACTATGTTGTTTGCCAGCTGACCCCCGAAAACAAAAATCTCCTGCAAACACAGGGGACGGCAACGGCGGTGGCCAGAGCGTCTGCAACACGCAAATGCAATTAACACGCCAGCAGACAGTGCGGAAATGGAAAGCTGCTGGCCAATGGCCGAGCGGCCGAGGGTCCGCCTCATATGGCCTTTCGAATTGGCCTTCCTGCTTTTAACGCAGGCTTTGACTTTCGTTTTCAGCACCCGTGCAATTATATGTCTGACGACTCAAAGTCAATTAGTTTCAAATTAACTTTTTTCCCTGCTCAATGGAGCAGAATGGGTTTATCGCAGCATCGGATGGCCTAATCGCCACAATCGACCACTGAATGGGACCCATAAGCTGTCGGCTCGCTAAACTATTATCAATTTTTTTTTGCCTACACTGACTTCTCGATCAGGATTGGAAGGGATTAATATGTTTGATCAGTTGGTCACTTCCAAGCCTTTGAATACAGCGCAGCTCCAGCGTCCAGCCGAATATTTTGCCATCCACATTAAAGCCATGCCGCCATGATCCCATTGAAGCAGCCTGGATGTCCGATCAATCAACAGTGAAAGCACTCGCCGTCTAGCTTCTCTATCTCTCTCTCTCGCTACACATTCACATTAATGGGTACCTCATGGAGTGCCAAAAGCATTGTCCAGCACATGAACTACGTTGCAAATGACCAGACGTGAGGCCTCCATTAGCCCGGCTGGCTGCTTGTTTTCCGTCCCGCCAGCTCCAGCTCTAACTCCGTGAACGGCCCCGGTGAGGGCCAACGAGCACGGGCGTTGCCTCATTTTTGAAGTTTCGGCAGCACCACGGGTCGCATACCCTGCAAACCTGCAGGACGGAAAGGTACATAAGGGGGCTTCAAGTAGGCTTGCAATACCTTGGACCAGCTTCCAGAGGAAGGAACAGCAACGAGGTGCGTGGTATCCTGCAGATGCTCATTGCGACTCGGAGTCGAGTCGAGGTATTTTGTTATTTTTGTTGCCTCCGGCGACTGCTGGCCATGTCGTTGTATTGCTTCTCACATTGTTTGTTCCACTTGACCACTAAAGCATAGTTTTAGGCGCTAAAAGCTAAACACCAAAATTCAAAAAGCAGCTGCTCCATGCGAGCCAACAGATGCAAGAGACGCCTCAGGCAGAGCACTTTAGTATATTTCGGTGCTTACGTGCTGCACGAGGGGGCGGCGCGGGAGCTTGGCAGGTGCCGGGAGCTACTCAGCCACTCAGAGGTGAGTGCATGAGTACGCTTAACTCAATGCCAAAAATTGTGTCAGCCAACTGAAGCGTAATTGAAAATTCCCATTCTGAGTTGCGTATCAGGCAAGTCTCCCAATTAAATCCTCTGATTGATCGAGCCAGGCCACAATCGCGATGCAACAACTCAAATGACATTCGAGTTTGCGGTTGTGTCATAATGATTATTACTATTTGGCATCCGCGAATTGGCTGCGAGGGCGTTTTATGCCAATTGCCGCTGACCACAATGAAATAAACCGCTAAATAAATAATACATAAACAATGAAAATGCAAATGCAATCGAATTGAATGCATTTCAATTGACGCGCCGTGGCAAATGACGAATGAACTGTATGTACCGCGGGCCAGCGCTTCGAGGTCAGCCATCGAAATACCGAATAGCAAAATTAATTAAAAATATCAAAGCGGTCAATCACCACCTGATCGATTATTTCCAGGCCGTCTTTATTGCAAAATTGAAGCATGCAAAGCTCTCTTTAACAAGGAAATATTATCTCACCAGATTAGGCCCCAACTCCCAGCAGCAGCAGGAGGATGGGGAGGGGGGGGAGGACTCAAGGACCTCTGACCTATGCTGTGCTCGCGTGCAGCCTGATGATTATAAATGGCAAGCGATAGTCGACGCCATCAGCAGTTCGTGGAGAAGTCCGTAATTTATCTATGCTGCGGGCTGGAGCCGCCCGTTGTCGAGGAGGCGGCCCGGCTCGAATGTCCTTCCGCCCAGTGTTAGGCATCTGTTCAAAAATACGAAATTCCTGCTATTGGCAAACGGATTGCCCATATAATGCATATGCCTGCTACCTGAGAGCAAACAGCATGAAACCAACAATTTGCGGTATCCATTTCGAACAGTCGATGGACAAAGTGCAACTTAGTTATCGGTGCAATGCCTAGACGCATTAAAGACTCGGTCTCTTGGAGAATTTAAGAGAGCGACTTTCTGGACAATTTGCCATCACACGGCAAATGCCGCAGTGCAACGACTTTGCACGTCTCAGCTGTTTAAATTTAATTTGTTGCGTACTGCCTGGCGGCGGAAGTGGCGCCTGCAGGTACCCAAAGTTGAAGGTCTGCTTTTCAGGTCACCAGAAATCAACATTTCTGGGGCCAGCGTGCGACGTGCGACGTGCGCCATCGAAGGAAATGCAGTCGGCAGGCAGGCGAACACACGGAAATTGTTACCGTCTTGCCAAATATGACAAATGCTGCTGGTTCGCCTCTCGGCCAGGAGCTGGCAAAAGGCAAAAAGCGTTGCTCAGCCGGCTGACACGTAAGCTGCATAAATATAAACGCAACACGAGAACGTGCGGGCTGCAGCAGCAGGAGCCTTACAGCTTAAAGCAGTCCGGGGGACACCGGCCGGAACAGCGCAGACATATGAGAGATGTTAGATACCTGGGCGGTTTAATATAATCATAAATTCAGGCAGCATGGGGGAATAGGATTAGTAAGTCAGGCTGCAGCTTGCCTTTGAGACTTGCTCACGGGCTCTCCTCCTTCCGGCACACGCAACGAGTAATTAAAAATTAAATAATATCACATAAACATGTAAGAAAACATTACAATTTACGCAAACAGCGGAAGCGGAAGAGATGAAGTGAAAAAAAAAAAATCAATATTGGCCTTTCCCCTGGGGCGGCCAAGAAGGCAGAATAGGGGAACAGAAGGAGAGGGACAGATCCGACAAGTGCTCAAACATATACGAACATATATCCAGCTGGAATCTATATACCCAGCAGGCACACGCACGAACTCATACGCCGTGTTCGACAAGCTGGGACGGCAACAGCGGCTGGGTGGGGCGGGCAGCGGGGAATTTGATTTACACTCGCAACGGGCTGCCTTTAGGATTCACTTTCGCGGCAGACATCGCCAGCAGATGGCCATAACTTGCACTGGACCATTTAATAGATGGGGTGTATACAAAGACGTGCAGCACATTGGACTGCAGTATTTGATCAGTTATTGCCTATTATGGACTAATTAACACTCCCGGGATTGTTTGCGAATTCATGACTCGGCAGATTTAATTGACCCAATAAATAATGGGGTCCTGATGGCCACAATGCGACTAATTGATTTATTGCGTTATCCGGCTTAGCAGGCCCCCATTAGCTGCATCTTCATGTGTCGGGTCTAGGGCGAAAGGGATTATTGATGGCAGCCATGTTGTGGGACATGCCGCTCATTCATCAATAGGTATTTGCCCGTCATTGGCTAAAACATTTCAAATTATGGTAATGTCACGCCTGCAGATAGGAGTCGGGCCCAAGCCGCTTATGTCAATGGCAAACTCCTCGACAGTTAACTGCTCACGCGCCATAAATCCGGAGAGCTCCCGCACTCGGCCCGGCCTAGGCAATGGCGAAATTTAATCAACGGCCGCAACCCGTTCAAGAAGCAAAAATCAAGCTTCTGAGCGAAGGTCTCATATTACAGCCAGAAACGGCCCAAGGGCTGAAAATAAATTCTACGTTCAGCAGTTTTGGCCGCCCCGCCGCCAAGTCTATGCTCACATGTATTGCGAGGGGATATATATCTATGTGTGCACACATATATATATATATATATATATTTCTACTCGAAATAGGGCCAGTCTCTTTGCATCTACAAATTTTGCGTACGTATAGCTGTAGCGAAACTCAATTCACTTTGCCTATGTGGTTTGACGGGGTGGCCCGGCTTCCAATAACCAACCAGGGCAACAACAATAAAAATGTCGAAAACATAGCAAACATTAACGGGAAAACAATTTTCATAAATCTAGAATTATTGCCACGCGGAGCGAGGGGCGCGGTGGTGCAACAGACTGGGATTGGGATAAGCAGCGTGTCCATTCAAGCAACAAATTTGCGGATGAAAGATGACTAGCAGAGCTTGTGCGCGAAGCAGAGCCGACTGCCAGTTGCTCTGCAAATACCCTACCCTAGACGAATGAACAAAAAGTCTTCCGTTTTGCTGCACTCTGATTCAACGATCTGTGAGATTTTCGCTCTCCCAAAAAGCATCTAATTAGAGTGTTTTTCTGCACAAGAAGATGAATACACTGTGCTCCCCCCACGGCCCCTCTTAGCCAGTCCGTCTAGTCTAACAAGGCAAAGAACATATTTTCCACGCATTTAACGGACGATGTTTTTCCTACAAGAATTATACGCACAGTGCCCTGGGGTTGGTTCCAAAGGGTCGATTATATAAGTCTCGAGCATTGGGCAAACAAGCTGTCGGCAGCTGGGATGGGCTAAGCTAGCACATAAGTCACATAAATCACGCTTTGTGCTTACAATAAGTGCAAGGGAAGGTGGCGCGGGGGGGGGCGGTCTTTCGCGCTCCACATTGTCTTTTAATTCAATTTCTGCAATCGGCTTATGGCTCTTTGAAGTCCACTCAAATTTCAATAATTCTGTTAGCATTAGTATGCAAGAAAATTAAAAAAGTCAAAGGCTGTGATGGAAACCAAGACAAGTGGGAAAAACTGATGGAAAAGCGCTGGGGTGTCGCTCGGGCAAAGGCTCTCAACTGTCGCAGAAAATCGCAGTCTATTGTCAAAGCGGGCGGACGAGCAGACTCGGCTGAGTCTGAGTGATTATAGACATACTTTTCAATGAGTTGGCAAAGCCTTTGCCACGATGACAATAGCAGACTCAGCCGCCGAGAGCAGTTCAACTATGAATGGACAGAATGGGAAGATAATATGTGGAAACTTATTTTATATCAATATCAATACGAACTTCAGCAAAGAGAATCGAGAGTCGGCGGCATATACGATGCCCTAGGCAGACCTTGTGCTCCGATTTGATGCACCTGGGCAGCCCCTCCACATACCTCCTCCGCGGAGCCCCAACCTCAACTGGCGAGGACCCAGCTCTACGTATTTACACTTTCGCCTTGAAGCGGAACCGCGTTGCGCTCAAAGGCGCGCTCTGTGTGCTCCCAACTTTAGGCGTCAGGCCTTGCCGTAATTTAAGGCTGCGGCGAAGAAGGAAAATCTATTGTATTATGGGAAATGAGGTTTCTGAAATTCACCCAGACAGACACCCTTGAATGCTCTTCAGTTGCTAGCCAGTCGAGGACTCAATCCCTTGCGAATGTGGAGAAGCTTAGCAACTGTTTGACTGAATGAAAGCCGAATTGTGAATTGGCATTGTCAAAAGGAATTCAGAGCTATCCTGCAAGTAATTGTATTTATGGTCTACGATTCAAAAATCATGTCTTTTTACGGGCCAGATCCTGGTTCGTTGGGCATTTTTGCTGCTTTGCCTGGATGCAATTCGACTGAGCCAAGTGCAGCAATTTCATACACATGCACACCCCACTAACACACACGCACACACACGCACACACACACACACACGCACACACGAGGGCTTTGCCGTGCGAGCTTTGTGTGAGATATTCAACTTTATAAATTATGAAATTTTATGGCTTTGAGGCGTAGTATGTGCAAAAATATTATTTTACACACGTCTATGCCTAAGCATATTTTCATGCATTTGCGCAGTTTATGGTCCTGCCTGCCACACCCCGGCCATTTGCAGACAGCCCCGAGGACTGAGAGGGTCTGCACTTTAGCATAATTTACATGAATTTGGGTTGCCAAAAATTCTGGCCTGACAGTACCGGCAGGATATCAAGGTTGAAAGTTGGCCAGAACCACAGAAGGAACAGCGCTTATCTGAGTTATGAATATGCAGGTGCTTATCGCGTTAACAGGAGCTTGTGTGTGAGTGTGTCCGTGTGTGAGGGTGTGAGTGTGTGAGTGGGCGGGCGTCAAGGAAGCACAAGGGTCTAAGTTCGCAAGAGATTTAAGCACCTGTGAATTTTATTTATCAGCCAGCCGTCTCAAGCCCAATCGTTTAGATTTAAGAAACTAAATAGAGCTTTAAGGCGGATCAGTTTCCGATAATAGCCCATTGGATGAGGCCCACAGCAGGAGCTGTTGATGGGGACTCTCTGAGCTCTCCAAGCTGAGCCAAACTTTTGCCAAAACTCTCAGCCACAAGCCGACAGGACAAGCCTTTGCTTAGCCAATTTCAGCGACGGCTTTAAACCCTTAATTGTGCACCCAATCAAGGTGCTGCCAAGCTACAGCTGTTGCGGAATCAAAGGTATCCAAGGTATCCATCGCACTTTCACAGTTAAGCTCGGTCGTGCATGAAAATATGTTAGGAGAGTTCATTTGCTGAGTTCGGGAAACGTGTGTTCAATTTTAAGTGACAATCCAATCCTAAGCAAACACCACGGAATTGAGTCCCCAGTTTCCCTGCTCGTCGGCGTTTAAAGGACGAGCGCTGTGAGACGAGCATATTGCTGCGATGGGCGGCATATGGCGCTTGCATAATAACTGTAAACAGTAAATATTTATAAGGTATATGTCGATTTTCAATAATTTACAATTGAATTTTAATTATGGAGTGATGGTCACGCGTGAACTCTTAGTGCGGAAAGTTGAAATAAATGATGACCATAAAATAAATAATCAAACGCATTGCAAAATATTATTTCCGCAGAATTTTCAATTGGAATTCACCGTAATGCATTATTGTGAATTATCGGTAAAAACAGTCGTCGAATCATGGACTCCAGCGAGAGCCGACTTCCTGCTACTCGCCTCGCCCACTTTATATTAATTATGCATCATCCGCGTGTCCACTTGAAGAGCATAATTGCCCCGATTCAATTCCAATTGAAAGCTATACTTATCCGCCTCATTCCGGCGATCAAGCCCGAGGCTACATATTTGAATTATAGCCGAAATTCTCGATGCTTTTAGTCAGAATGGAATTTGATATGCGTGGCAGAAACGTAACTTTTCCGATAAGCCTGATTATCGCCATAAATATTGTATTTTGGAAGAGTAACCCAAAGATTTAGGAGAGCGGAGGGCTGCACCGGAAGCGCAGAGCTCCTCGAATGATTAATGCTGCCAAATGAAATTGTGTCAAGCGATTAAAAAGCGAAGGCTGGCCGCCAGGCAGCCTTTTTTTTCTTGTTTCTTTTTTTTTTTTTGCGCCAATCATTTATCAAATACAAGGTAAACACGTGCCAGATTCGAATTGCCTCCAAAAGCAGCTGCGTCCTCTGCCCCTCGGCTAAACGGGATATGTGATAATGCACAAAAGGCACTCGCAGCCGTCGCACGTTTCGCAGCTACCTTTGTCAGCCCTTGTCGCACAATGTTACTTTTTGATTGGCCCGGCCTCGAAATGGGGCGATTCGCCGAGTGCAGGGAGATCGGTCATCCCAATATGAAAAATGAGAGGCAAACCTCGAATACAATAAATATAGCTGCGGACTGAATTCGCGTAGCCATCGTTTCGTTTCGTTCAATTTGTGCCACGGCTCCAGCATCGGGCTGACTGGCATATGTCAATCAGAGGACAGAGACATAATCTCTGCTTGACATGAACTTAAAAGTATTATGACAAATATTTCGCAATCTGAACGCTGTGCGCTGCTCCCGCCGCTGCCGCCCTCGCCCCCCCGCATCAGGAATGCCTACCGCAACAACAATGGGCGCCACAGCTATGGCACAAGGCTTGCAACGGAGGGCCTCATTACGCGTCCATCCAGAGGTAAATAGTAAATAGAGTATTGCTCGAGCGACCCTTTCCATGTGGGGCTCCAATTTGATGGCATGCATTCATGTAAACAGCGTTGGACTGGACGCCTGGCTTCTGTATCCATTGATGTGACTTTCACTGTTCGCTGGCCAGAGCGCCATGCGAAATTCCGTTTAAATGAAAATCATGTTCTCGCACATCTTCTGCGTTTGACATGACC
>JABVZX010000297.1:14704793-14719225 GCA_020883565.1 Drosophila pachea
ACAGTCAGCAGGTTTTATAAATACATACACACACATGATGCGTACGTATTTATATTTATATTTTGGGCTCTATTTTGCCTTCGTTCGGGAGAGCACATAAATGTAATTTATGAGTTTTCTGCATCGCATTGTGCATTCATTTCAAAATTTCGAAAACTAAACACAGCCCCGACTAAATCTTCTGAAAATCTTGCAATAAACAACCGAGTCTTGCCCTGCAACGGCCCTCATGCATTAGGGATACGTGGAGCCAGCGTCCTTCGAGGTGCACCTTCCTCTGGCCGACACGGAAACGAAGTTGGCTCGCAGTTGCCTTCCTCGCATTGGGGCCGTTCCGAACCGCTTTGCGGCAAAGGCCAATCTATTTCTGACCCAGCAGTATATAGTGGCTGAGCATGTCGCGTATATTTTGTTAGTGCTTTATGCTCAATGTCGCCAGGTGTTTGCGCTGACATAAGAAGCAGATCTATATACATATACATATATATATATAGGTATGGTGTGTGAAATTTCGTCTGCTGCGAAAGCCATCTTAAAGACAGACACGCCCAATCGACAAACAAAGGAGAACGCCAGCCACTCGAACGCCCCCGCCGCACTCGTAATGTGGGAAAGAGACAGACAACCAAATCGCAGGCAGCTCTCAGGAGCAGCGCAAACGCAAAGGACGAGGGACGAGCTGGGCGGGTGGCCCAGCTCATTAGGTGTGAGCCGGCGGCGACGGCAGCGGCAGCGGCAGCGGCAGCAAAATGGCTGCCACAAGCGAGCTTTGGCTAACTGGCAAGCGTCCAAAAACGCGACAAGGAAACGTTGGGGCACAAAGGAAAACAACTTAAGGCATCTCGCACGCAATCGATAAAGCAACTATTCTCAGGGCGGAGGTTTCGTATCGTAAACAGTGGCGGATTGCTCCGCATGCACTCCGCGAAGCGAAGCGGAACTCGTCGGCGCATTTGGCATTTGCCAAGCACCTGCCAGGCGGTGGGAATACGCTGGAAATAGACTGAATTCGGCTGCAGCTCGGGCAACACATGTCGGCCCGCTGCGCGTAAGTTCAATCACATTTCGAGTTCGGCCAAAAGCAAAAAACAAAAAAAGAAAGGGTATTCTCTTCGGTACATCTGGTGCAAGTTTCCCTGACGTCAGCCCTGGCCGCAACTCCCGCTATCTGGGGCGATGCTGCCCGCTGGCACGGGGCACGTCGAATTGGATGCTCTATAGAACGGCACGAATGGCTCGTGGGCTGCGTTTTAGTTCAACGCACTTGTTGGCCTACATTGCACTGGCAGTTGCAGTTGCAAATGCTATGCAACAAGAACTCGCTACCCCCCCCCCCCCCCCTCTGCACTGTGCATGCCTTTTTGTTATGCATATATGGTTCAGCCCAGCACATGCGATAGCTGCTTCTATTTTTCACCAATTACTTTCCCCATCAATGCGGAAATCAATTCGAGAACTGTTTTTTATTCGCGCCCTGCGAATGTGGGGCCGTGCAGTCGCAGTCGCAGTCGCAGTCGCTGTCGCCTATTTGCCTATTTGGCCACATTTCGGCAGCGGTTCACTCGATGATCTCATTTCCGAATGCAGAAAACTCATAATATTGTTTCGCTTACGAGTTACCGCGCAATACCCGCACAAAGACCGTCACTTCACACTGTTCTCAATCGTCTCAGCCGGCGCAGATAACGAGGCTGTGTGTGTGTGTGTGTGTGTGTTAAACGATTTGTCGGTGCGTCACTATGGAATTAAACTAAAGTATCTGGCGTGATGCTCGCCCACTCGCAGTTTATGTCGCGTTCATATTTTGCCTTTATTTTTTATTAACAGCTGCCTCGCTTAACGGTAGTTCAGTTCGCAGACAAAGACGAAAATTATCTTCGAAATGTTATCTAAATGTATCTATATACTATACATATACATATGTATATATATATATGCACAATGTGAAAAAAGAGCACACTAAAAACTTTTCCACAACAGACTCGACGCGCCGCACATTTTCACGGTTGCACAAGCCCAAGGAGACTGACTGAAAATACACGAGCGGACGGCAATGCGTCGACCACAAACAACAAGCGACGCTGGCGACGCTGGCGACGCTGGCGACGACTACAAAGCGACGGCCGCCGATGAGGCAGTGTGGCAGACTCTCCCGGCTCTGGGGTGTGTGTGTATATATGGGCTCTGTGTGGCTGCCTCCCAGTGTGCCTCAGTGGGTGCACGAGCAAGTGCAAGTGAAAAGAATGAACAGCATCTGAGAGCAGAGAGCGGAGAGCGGAGAGCGGACAGTGGAGAGCCGCGTACGGAGAGCCGGACGCACTCGATGATTATACAATGTGCACCAGAATTAACCCCAAATGATTGAAAAGTGAAAATATCATACAGAGAGATACTTGAATTCGCATTGTGCAGAAGAGCCCCAAGTATATGGGGCTATAATTTTGGTGCCCGATTTATGGTGTGTCTAATGAGGGGGGCACACCACCAGGCAATTGCTTACTGTCAATTTACTAAGGACAGCGAACATTCTCTTCCCCCTACGAGCCAATGAGTCACCCTGCTAAGTGAACACTGTTGCCAGAAGTAGGGTCCAGGACGCCTTACTGTTACTTGAGAGTGCGCATGTGCGCGTGCCGCGGCCCTGCGAACATCTGCCCCAAAGGCACTTGAAAGGGAAGCGGAACGCGGAAGGAGGTGGGCGGACGGAAGACGGCTGCAAGTGTTCATTAATGATGACAAGCGGACTGCAGCGAAGGGACTCCAATAAAACTATTAGGAATGCGCATAAATTTTAAGAGGCGATCTATAAGGGCGTAATATTGTGGCACACATGAACGATAGACGCATTGGGTAACACATAAATAAACATTGCATCGCCGCCCCCCACAAAGACAGCTCGGCATTATTAGTCCGCGAGAATCGTACTTAGCTCCGAAAAAGGGAAAACAAATGAAGCATTTGTATATAAGAGGCATGTTTGGTAATGTAATTCAGCTCTTCTCCCAGTTCTCATAGAATCGAGCGATAGCTGGGTAAGGCCGCTTTCATAATACCCCAATTGAGATGCGATCGGACTGACTATATATATGCAGCCAGCAGAGAGAACAAAGAGATCTTCTCGAATGTACTCAGCGCACTCATTTGAATGCGGGGACTGGCGACTGGCGAGGGGCGGGACTCGGCGAGTGGGATCTCATTGTGAAATTTTCGTAGCATGCTTTTAGGTGCTGACAAAATCGAAATTCAAAACTCGCGCGACTGGGAGATGACTCATCGCATGCATTTCACAGTCATCTATGACAAATTGCTTCGCCTCCTACGGCTTGGCGAATCGGCGACAAACAAAAGGCAAATTAGCGAGCAACTTTGAACTTTTCGACCACCCTCGGCTTGGGGCCTCCTGCTTGCCGGGCTCTTAATTGGCTCGCACAAAAATAACACTGTGTTTATATAAGACGCAGTATCTGCATCGCCCAGCGGCTGCCAGCGAGAGATATTTATTGGAAGATGGAACAACTTTGGAAACTAAACAAATCTATTATCAACTGCCAAAAATAATACGATAATAACGAATGTGAAAAGTAATGATGTATTTAATTTCATGGCGTGTCGTTATTATGTCAGCACCTTGGAGACGACTTGAGCTCCACAGCCCGAGCTGTGAGAAGGGTGACATTCCCTTCCCCTGCAGTTCACTCTACATGTGGTAACAAGCTAATAAAAGACCAATGACCCGTTTTTGGTCCGCTGCCGAACATGTGTTGAGCTATTCAAAATTTACACTCCATGCGGAAAGTTATTTGCCCAGCCCTAGGAGGCGCGACAGCTGCCGCGACTCAAACTTATCTGGAGGGACTGTAACATGTGTCCAATTGATTCGCCTGACACACAAAGACAATATGTTGCCGCTTGAATTGTTCAGATTCCGTTAGGCCTCAAATGCCTTAAATACCTATCAAATTCCACTTGGGAAAATCGCTTCAAGTTTTCCTCTCGACGAATTGAGTGAAAGTTCGTGATAACCGGACACGCACTCGTAAATGCGGAATTGCTTTGGACCAGCCGTACTATATAGCCAAACTATTCAGTTCGCCACGGGAGCAGCGCAGCGACTTGGCCGAATGCGGTAACAGTGGCCACACACACACACACACACATACAATTATAAAGCTATATACAGATATATACATATAAAAAGTGCTTTAAAAATTGGGAAACACTGCGAGCTCAACTCCCAATATTTCATTAGACGCTCAACCGGTTTTTGCACTCATCCGTGCTTTTCACCTTGAAGAGCGAAGCGGACTGAAATGAAGATCGAAGATTGTACTTAAGACCCAATATAATGTCTCCAAGGCCCGCCAAACGTAACTGCAGAGACCACAAGTAAAAGTGATCGAGCGTGAATGAAGCACGTTTGAAATCTATGTTAACCTTTCATCGACTTCGCCGCATCATTTTTCACCTGAGCTAATGGTGCCGCTCGGCTCGACCACAAGTAAGCCAATGGGCCTTACGTGGCGATGCCTATCGCGCGCAACCAACTCGTGATACATGACTAAGCGATCTGAGTGTGAAATACGAGAAGCACGACCTGACCGGACGGACCACCAGCTGCTGCTGCGAAAGAAAAAATTCTAATACGATGCAAAGCAGGGCAATTACACAGTGATTAACGTCAGAGATTACAGTCGACCGCGATAGGAAATCGCAAGTCGGACTGCTTATTACATAGATCCACGTAATATTTGCCGACGCGACAACTGGCAGACTGATGAAATACTGACCTATCGTAAAAATACTCGCACTCATGAACTGATTATCATATTTTATTATCATAGTTATGGTTATAAGATCAATGACACAGAGACATAGAGCATGCCTGCAAATTAGGCATTGAGAGAGTGTGTAGCGTTGGTGGAAACATTCTACTTAAGATGGTCTATGCATAGAGCCAGATGGTCAATTTAGGAGAAAGTAATTGGCAACAGAATGGTAACTTTAGGCAGCACAATCGCGCGACTGATAGAACAGTATATATCCCGTCTCGGAGGACTTGTGTATGTCAGAAGTGAGTCCGTAGAAATCCTCTATGGTCGAGGCCTCTATTTTGTCGACCATATCATCGTCAAAGAGCAGCCAGAGTCCATGGCTTTTCACAATACTTATATAGTGTCCGCGATTCGGGCCCGATCCACAGTGGATGACCACGGCAGTCAGATCGTATAGCCTGTCCGGATTGACGGCGTCGTCCGACGTGTTGAAGAGGCGCAGCTCAAGCGGAAAGACAACACGATGCGATACCTTGATATGCCTATTGAATTGTTCCATGTACTTGAAGCGCTTCAAGTGCAGGGCCAGTATCATGGGCAGCTTCTTGACCCGCATCCGTTTCTGTGCCTCCTGGTAGCTGCAGCAGTTGTCGCACTTGAATTTGTTGTCCGAACAGAGGGTCTCGGTGTTGCTAAAGCACCGCAGGCAATGCGTTATAGAGGTATTCTGATCCACGTCCACCTGTAGGTCGAAAAAGTTCTCGTCCTTGCTGCTGACAGTCTCGCAGTTGAGGCAGCGTGTCTCAGACGTGAGTATCCCCTGAAAGATCTCATGCACCCACGTAGGCTCCGTGTTTGCCCCGTTTGTCTGCGCGATGGGCGTAGTTGTTGCCGACAGGCTTCCGTTGCCGTCCAGGACGCTGGTCGTGCCGCTCAATGAGCCCGTCGAGTTACTGCAATTGCCATTGGTTGCCGTTGAATTTGAGGTCGACGTTGACGTGGAATGCGATGAGTTTGAGGTCGAGCTGGACTTTGTCGTGGTGCTGTTGGCCGGCACTGGGCCACTAACCGCCTGGGAGGAAGCGCCACCAGCACCACCCGGAACACCACCGCAACCGCTAACCGTCTTGCCGCTGTTGCGTTCGGCCAGAATAATTTCATTGATGTGGTTGATCAGAAAGTTCAGAAACTCATGGGCATCCTGCTGCATATAGTTGTCGAACTCTTCTTTCTCCTTGCGCAGTCGTGTTATGAACTTTTTGGGCGCTATCGAGCCGACCTTCTTTTTCTGCGTGGCAATGCTATAGAACAGATCGGCCAGACAGGAGAGCAGCGTCTCCTTGGGCCTCTTATTCTTGGCCTTGTATTCCAGAACCTTCTCGCGAAACGGCTTGCAGAAATAGAGAGCCTGCAGCACCGAATTACTATAGCAGGTGTTCCCAAAGTTCACCAGCCCAAAGTAGTGCTCGTTGGGCGGAAAGAGATCTGAGCCGATCTCGCGCTCCAGCTGCGAAACGTTGGCGCCCATGGTGGCAACAGGCGCTGCCGCGACACAGCGGTGCAGAAAGCCCCACACTGTGTATGCTTAGTGTTGATTGGGTTAGGCAGTTATACGATTCCTATCATTCACAATTACTGCTGTTCGATATCGGAAATTGGGTTTAGAGCCGTGGCTCGACTTGGTTATTTCTATTGAGATTGCTTAATTTCTGGCAGATGCGCGAAACACTTTTCTATTTGTCTGAAAATAAATAATTTTGAAGAGGGTATACACGTGAGTTTCTTTCGCATAACACAAACAACTAAATTAAATTAATAATTAATATTTACTTTGAATTAATCTCTTCTTTTTCTTTTTTCGCCTTTTTTTTATATTTTTTGATACTTTCTACTTTCTTCTTGAATTTGGATTGCTTTGTTGATCGGAGACATTAAAAACTAAGGATTCAACGGATCAAAAATATAATAACTCAAATGAGACACGGCAAAAAAATCAGGTCCGAAATATTCTCTCCGCAAAATCCCCTCTCAAAAATATTTTCAAACAAAGTGTTTCACAATTTGAGCTGCCCCAATGCGCATAAAGTCGATCGAAATGTGATTTCAATAGCTGGATAAAATAGCTTTTGGCAAAAAAAAATTAAAAAGCAATAAATGAATGGTAAGTGATATCCACGATAGTTTCTGGCGTCGTGCATGAGGAAAATTTCGACAGCCGTAGTACCGTAGACAGATGACTGGCTTCATTATTTCCATGGGGAATCACCGCCAGAGACAGGTAGTGCAATGTAATTGTAATTGACATATTTAGCGTGTTTTATTGGATCGTCAAATGTAGATCTTAAGTGACTAAAAGTACTAAAAATAATATAATTATATGGCACTTGGTAGGGTGGTTTTTTCTCAAACTATTTCAACATCGCGATGGGAAAATTCCGATACGGCGCGCGCTGATCCCGCTTCTGGCAAACGCGGCGTGTGCCAGTGGAAATGCACTTGACACCAGACGCTACTATAAAAGCTAATGCCGGCAGTACGATCACGTTTTAAAGCCGATCACAAGTCAACACACAATACACACACATTTCGCAACTCGGAGATACAGCTGAGCCAAACCTCATATCCTTCAGCCAGTAGTAATCAACATCAATAAGAGGCCAAAGGACTTTCTGATTCGTCTCAGCTAAATCTTTACACTATAGCCGCGTTGGAGAACTTATCGATTACCTCCGAATCCCACAATCTGTTTCACCAGAACAAGTACTGCCAGGATTATGTGCGGCATCCACCAACCCAGCCAGTAAATCACCTTTCGGGAAAAGTGCTGAAGATACTAACCTAATCCCTAAAAAGTTTTCTTCC
This sequence comes from Drosophila pachea, assembly GCA_020883565.1. Taxonomy (NCBI): domain Eukaryota; kingdom Metazoa; phylum Arthropoda; class Insecta; order Diptera; family Drosophilidae; genus Drosophila; species Drosophila pachea. The sequence goes on from JABVZX010000297.1 coordinate 14,712,428, forward strand.
CTATCTTCTGTATTTGAACTGCGATCGATCCAATATGTTTGTCAACTACAATCGCATGTTTCCTATAAGTAAATAATAAATACTTAAAAATACGAACAACATATCTTTCTGAACCTTAAATCGGTCCATATTACCTAGGTACGGGTTTTCTCTATCATTCGATTGCCGCCGCCGATGTACTAGTTCGTGAGGCTCAATGGCTAGTTATATTTCGATGGGTATTTCTATGAATCGATAATCGTCGGCATCGGCAACTATAAAACTAACTGAGCCGTTGACCGATCTATCAGTTATTCAAGAAAAATGCAACCCGCTGTAAGTATCAGGCTGCTGCTCGAGCTGAACAACAACCTAAGGTTCTATACCCCAAATCACTTTCACTATTCTGCTGTGGGGAATAGCGCTCATTGGCGCCCAGCCCATGAATATGGATTCTTCTGCTGGGAGTGAATCCGAGCACCTAACAGTCAACAGGGAAATGAACAATTCAGTGTCCAGAGAGAACTCAAAGGAGCCAAATCGGAAGGATGTGCCAGCCCTTATCGAGACTACAACGGAGCCTTGGCCAAGCACTGATCATCATCGAAATAATAGTACGGATGAGAGCACTACGGAGCGGCTGCCGATTGGATTCGAGCAGAGGCTAAGTGCCACAATCTTAAAAGTTCTCGCAATTCTGGGTTAAGTTACGTTAAGAGACAAAAATAGAATTTATTTATAGCTCTGTTCAAATATGCATATAATAATAGTTTCAATATCGATGGGAAATTGTCACGCGTCTGATTCAATTACTGCAGATCCATTGGAATTATTAAGTGAAAACTTTTCCAAAACTGGCCGTGATTTTCCCTTATGGCTTGAGAATAGGGGATAATCGAAATCGCAATTAAATACGATCATTGCAATATAGAGAGCTGTGGGCTCAATACCAACACAAAATATTACCCAAGTCGAAACTCGTTTCTCTGGCATAGAGCAGGCGGCGTGAAATAGCTCATTCATTAATTTCCGATAGAACCCGCGTTTGCATCGCCCGAGACTGGTCAAACTTGTTCCAAGTATAATGTGCACTTACGATCATAGATGTACATATATGCTCGTCGCGTATATATCATATAATGGTAGATATTTTGCACGTTTAGTGCACCGTAACACCTCCAGCTGGAGCGTACTCAGACGATTCTCATAGCACACAGGAAGTGCGTAAAGGAACTATAGAAATGAAAGCCTCCTTGCAGTCAATGTGCCTGGCAATCGCAGTCGCCTGCGCCTACCTCGAGCTCAACCATGCAGCCACCAAAGTTCTCTACGAATTCCAGTAAGTTTCGAGCTAAATGTCTGCCGATCGCCAATCAGAATTGTGCATTATCGTTGACAGCATTCGCGAGGCGCACAGCGAACGCAATGAGACGGGAGCCCTGAGAACGGGTCAGACCAAGATAGAGCCCGAGCTGATTATTACCGGCAAGCGCACAGCGAGCGTGATCTTGCCCGGCAAGGACGAGAACTCGACGAACAGCATCTACAAGGAGACGGCTCTGTACACGGCCGACGATAGCGGCTACCACGTCACGTACAACATTAGCATCGAGCCCCTCGAGCTGGACACACGGCTCAGCGGCAAGTCCCTAAAGGTGATAGTGGGATAGCATTCGCCTGGCTCATTGTCAAATTGTTCGAGTAGTTGCAAATATAAGAATTATAATATGGAGCTCTTACCGTTTGCGAAGTTTTCCTTATGCCGAAGTGGGTCAACTCCAGCTCCGCAATGCTACGAGTCTTTCTGGACAACACTTTCTCGTGCGCTGATTCAATTACAGACGCCAGTCATACAAAGTGTTACAGAAATGAAGAGGATTTCACTTCCTATGGCGAGAAGAATAAGAAAGATAAGAAACTCGTTAATTAGATAGCTTAAATGAGGAAAACACAAATTTTGATTATGCGCACATGAGCAACTCGGAATATTTACATTTGCCGAGTGTGGGCACTGATCCAGGGTCGGAGAGAACTCTGGCCTTATGGCCGGACCTGAGGCTACCTTGTGGGTCAAGTGCGCGAGCAAGTGCGAGTGCGCGAGCAAGTGCGAGTGCGAGTGAGAGTGATAGAGAGGAATGGCAATAGAATTGGGTCAGCCGGGCCATTAAAATAGAGAGCAAATTTGTTGCAACGGTTAATAAAGCTAATTAATTAATCAAGCTGCTGCCGTCGACGATAAGCCTCCGCCCAAGTCAAAAATCGACGCATCGCTCAAATCGAGCTTAGTTTTCTAGCGACGTCTAAGCTGAGCATATCGCGCAACTGAAAATACGAAAAATATATAATCTATATATATATATATATATCATGGAGCTGTGGCCGGCTCTGCTGATAGGCTTCGGAGTGTTGTCGGCGGCCTGGAACGGCGTCGATTCACATCCCTATGCCACGAACTACACGAACGACATACTGCGCCTGGCCAAGGCCGCACACATCAAGGCTTACCTCACGACGGCTGACCAGCGGCCATGCTCGAATTTCTACAACTATGCCTGCGGCAACTGGCCGCGTCTCCACCCAGCCCGTCTCCACAACAAGAAGACCAACTATCTGGAGGAGCTGCAGGAGCTGTTCGTGCGCAAAAGTGCGGACATGCTGAAGAGCACGAGGACCAGCTCCGACAGCAGCGCCGATCGTATACTCAAGAGCTTCTACAGCTCGTGCTCTACGCAGGCGAATGACACACGCTCGGCTCTGGAAGCTCTGCTGCAGGTGAGCGACTTTCGTGGCGGCTGGCCCGAGATGCGGGTCGCATCCTGGTACTACTATGAGTACGATTGGCTGCAAGTGGTGGCCATGCTGAAGCGTCGTCTGGGCGTGGACATATTCATTGGCCTGGACGTGGTGCTCGACTACAAGGAGGAGCATATGCATCGGCTCAAGATTGGTGCGCCGCAGCTGCCGCTGGGCCAACGTCGTCAATATCTGGATGCGGGCTATCAAGACGCTCGCGAGCGTTACGAGCGCGCAATAAGGGAGAAATTGGAGGGCTACTTCCCGGAGCAGCCGGAGCGCTGGCATATGGAGGTGGCGTCTCAAGTGCTGAAGATTGAACAGCAGCTGGCCAAGGGATTGCCGCACAATGCAGCTCTCACCTTGGAGCAGACGACCCGACAGCGCTCGGCGGCCGAGATGAGGACAGCCTACGGCAGCTATGTGGACGTTAGCCGCTACCTGCAAATGATCTTCAACGACACCATTTACGTGGATCTGTACGAGACCCCGGAGGACTATATGTCCAACCTCGTGGATGTGATTCGGAACACACCAAAATTGCAATTGGCCAACTACACCATATGGCGCGCGTTGGACACTCTCGACCAGGCACGCGTTCCGCCCGGCGTCCAGCCGGGCATCTGGTGTGTGCAGCTGGTGCGACAATATTTCCCCCAGCACCTGGAGAGTCTGTTCCATCGCAACTACAACAACATGGAAATGATAAACGAATTACAGTCCACCTGGGCGGACATCAAGCGGGTTTTCCGCGAGGATCTGCAGGCCTCCACAGAGCTCCACTGGCTCACGCTCGAGACGCGCCAGAGGGCCATCGGCAAGCTGGAAGCTCTGGAGCTTCAGTTCCGCAATCACGACGACACGCAGCTGATACGCCAGATGCACGGCCTCAGCCTACACCCGGAGCAGTTCTACCAGAATTTAGTGAAAGTACTGCAGTGGCGGACGCAGCGTCAGCTCGCCAAGCTCATGGAGGAGCCGCAGCTGACGGACAAGGTGTACAAGGTGCCACACTACGAGCTGACCACGAACCGGATACAAATACCCATCACCTTCCTGCAGGCGCGCTTCTTCTGGGATCCGGCCTACCCCAACGCTCTCAAGTACGGCACTTTAGGTGTTTTGCTGGCCCGCCAGATGCTCCACGGATTCGATGACGTGGGTCGCCGTTACGACCGCCATGGCTATCGGAACAACTGGTGGGATGTCACCTCAGAGAGCTCGTTCGGCCGACGCGCCCAATGCTTCCAGGAACAGTACGCCGTCTACGTGCAGTTCAGGAACAAGCCCGTCCAGGACAAAGGACTCATCAGCCGCATTGTCGCCGACAATGGCGCATTGAACATCGCCTATCGGGCCTACACCAAATGGCTAAAGAACTCCGCCGAAACACCAAGGATTTACCAGCGCGAACGTTTGCCCCTGCTCAACCACTCCGAGAACGAGCTCTTCTTTTTGGCCTATGCCCAGCTCTACTGCTCCGACTACCCCGACTCGCTGGAGTTCTTCAACGAGCTGCCCGAACAATTGCGCGTGAACACGGCGCTCTCCAACTCGCAGCACTTTGTGAACGCCTTCAACTGCTCCAAGAGCGATAAACTAAATTCCCGCTTCAAATGCAACTTGTATTGATAGCTAATCCACATTATGTTTTCCCACAAGTAAAATAAAGCTATGCACACGTTAGTCTCCTCCTTCCATGCTTCTGTACGTGCAGAGGGCGAATCGAGAGCGCGCTCCCTCTCTCAGCCTCTCTGGCGATAACCCTGGCTGAACTGCGGCCTTATCAACACGATTCGAACGGCCAGTCTGGGCGACGCTGGGCATGGCCGTTGACAGTTTACAGCAAGCCAAAGATGTGGCAGCATGCTTACATTCAGCTGTATAGAAGTCCTTGAGCTGCTCATAGTTTTTGTTGCCCCAATCCGACAAGTGCTGGGCGCCGATGCCGTCTTCCATCGGGTCTTCCAAACGGAGGAGACAGTGCGTCAGAACAAAGCGCACGAGATGCGGCGTCACATGAATCCGCGTGCCGATCCCTGCAGCGATTTCTACGAATACGCCTGCGGCAACTGGGACACGGAGGCGACGCCGCGACTCAAGCTGCAGCATCGCATTGACACGGATCTGCAGCGGCTCCTGGAGGAGTCGGCACACCGCAACGACAGTGCTGTGGCGCGGCAGGCCAAGGAGTTTTATCATTCTTGCATCATCGCCCAGGCCCAGCAGGGCCAACAACAGGAATTCCTCAGCGAATTCATTCAGCAGAACGGTGGCTTTCCGGCGGTACCAGGCGCGAAGTGGGGCTCCTACAGCGAGGAATATAATTGGCCACAGGTAGCGGGCCGCCTGCGACGACACTACGGCATGGACATACTGATCGGGATGCGGGTCAGCTACAACTATGCCAGTGTACAGGAGAACAGTATTTATCTCAGCGAGCCCACAACATTGATACCCAAGGAACTGTGCACCGGGCGTCGGATGACCAAACTGGATCCGGAATACGGCAAAATCGAAAGACTCGTAGCCGATCAGCTGAAGACCTGGCTGGCGATGGGCAGGGAGGAGTCCGCCCGCACAGCCAGCGATATTGTCAGCCTGGAGCATGAGCTGTGTGGGGCGATGCAAGGCCTGGAGCCTTGGAATGCCGAGCTACATCTGTACACGGCGAACTTCAGCCGCCGTACACTTGCCGACTTCGGCCAGAGCTTTTGGCTCGATTTCGAGACATACGTGAACAGCGTCTACGACCAAAGAATGTTCCGGCCCGTGTATATGGCAGCTCCGCAATACTATCACCAGCTGAAGCGCACGTTGAGTACCCGGAACGGCAGCCAGATCGCCAACTATGTGATGTACCGAGCAGTGGCTGAGCTCACGTTCCCGCTGGACGACTCCCCGAAGCTGAGGCCAGCGTACTGCTTGGAGCGAGTGAAGAGACTGCTGCCAACGGGCTTGGGCGAACTCTACGCAGCCCGATTCGCCATCGACGAGTCCAAAACGCAGCTACTTAACATTTTCGAGCAGCTGCAGGACGCACTGAAGCAGAGCGTGAGTGCCGACTGGATCGAAGAGGGCAGCAGACGCATTGCTCAACGCAAGCTAAGCATTCTACAGATCCAATTGTCGAGCTACGAGCAACCTCTGACGCTGAGACTTCAATTGGAGCGTAACAATTACTGGCACAATCTGAGGCGGCTACTGGAGGAGTCGCAGCGTGTTGGGCGTGAAGTGCAGCACAGCTCGGCAGTTCCAGTGCCAGTCGATCCAGTTGAGGCCTATGAGATGCGCATACGATATCGCCCAGTGCAACGGCGGCTGGAGCTGGGCTGGGCGCTGCTGCAGCCGCCCGACTACGATGAGCGGTACGGGCACGCCCTTCGCTACGCTACAGTGGGCACTGCCTTGGCGCGACACATGGTGACAGCTTTCGACGAAGTGCATTGGTCAGCTGGCCTGCTGGAGCACGACCACTGGGACCTATTGACGGCTTGGAGATATCACAATCGAAGCGAGTGCTTCGCACGCCAAGTCGAGGAGTATCTGGAGAGGAATAGCTCCGAGACGAAGCTCCTGATACAAGGCAGCGCCGCCTTGAACGTCGCCTTCAGAGCATACCTGACTTGGTTGGGCCTGCAGGCGCCGAACAACGACTTCTTACGGCTGACAAAGGAGACTCTTCCCGGCCTCAACTACTCGAATACCGCGCTCTTCTTCCTGGCCTTTGCCCAAGAGCATTGCCAGCGCCAGGAGATGGAACGCAATGAGCCCGATCTATGGCCAAGGCTGACCTATAGCCCGCGACAATCACACAGCTGGGTCAGACTCTCTGTGAATGGGCCGCTGAGTAACCTGGCGGAGTTTGCGCGCGAGTTCCACTGCCCGCTGGGTTCTCCCATGAATCCCTTTGAGAAATGCCTGCTTTACTGAATGAAAAAATATGCAAACTATTTAATCTAATTGAATTCTTTTTAATTAGAGGAAATAAATTGTTGCATTGCTAAAATCCGCTGACTTCCGCAA
>JABVZX010000297.1:14719287-14740719 GCA_020883565.1 Drosophila pachea
GGAATCGAATAATTCGAACTTGTTTACTTCTCTTAGACGCCTCTCTTCGGTGATAACCCCCGAGCAGCGGGACTCCATTGAGCGCACACTTGACCCAATTTATGAAGTTCATGAGCGAAATGTGATACGCCAGGCGGGGCTTATCATGTGGCGGCTAGCTCAGTTGATTCTTGAAAGCGAAAATGAGAACTACGCATGGAGCACTGGTGCTCTATGTGTGCCTGCTTCAGCTTGCCATGCAAGCCTGCCCCAGCTTAGCCTCATACCGGCATAACAACAACAACAACAACAACATAAATAGAGGAATCATCCAGGCGCCGACACAAGTCACCCCATTGCACGTCGACAGCCGCCAGGAGCAGAAAGTTCGGCAGGCCATGTCCAGGGACATGTACAAGTACATGAACCTAAGTGCCGATCCTTGCGCCGATTTCTACCAGTACGCCTGTGGGAATTGGGGACGCCATCATACGCGCCAACTACGCGAGGCGGAGCTGATTACGGCTCAAAGTTTAGTCGAAACAAGCATTGCGGACCAGCTGCAGCAGCTGCTCACCCTGCCGCTGTCCCTGCCACCCCAGCACCATCCCAACGAGCAGAGCGCCGCCAGCGCCGCCAATGTTCGCAAGGTGCGAAGCTTCTACGACTCCTGTGTGGCCGTGGAGGCGAACGCCGGCGAGCGCAGGCAATTCTTGATGAAGATCTTGCGCGAGCACGGCGGCCTGCGAAATGTGCCCAATTCGCACTGGAAGCACGACTACCATTGGCTGCAGATGCTCGCCTCAATGCGCCGCAACTACGGCTTGGACATACTGATCGGAGTGGACGTGGACCTGAATCTACAGCAAATGAGCGGCAGCAGCATTTATCTGGGCGAGCCCAGTCTAACCATAATCCCCGAGGAGCACTGCAACGCCCTGGTCACGCGCCAGGCAAACGTGCGTGACGAGATCTACGAGCAGGTCCAGCAGCAAGTGGCGGAAAATATGCGAGACTGGTTCGGCATGGAGAGTGGCGAGGCGGCGCGCTTTGGCGGCGACATAGTGCGCTTTGAGTTTGAGCTGTGCAAACGCATGCGCGAACAGCAGATGCTGCCAGCAGCCGAGTCCGGCGTGCCGGAGTCTGGCCCGACCCCTGTCTACAGTGGGCGTTCACGGATCGGCCAGGAGCGGCTACGCCAGCAACAGACCGGCGGCGGTCCCTTCTATCCGCGCATGAAGCTCGCCGAGCTGACTGTGAAAATGGGAAATGTGCTGGACTTTAAGCTGTTTGTCGAGAACATTGTGGAGACTAGCTATCCGGACTACGTATACCTGCGCTCCCAGAGCTATCTGGCCCACCTCGTGCGCACGGCCAAGCAAAACAATCAGGTGACGATTTCCGGATACATATTATATCGCGCCCTGTTAGAGCTGAATCAACCGCCCGAGGAGCAGGCCATGTTGCGACCGCGCCAATGCGTACGCGTGATGCAGAGGCTCTTCCCCCAGGTCCTGGGGGATATGTACCAGCGGCATGTGCAACGTGACGATGTCCAGCACGATATCGAGGATGTGTTCAACGATCTTGTCAAAGCCTTTGACCAGCAGCTACGCGTCGAGTGGCTTGATGAGAGCGACCGGCGTACAGCCAGGACCAGATTGGCCCAATACCATATTCAGTTTCCTGACTATCAGGGTGTAGACCTATCGGCACTGCACTTTCAAAAGAACGACGACTACTGGCGCAAGCTGGAGACAACGCTGCGCTTCAATGCGCGGGAATACTTCAACACTCTGCGCGGCAACGAGTTTGGCCACACGCCCAAGGACGACATTAATGCCTTCCAGGTGCGTGCCGCTCTAGCGCCGCGCCAGCAAGCGGTCCTCGTCGGCTGGGGCCTAGTGCAGGCACCCTTCTACAGCCACTACTATCCCAAGGCACTCCGATATGCGCTGCTGGGCCAACGCCTGGCCAGTGCCTTGCTGCAGGCCTTCGATGACGAGGGCTGGAACAGGCATCCGCAAGCGACAGCCCCCTGGAATGAGCTGACCATGTCCGGCTATCGCAACGTCACCGAGTGTCAACGTGCCCAGTATAGTAACTACCTCTCGAACGATCCCAACGAGTTTCGTAATGCAACGCGTCTGAGGGAAATCATAGCTGAAGGCGGAGCTCTCAATGTGGCGTTCAATGCGTATTTGGGCTGGCTGGAGCAGCTTGATCTGAAGATGAAGCACTTGCTCTTGCGTGAAACACTGCCCGAGCTGAACTTCACCAACACACAGCTGTTCTTTATATACTTCGCCCAGCTGCGCTGCTGGGCCACCCCAGGCGAGCAGCCGCCATCCGAGGCAATGCCGCTACTGCAGCACACACCACAGCGCTGGGACGTGAACGGTCCATTGAGTAACTCGGAAGAGTTTGGGCGGGAATTCGGCTGCGGCCTAGGCACAAATATGAACAGCGGCAACAAGTGCTTAATTTTCTAGGATGGGAGATGGTCGCGAGGAAATACACTTCGTGTACAGTATGTGGGGCTTTCGTCTGTGACAATAAATGTCTATAAATATAAAGAAATGCTCACACTCTACCCGCTTTGTATACGTGGCATCCGATTCGCTTCGAAACCGAATTTCGCTCTTGAACACGGACTGCCAACAGAGGCACATAGCACATATCTCTCTCTCTCTTTATATATATAGACCTGTAAGTACCGATGCGTATGTAGGTCGTTGTTGTTGGCCTTCAGCTGGCAATCGATTACTTCAACATCAGATGCAAAATCTATGGGTGGACGTCTCACGTACTTCCGCACTTCTTATTAGGGATTTCAAGTGGATAATGTTACGAAATTGAGGGCTGCACCTCGACTAATGAACGAGTTTCTCTTCACGGCTTTCGCACTCAATATGTACTCTGATACTGCAGAATAATAAATATCCAAACGGTTTATGTTTAAGCCCGATTTGCATTATTCTTGAGAAAATAAGTCATTTGGAACGATCGTTTGAGCGATCGATTTCAACCGGACTGCAAGATTATAAACATATATATCGTCAGCTGTATATGAGTGCTAAGTTCTCTTCACAACAACTCTTGCAGAAAGAGTATAAGGTTACATACATGAACACGATACGGGATCGTAATTATTTACACAAAAAACAACATGACTCAATGCAATTATCAACGCATCGACCATATAGTTGTCTTAGAAAGAAAATGTCAACATCTTGGATATATTATGTTCCATTATTTGGTAATCATTTTTTATTTATAGCGAACAGCGATAAGACTCTCTTAACAATTCTCGATTCTTTTCTGACATATATCTGGAGTGCATTTTCCTATCAACTCCGAACCAGCTGTTTCGACAAATGAGAAACGTAATTAATTCAAAAGCAGCTGAAATGTGCAATAAAATGAGTGTATCTTCGCCAGCACCTGACTCACGATTTCCCCTCTGGTAACGAAATGAACTTCTCAACATTGTTGACAGCTTGAAACTGTTTGATAAATCAACTTTACAAATCCGCTATAAATCAAACACTCCCAAAACTATAAGATTCGGAGAACAAATGACCCATTTTCTTAAAAGCAGGCAGACAACTGGAACCATAAGAGGCCCTGCACAAATTCTAATCACCCTCTGACTCTTCCACTCACTGTTTTGCTTGCTCGCTCGTGATATTGCTGCGGGACAACGCTTTGTTATAGCGGCCAACTTGCTTTATAAATAATATTTGATTTACACAGTTGTGACCTCGATTTCGAAGCGTTTTACAGATGTTTTCGAAGGGCCCCGCGCACATGCTTCTGTTTCGGTAATCAATTCCATAAAAAAATACTAACTAACGGAATATCACAAGCAACCTTATGAAAACTTGAATCTGTGTACCATATTCAGTACTTGCCAATTGTTAAGAAAAATTGTTTTCGAGTTACGAATAATTATTACAAACGAACGCTCCTTTCATGTAGGCGATGATGACGCCTCTACAGGTTTATATATGGGTCGTTTATTCAGATATAACTTTCGAGTTTGGCGAACAGTTCATTAATCAATTATTTCTTCATTTTATTATTCACATTGCTAAGTAGAATCCCATATAAAGAGTCTACTGTTGGCGTACCAGGGTGTCACAAACATAAAATTCTATTTGCTATCACATATACAAATATTTACTGCATGCACTATTGACTTTTCATATTATTAAATCAATGAGTTTAGTCCACAAACAATAATTGCTTGGTCGATGCCATTAAGTGACATGTAATAGCTGTGGAACTGAACTCCACAACAGCTGGTTCAAGACGTGGTGCGAGCGAGACGGAGAGAGGGAGGTTAGCAAGAGCGCAAAAGAGCACATATACATATTTGATAATGGGAAAAATCGATTTTTCAAAACAAATTCAACCTTTTGACTACACAGAGTTGTATTTGAGAATATTTAAAAGTTCTCGTAAACTAGATTCTCAAACACAGTCACAAGCACACTTACGGAATATATTTTACACATGCAAATCAATTCCAATGTGAATAACACTTTGCAACGCACTAGACAATTGTTTTAAACACAAACGTCTGCCAATCGATAGAGCCTGCACGTAGATTAGTAGAGGTGCGCGGAAATATATATTACTTTTAAATATTTATTTATTCATTTCGAATATTTTAGAAAATAGGAAACATTTGCAAATTATTTAATGTGCGAACCACGAACTTCTGAGGCACTTTCCATAGATTACATTAATGTTGAAATGCACTACGCACTGGAAACAAACATTCTCAACACACTCGGAGAGTAAATGTTGCGTTATGGTGGGGTGGGGGCTAGCTCATACCGATTGCGGGTGTGGTGAATTCGATAAAACGCGCGTTGGACCCTGTATACACATCGATTAATCAATAGTATCAGAGGCAACTAACATAAAAACTTTGTTTTAAGTTATCACTTAATGTTTTTTCTAATAAAGAGATTTTTTCTTTTGTAAATTAAATAAATCGAACAAAAACTACGACCGACTGAACAAACAAACCCAACAAATGAGAGACGCACGACCGTCGTTGTGGGGCGCTGCTTTGTAACTCAACCATGCGCTCACGCTTGCGTTGACGCTCGCCCCACTTCTCAGTTACTCTGCAATAGCATATGCAGCGCCATGGACTTTTCCCTTGACTCTCCTGACGTACAGATTGACCAACATAGAAGCATAATTGCAGAGTTACGTATTGAATAGAAGAGAGCTACTTCTTAGCCAGCCGCTGGGGAAAGGGAATTCATGAAATAAAACACTGAAATTGGAACACGAACGATGACACACCGCTAAGCTATCTGATAAGCGCTTTTTAAATAATAATTTATAATGTTGAGATATTTCAAATTCACCCTGACATGCACTCAGGTCACATAACTACGCATACATCCTTACATATATATTCCTATGCTACTTTAAATATTGTGGATAGTAGACCCTTGGATAATCAGCTTTTGTTAGGTTTTAAGTTTTACAGGTTTTCCTTTCCATATGAGGCATTACTCTTGTTAGTACAAATATATGTATATGCATATAAATATATTCTGTGTATAATTTATATATAATTTTGGAAAAACAAAAAGATCAAAACCAGAAAAAATTAGACCGAAGCCTTACTATATCTAAACGACTTGGACTGGTCAAAGAGACATCTTTGTTTTATTGACGCTTACGCAAAGTGTAAATTATACATTCAACAATCCAATTTGAAAAATGGATCTTAATACTACTAAAATGAAAACTGAGATATACAGAGAAACAAGATAAAAGCAACTGAGAAAAATCACATAAGAAATCAACGGCTGACTAACGAAACAGCAAAACAAAGCAAACGGAAGCTCAGCGACCAAAGCGAAAGAGCGAATTAAACTAAATCACATCAGTGGCAACGACAGTCTCTTTCCTCTCAGCCTCTTTTCCGAAAAAAAAAATTGTATTTCGAGCACCCGATTAGAAGGCTTACATTACTCATCATAGCTTTTTCTTCATAAGCAAAATATCTGAACAATGTAGGTATATATGTTATACATACTTCTTTACATAAAAAACTCCCAAAAAGGTGCACCTACAGGTTGATTGGATGAAATTACCTCTTATGCATTGAATTGTATTAGACAGCTTTCTTGACAAACATCTGGCACTGCTGTTGCGCTGACGCTAACTCTAACGCCAACGCCTTCGCCTCCCACTCTGTTGCGAATTCCAATCCTCTCTTGCAGTTTTCCAATATGGAATGTTTCGTTTAAGTTGTGGTGGGCACACAACTTTCGTTGCCAAAATTATTATTTGGATGATTTTGTTTTTTCTTTTCTTTTCGTTTGCGTGCTTCTTCCGCTGTACGATAATTTACTTTTTAATGGTTACTTGCGTATGTATTTGCAGTTATGTCAACTCTGATTGCTCTTTAATCTTCGATTCGCTTCAACTTTTGTTGTTGCAAAATTCGTGTGTAAATTATGGACAATGGAACTATTGCACACCCGCACTAATACAATTTACGTGTTTTCGATTCGACTGTGTGCCACACGCAAAATTTAGTAGTCACAAAAAAGAAAAGTCGCTTTAAAATTTTTTCGTCAATAAAGTGGCTTGTAAAATTTTTATTTAATACGGAAACTTTCGACGTAGTGCTGGTTTCTCCTCATTTTATCGCAGCCAATGTGTACACCCTCCACGGCAGCCTTAAAACGATATCATATTGGAACTGTTACCAAATAAGTGTGACCAGAAACTGATGGTCCACAGCTAGCGCCTGATTTCAGTCGACAACTGCTTTTTAACGCTCCTACGGTCTGCCAATATTAAAAACAGTTGTACAAAGTAGAACGAAGAGTTGATTTGACTCTGTCGATAACTATAGATTATCGTTAACGCGTAAAGTTTCAGATTGTTTATTCGAAGAATGAGCAATGTTTTATTAATTATTTTAATAATAGCATCAAGCAGGGAGTCATTTGGTACCCAATGTGACAGTGCAGAGCCTACAAAATGTGTTCAAGTCAATGAAGTAAATTTGAATCCTAATGCCGGTACCAAATCTAATGATGTCCACTTAAATATCATCCTTTAATAAATTGAATCCATTTATAGATCTTCATAAAATTTCTCGAAGTATACAAAGGGCTGTTGCCGACTACAAGCCATGCTCTAAGGACGCAAATGATGTTAATTGTACCTGTTATGCGGCGGGCATCAAACGTGACCTGGCACTATACAAATCAACAGGTATCACTCAGAAAATGATTCAAGAAGCTGCCAAGTTTGGAACACGATACAAAATATATGAGAAGCGATTATATCGGGACGAAAGTTGCATGTTCCCTGCTCGCTGTCAGGGTATCGAACACTTCCTGCTACAGTTGCTGCCGGAGCTGCAAAACATGGACTTAGTTATAAATACGCGTGACTATCCCCAGTTGCATTCTACATGGCAACATAATGGACCGGTTTTTTCGTTTTCAAAGACGCCAGAGTACCGGGACATTATATATCCAGCTTGGACTTTCTGGGCTGGTGGACCTGCTACTAAACTGCATCCAACTGGTATTGGACGATGGGATTTAATGCGTGAAAAACTACAGAAGCAATCCTCTACTATACCATGGGAAGCAAAAAAGAATCTCGGCTTTTTTCGTGGATCGCGTACTTCAGATGAACGTGACTCACTGATTTTACTTTCGAGGCGAAATCCTCAACTTGTTGAAGCACAATACACTAAGAATCAGGCCTGGAAATCTCTTAAAGATACTCTTAACGCTCCACCAGCAAGTGAAGTTTCTTTCGAAGATCACTGCAAATATAAATACCTCTTTAATTTTCGAGGTGTAGCTGCCAGCTTTCGACTGAAACATCTTTTCCTGTGTAATTCACTCGTCTTCCACGTAGGGGATGAGTGGCAAGAGTTCTTTTATCATCAGCTGAAGCCATGGGTGCACTACGTTCCATTACGCAGTTATCCCACTGAAAAGGAATACGAAGAGATCCTTACGTACTTCAAAAACAATGATGATCTTGCTAAAGATATTGCCGAACGAGGATACACATTTATTAAGCAACATTTAAGAATGCAAGACATACAATGCTATTGGCGGAAGCTTTTAAAACGTTATAGGAACCTACTGAAATATGATGTTAAACCAGATGCAAAAATGGTACTCATTGGGACAATTAAGGATGAACTATAGTAATTAAGAACTAGTAATAAAGTCTATCATCTCTGTGCACAGAATGGAGAAATTCAGATGACCTTTGGGTTTACAAATATAATATTTTTTTCAACCATTGTGCATTCACAAAAATTAAATAAAAACTCTATAATTGAGTAGCATAAACAAACAAATTTTTAAAGGTAAATACGGAATATTGAACGCTTGTCTAGTTTCTTGTTACACAATGGACACTTGCGAGTTGACTGTGTTGCTTTGTCGATGCAGGTTTTGCAGAATATGTGACCACATTTGGTAGAGCACGGTTCTCGCTTACGCACATTCTCAAAGCAAACTGGACACTTATATGAGTCACTGCCTGAATCGTTGGGGTCAGGACATTCTCTCTTAGGCAAGATGTGATTCCCAACATTATCTTCATCATCTACCACCAGATTGTTTGAGCTATTTAAGCGACGTCGGCCTAGTCTTTTACTATGACTAGACTCAGTTAAATTGGACGAAGCTGGTCGGCGACGAGTGGTCTCCGGCGTACATAGATCTATGATGGCATCTGGAGTGCGAGTGCGAGCGCTTGCTCCACGATTAGGAACTGAATTAAATTCAAAGTTAGATAGATCGATAACTTCAACGGATGGAGCTGCAAATAAATAAACGTGAAAATGTCTTCTATAAAATAATAATAATGTCTTACTGTTTGTATCTAAACGAATACTTTGAGCTGGACTTCCAATTCTGGGAGTAGACACGTTGTTACTTATTGGCCCAAGGCCAATTGAAGACAAGTTGTTATCCGCACTCTCGCAAAAGAGGTGAACTTAAATATCGTAATTATAATATTACCTTTAGCCTGATTTTTTACCGCCCAAAGTACTTACTGTTGGCAATTTCGGCTTCTATATTATTATCAGTTTGCCAATTGTCATCTGTTAAATCTAATGTATCATGAGAACTCTCAGTGAATAATGCAGGCTCATTAGTAAGGCTGGAAGTTGAATTGTCTGATCCCAAATTAGAATCAAAGTTGTCAGAACTTGAGGTATCCATTATTCCGTATATAGGAGAGTTGGAAATCGAGCCGTCTATAGAATGCTGCAATTTGTTTTTTTTTGTATTTTGACATTTATTTCTTACGCAAATACACCAATTTACCGAACGCGTTGCAGACTCTGAAAGGGTAATATCAAAGCTACTTGACATATTATAAAAACTTTCAAAACAATCTTATGAACGCACTATTTAGGCGGCTTTACTAAACAAAAAGAAAAAGAATATCGAAAATCAGCTGTTTCCGATATCTTACTCAAGTACTAGTGCTGGTAACAGTATTGGTTGTTTACTGCTATCGATATATCACACGTCACGTCAAACAATTTGACTCTCGGAAGAGAAACAAACGAAACGAATAAACAATTGCTATGATGGACAAAGATAAATTCACGCTCCAGTCCATTCGACAGGATCTAATTGATAATAATCTTCAAGCAAAGGCCATCATACAGGTAAACTTTTATGAACAGAAAGTAAACGTGACAAATGCATGTACATGCTTTACATTTCAGGATATACTTAACAGCACATCTTCCATAGCCGAACTTGAGGAACTTAATGAAGCTGGACGTATCAAATTATCGGCAATTCGGAAAAACATTGAACGTTTAGACGACTGGGCGCGTGACATAGCAGACTTATCATTGGCCAGAGAAGTGGATTCGCATCGGGAGCAGTTCTCCAAAACGCTTCAAACATTCCGCAAGGCAAACGTGTCTGCGATGGTGGAAATTGACAAAGCAAATCGTGAAGAACTCATGGCAATCACAGGCGAGAACGAGCTGAGACAACGGACAACGGGTACGCGACAAAATCGCAGCAATCTAGTGTCGCAAGAGAGCGACGTCACCGAGAAAATGTTGGCGATATCGAGACATTTGTCGGAAACAACACAAAAGAGTGCAGTCACTCTAGAAACGCTTGTTGCTTCTTCTCAGAATGTGGAAGCCACAAGTGATGAACTGCACCACACGGCCGGAAGTATTCAACAGTCGGGCAAGCTGCTGAAGAAATACGGACGACGTGAATGTACCGATAAGATGTTACTTTTCTTTGCCTTTTGCCTATTCCTCGCCTGTGTGTTTTACATTGTGCAAAAACGATTATTCTAGATTGTGTAAATGTTATCTGCTTGGTAAAAACGTACTAGAAAATTGTCTTCGCAAATAGCTTTTAAAAGTAGTTGGTATATATGATTGTTTAATATGCCTAAAGTGCTTTGATAATTTAAGAGTTAAAGTAATGTATTTAAATACAAATTTAATGCATATTTGTTTAAAATAACTATTGTAAGATATTCTTAAAAAAAAAAAAAAACACGAACAACGTTTTACTCTAATATGGACATCGAGGTACATTTCCTGGATTTGTGAACCCATTTGTATGAACCAGGCGGCAGATATCCTTATAGGACCGCTGATATTGTTGTAATCGAGGTCTGACTGTACGCGGTTGTATATAGCTCTGGTCGTAGCCTTGGTATGCCACAGGATAATTCTTGGTTCTCGAGTTGCTTTGCAATATTTGATCGAAGACTGTTCTTCCGCCGATTGTAGTCATCATGAATATACTGATGAACAAATATATGAATATGTTTTGCATATTAGCTGCCTACGCACTATACCCTATTAAGTCTGACTTTGAATAAGATGATTTTAAATTACGAGGCGCTATTTATGAGTTCCGTGTAGCCTTGTACTATTTAAATAGATGTGGCATATGTATCAACGAAACACAACTGATAACAGACTTTATTCAAAGCAGAAACTAAGTTCAATGAACATTTCCCAACACTACCGCACCGGTGCACAACAGCTGATAGTACTGGCATTGACTTGTTTGCCTTCGATTTGCTTGGTTGAAAAATTGGCGGAAATTGGAAATAAATAAAAGACTATTGGTAAAATGAGTCGTACAGAGCAAACACTTGAGGAACTTAAGTCCTATTTCCGATCTCATAGTAAAATTAGGGAGCAGCGACCCCATATGTCAAAGGTATACTTGAAACTTATCAGTCGAAACGCGTTGCTCTATTTAAGTTGTTTATTTATTTCGTCTGTAGGTCCATTCGGTGTGCTGGAACTCAAATGGTTGTCACTTGGCGTCTGGATCCTTTGACAAGACAGTGGCTGTTTATACATTGGAGCGCGATCGGTTCATCAAGAACAACGTTTTCCGCGGCCACACGGCTTCCGTGGATCAGCTATGCTGGCACAAAACCAACCCAGATCAGTTTAGCACGGCGAGCGGAGACAAGACAGTGCGCATCTGGGATATACGTGTTAGTAAATGTGTTTCCGTTACCAATACCAAAGGCGAAAATATAAATATCGCATGGTCTCCAGATGGAAAAACAATTGCCGTGGGTAACAAGGAGGACTTAATCACGTTTATTGATACGCGCACCAACAAAATACGCGTGGAAGAGCCTTTCAGTTTTGAGGTTAATGAGATATCATGGAATAACACGAACGACTTGTTCTTTTTGACTAACGGTATGGGCTGCATGCACGTACTTAGTTACCCGAGCCTAGAGCATCAGTTAACGCTAAAGGCGCACCCAGCTAATTGCATTTGCATTGAATTTGGACCCACAGGTTTGTATACCTTAAACGTTACGAAAAATACTGTATTGTATACGTTTCGTCTTGCTTGCAGGCAAATACTTTGCGACGGGGTCAGCAGATGCACAGGTTTCGCTCTGGGATGCCAATGAGCTGGCCTGCTTGCGTATGATTAGCCGCCTCGAATGGCCCGTTCGTACTATTTCATTTAGCCACGATGAACGTCTTATTGCTTCGGCCAGCGAAGATCTGGTTATAGATATTGCCTACACAGAAACGGGCGAACGAGTCACCGATATACACGTCGAGGCCTCCACTTTTACAGTCGCGTGGCATCCCAAGCAGTATTTGCTGGCGTACGCCTGTGACGAGAAGGAGACCATCGGCGACAGGCGTCGCGATGTTGGTAACGTTAAGGTATATGGTTTTCCCGAATAGTCCAACAGCTGAACATGATTACTTTTCATTTGGAAAGGTTTTCCCCAGCATTTAACAAACACAGCCAATATGTTCTTCACATATTAAATTAAGGAAATCAAGAATTACATCTATTTTTACTGAACAAGACTTTATACTATAGCTGTATTACCTTTTAAATTTGTCTATGCATTAAGGCACCAAACGTGAAATTGTGCTTCAATAGAAGTATCCATGTCTTATCCATCGAAGGTTTTTCCTCATAGCATTGATTTTATTCTTTAAGCAAGGAGTTGAAAATCCATCAACTTGGCGACAATTATTGACTCTTATCGATGGCTTTAAACAACAACTTGGCAGCTGATTTACTTACTACTTTAAATCATTTTCCGTTGCCTTACCATCTTCTATATATATGCATCGCAATTCGCAGTATATCGAAATGTTTTCAAGTCGTCCACGCCGGATATAGATGTCGAATGAATTGGTTCGACTTTACAATTCGGCCTTCGGATGTTTTTATAGGCCCCTTCAATCCACTTTGTAAGCCATTCGGTGGCAATAAAGTCTCAAGTAATATAAAATTGAATTTAAATAAATGGAGCTGATGCCATAAAACGCAAAGAAAAAAAAGAGACGGAGAGAAAAGTCGCGTCGACACACGTTTTGAATTTGATTTGATTTGTTTGCACCGAGGTATTGGACGGCCTCCCGTCCTCCTGCTCCGACGCCGTCGAGCACTTAGCCGAAATTTAATATGCAACAATCTTTGGCAGCGGCAAAATGGAAGGCGTACAATCAGGCACATCCGCAGCAGGAGCTGGCAGCCGCCGATAGGCTACGCCTTACAAAAATGCGACATGAAATAGCTTTAATTTATTCATGCCTCGCGCACGTGTTGCAAATGAGAAGGCGGAGGGATTGATTAAAAATGCATCAAACTGCAATGCTTCGAGCTGCCGAGCCATTTATCCAAGCATCTTGCCAAGCTCTGGGAAAGCCTCTCGCAACGGCCTATGTAACCCGTCGAATACAATCGGGAGCCCATGCGGGATTGTTTTGGCAATTAGCAGGCAGTTATGCGACAATCCTTGTAATCCATACAAGAGCCGTGTGGCCGTATAGCGTTGATGGCCAACAGCTCCAATTAGCCCTTCATTTGTGCTGCTCTTCAGCTCGCCCCTCTTCTTTTTGGTGCCGCACAAATTGGGACAAGTTGCATAACAGACTCTAATGGGACAGCCGGGCGCCGTGCACCTGCAAGACACGCAGACGCCAAACTGAGTTTTGTTCTATGTTTTATTTTATGCTCTATTCAAATTGTTCCTCAAAAAGTAATCAGGCCGGCCTGCGATTGTATAGAATGTATCTGTATACACACAGTTTTTCTGGGTCAGCTAAAAACTGAAAAACTGAAAAAGCCCTTGCCTTGGGGCTTCTCATGGCACTTGCTAAGAACGTTATGAAATTGTAAGCCACGTTCTGTGTGTGCGTGAGTGCATGAGTGAGTGTGTGTGTGTGTGTGTATACTTGAGGGTTATGTTATCGTACACATCTGATTATCACGTGACAATGTGAGCACAAAATAATATCAGCATTTACACATTTCCTGCCGAGTCAAGTGCGTTGTGCGTGGGTCTGCCTGTGGATGTGTGTGGCAGGGGGGGGAGGGGTGGTCCCGCGGCGAAACACAAGGTCTGTTTACTACTTAAATTCGCACATACATACACACGTGCACACATAAGTTTATGCACATATGTATGTGCTCACAAGTTGCCATGCGAAAATTTAATTTGAAAACTTTTTCGTACATCAATTTGTTATGGATTGAAACCGCAAGTTCTCGAAACATGGCTGCCTCGGCCTCAGCTCCTCAGCTCCTCAGCTCCTCAGCGAGAATCGGTGCTATTAACTTAACACTGGCAACAAAAGGCCGTGTTTACACAGAGCTTAAGCCCCCTTTGCGCCCCGTCTCGTGAGCAGTATCGCAAAAATTGCAGAAATCCAATTTCTCTTCTTTATACTCCGGGTTAATTCGCACATAAAGATAAGGCACAACATGGCCAACGACAATAGATAGCTCCACAAGTGCTGCACTCCCGCTGCCTATCGTCTGCTTCTTCGTTCCTTTCCCAATCAGGAATCCGTTAAGTGCTGGCACCTGCAGCCTCTGTGGAAAACTTTTCTATTTACAGCCCATCGAGGCAACTCCTTTTCGTGGTTTTTCTTTGTTTTTTCCCCATTGCACACCTCTGTTCAATTTGTGTGTGTGCGTGTGTGTGTGCGGCTTCTTCGCTTCGTCGCACACTTTATGCGCCTCTTACAAAGAGTATCCTTTCTGGATGATGGCCTGCCGTTGATTTCGCTTTTATTGCATTGGCAGAACAATTTCCTCTGCGCGAATTCGTGGATCCTTGCCATTGCAGCTGTGTCCATATTTGTGTCCTAGCTTCAGCGTGAACACATCTGGCAGTCCGAAAAAGGACACGCTATTGACTGCATTGTGAGGACAGTTTAAAAATTGTGTGAAATTATCTTTTGTTCCTTTCCCAATGGCTCCTTTGGGAGTCCACAGCTCGCGCCGCAAGTCTTACGTAATATTGGCCATCTGCTCTTTGGCCTTGGCCACGCCCCTTATCTATAATCTAAAAAAGTTTACGAGTAAAGTTTTAACTGAATCGTCCTTGCCTTGATTTGTGTGAACCACTGAACGCAGAACGGATTCATAGTTGACAAGCCCTGAGTGAATTCTTAAATATTTACAATCCAATTAAACTTGGTAACAAGGTGTCTGGCATCGGGCTATGGCTTGCACCATAAACGGGCTAAATGAGGCTAAAAATGGCAATTTCGTTATTTTGACGTTAATTAATCCCGCAGGTCCCCGACTACTTATGCCGCAGATTACAATTTTCGGGCTCTCCCTCAGCTCAGCTCCCATTCAGCTTTGTAATTCATCACAGCTGGCATCAGTTTCGATGACATCGCAAATTACGTTCGCAGCGGCGGCGGAAGGGAAAAGTTTTACAAAATGAAATGATTAGTCTCTTGCTGAAAATCAAACTCAATTAACCAACCATTTGCATGCTCCTGGCGCGCGTTTCGACCAACGAAGCGAGAAATCCAGATAGTCTTAGAGCCAAGTCCAAAGCGAGCCCTTTGCCCAGGACCAGGCCAAATCAGGCTGTACTCGCATATTTCACGAATGAGGGAGCCCCTTTGAATGGAATGAAATCCACTCGTGAATGTCCCAAGAGTTCGAAAGAAGAAAGCCTCAGAGCAGCCCGTGCAAAGCCCGGTAACAGTCCCTCAGAGCATAATATGTGCGCCCTCAAAGGCAAGAGTCGGGCTTCGAAGGCATTTGCGGCCTTTTCTGCTGTCAGTTGGTCAGTTCGTAAAACCAAAGTTGTGACCCACAACAGTTTTACCGTTTTATTGCTAACGGAGGGCACCACCCGACCCAGCCGAGGACCGCAGCTCGAGTTTTGAGAGTGACTTTCTAGCACGAAACTTTGCCATTTTGCCGGAAATGTTTTTTAATCTAACAACAAAGTAACTCTGGAGTTGGAAGTGCTTAGCCAAGTTGAGATTAAATTTTCGTGAAATGCTTCCTCAATCTGAAAGGCCGAAACAACTTTAAGGCGTCCTTGAGAGCCGCACGCCTGCTTTGATAGCAAATGAAATCCAATTTCGTTCGGTCCCGCTATTGAGTTAAAAGTCCACACATTGAAATAATAACATTCCGACGCTTTCAGATTTCCCAACAGCTGAAAGGAGCTGGCTGGAGGATAAGTAGGCTTTAAGGGTTTTTTGTTTAATCTTGTGCTTAAGCGTATTAAAAGCTGCTTAGCAAATTCTAAGCCTTCCCGCTTGGATTAAGTAAATGCTAAAGAGCTGACAGAAGAAAAAGCGCCATTCACTGTCAGATGCGAACATTCAGAATGTCTTTTTTACTCGCAATAAAAATTAATTAGCGCCGCGCGTCTGAAATGTTGGCCTTAATTATGACGCCGGCCCAAAGTGCAGACAGGAAAATCAATAAAGCCGCTAAGCTTTTCCAGCCGACCCCAAAATGGTTTCGCACATTCCAAGTTCCTCAGTCCGCGTTAAGCTCTTCGGATAAAACTGAAGTTGGTCCAAGGACTTGGGTCGAGTAAGTCGCTTATGCTAATCGGCCTCTCCCTGTCTCTCTCTCTCTCTTTGACGATCTCTCACTCGCCCCGTCTCTCTCTCTCTCTCTCTCTGTGTGCCAATTCAAATTAAAATTCTGAATTAGCCCCCCGATCAAAGGCACTTAAGAGTCATGAAAATATTATTAATCTATTGGGATATATGCCGAGCGCTGACCTCTAGCCTGTGGATGACTTTCGAATTTCTAATTGCCATGCGAATAGGTCCGAGGGTTGGCATAAATTAGGCGTCCCGAGGGGAGTACGAGTTGGAGTGCAAAGCTGGCTTCAAACAGATTTGCCTATCATAAAAATGGTCGGGCACAATAAGAAAATTCGAAGCAGTGGGAATCTCCAGGGCTCAATCTGTTTATCGATTTAATGCTGCTGTCATAAAACGCGAAAGGTGAGAGGTCCCAGGTCTTCTGTATGCCCCCCCCCCCTCCTCCTCCCTGGGCTACCCTTCCGCACTGCTGCATGCGATAGGCGACAGGGCTGTAAAACGCGAGCCACGGCCGATGGACCCAGCACCGCTTGTGGCACACAATGCGCGTGAAGGCAGCTCCTCCTCGGGCCGTGCCAATCAGATCGCTTAGACATTTTTTATACCTAATGCGAGTCATTATAGAGAGAGCTCGCCGAGCGGAATGTTCGCCGGGTCTGTGGCCAATGCGTAAGGATATTTAAAGGTCATGCAACGAGCGCCACCTTCGAGCCAATGCTGGCCTCTGGTTATTGATTTGCCATCAAAGACTTGAATTCCTTTCTGGCCAGCATTGAAGTGACCAACCGATATCTTAAATGGCTTATGTACTCCCCTATGGGCGCACATCCTGCCGGTAGTCGTTCAAATTTACATTGCGGCAGCAGGTGGCACAGCATCCGACCGGCTTCCGGATATGATTTATGGGTCACGCCTCGAACGCACCTAAATTTCATAAATTTCAATGATGTATCCTTGGGCTCCCTTATCGAGACCGCCTGCCAGAGCGTGCCCCAGAAGAAAGTAGCAGCTCCTTAGCTGCAACCCTTCTCAAATTTCGCGAACGATTTGACAACGGAGTAAGCCCGTTGGCTCCGCGTATTAGCCAGCTTCCATATTCATCGAGTCGGCTTAAAAGTAACTAAACACAAAAGCCACAGAGCAGCCAACAGAGCAGAAAAATATATATATGTATAAGTAAATAGATTTAAATTTATATTGCGGGCATTTCAATTAATTTTTAGTTTCCATTTTAGCAAAAAAGCAAAACCCGTTTTAATTAAATCTCTCCATTGTTATTGCGCTCGCCCAACGTAATTAAATTTCAATCGAACGCAGCAAAAATTTAATATCCATTTCTGCCACACGTGCCTGCATCGAAATAGGCTAAAACTTGCTGCCGATTTCGCTCCAGGTAGATAAGTGTGCCCTCAATCGGAACAGGTTCGCCCCAGTGGTCCAAAGCAGGTACGGCTCTCACCTGTGCAGATGCTCAGCTCCGGACTGTTGCGGCTTTAATGCACTGCCACTAGTTTCTCCACTTCCGTAGAATTCAATTTCAGCAGCTGTATACGAAGTCCGTACTGGGGGGATTGGGGGAGTATGTTTCCGAAGGACCCCATTCGATCACGTTTACTCCCCTTTAACTTTTCCAGCTGCAATTATATGTGTTTGATATTCGAAAAGGTGAACGTTTTGCAATCGTAAAGGTAAATTAACTTTTCCATGCCACACACACACACACACACATGTGTGGGTGTGTGGCCTGAAATTGATTTGTATTTGCTTGCGCGAAAATACCGTTAAAGCAGCTACAAGAAAATTTCATTGGGGCGTATTTTAAATTTATGCCTGTTCATTTATAAGTTGTGGGACTTTGAGTTCCCTCTTCGCGTGTGTGTGTGTGTGCGTGTGTGTGTGCTCTCTTTGATTTCCCGACTCGCTCTTGAATTGTTCCGCCTTGCTAACTTCAGGCATTCGCCTCGCCCTCGCCCTCGCCCTCGCCCTCGCCCTCGCCCTCTCCCTGGCCACATGACAATTTACAGTTAAAGCCAACGCCTTGCCAATTATTTTGGAGACTTCAAACACAGCTCGCAATTCGCCCCGCGGCAGAATACTATTCGCTCGAATTAGCAAGTATACACAAAAGCTTCCTACCTATGGAAAAAAAAAACAGAGGAAAACTATAATGAAGCTAAACGCACTGAAGGACAATCAATTATGGCCCATACGGGAGCGCGCGTGTGCGTGTGTGTGTGTGCGTATGAGCGTGTCGCTTGCAGTTAATCGAATTTATTAGACCTGCCATTTGTTATCAACCTAACAAAGTGTGCAGGCTCTCAAAGACCGAACCAGCCGGCGGACCGAGCGTTCCGATGCCAACAATAGCTTCATAATATTGCCAATGGCTGGCGGGTGTGTGTGTGTGCGTGTGTGTGTGTGTGCTATGTGAGCATATTTTTCACGCAAACACACACAGTGAGTCACACAGCCGGAAGGCAGGCATCGACGCGAATATTTATGACCATGTCCTTGCGGCATTCGTTGGCGGACAGGCATCGTTTCACACGTACACACACGACGCGGAGCAGCCAACTTAATCTTTATCATCATCGTCGTTAGTACAAATATTAGGATGAAAAGCTCTCGTCTCGGCGATAATGCAACTGACTAGACAGTGTAGAGTAGGGAACGGCCGTAACAACTAAAAAATTATACTAATTAGGCATGCGAGCATGCGTCCCCTTTTAAAGTCAACCCGTTGCTGTTATGAGAGTCCAAAGAAGGGGCAATTACAAAGTAATTTCTTCACAGGAGGCCCAACACAGCCCGACATGGCCATGGCATGGCGCCGCATACAAAGCAGACAATGGGTGTGCCATTTCGTTTGCGAGGTGCCAGTGTCCATGTCCTGCCCACATATGGTTCGGTTGGGTGCCTCCGCCTACGCCTCCGCCTCCGCCTCCAGCTCCACCTCCTGCTCCATCCCTGTCCCCGACACATATTGTGGGTGCGCTCAGTGTGTGCTCCGCTTTGTGTTGTGGCTGTTTGTTGTGTCCTTTGTGCTTTGTGTGCTGCTCACTTGTGGCTGCCACAAAAGTCCACATTGAAATAGATGGTAATTTCATTATTCAAATACAAAGCGCACAAATGAATATACATTAGCGTTGTGAATGAGAACTAAATCACTGAGTGACTGCATGACTTACGCACCCGCTAAGGAACATCATTTCTGCTGCATTTATGTTTTCATTTGCTGCGGCATCCAGTGTGTCCTTCCGCACTCTTTATTTGTTGTTGTTGTTTATTTTTCATTTGCTATACTTTGCATATTTGCATAATAAATACTTTTGGCCAGAATTGTGGCAACAAGCGAAAGCCGCTTAGTGCTGAAACAAAGGCAACAGCCACTCAGTTGAGTCCTGGGAGTGGTTTCCATTGTTTCCTTTGTCGCACAACCCTTTATCTATCTTCTCTTATGCCCTGAGCCGAGGGAAAATGGCCATCAGGGTATTGCGGATGTTGCCTTGTACGAATCGATTTGCTATGTAAATTAGCGAAAAATTCGTATAATTAGGGGCTCAATCGAATCGCACATATCTGCGCATGCAAGAGGCTTTAATGAGATTTCAATTATTACCTTTGTTGTGCGTCATTCATTTATTGGCTGTTAAACTTTAATTGTTCCCGCTAAGTAATTAACGCTCCAGCCATTAGCAAATAACTATCGCACCATCGCTTTTATCAGTTTTATTGGCTGTTGAAATTTATTGAACTTGTTGAACATAAAGTAGACTCTTTAATGTTTATTTAACGACAGTCCAGCTGAGAAAATTTGTGTGTATTTAAACGTTGCCAGAATTTGTTGAAACGTACATTTATTTCTCTTTAAACAAGAGAGAATATGGAGGCTCACTAAAGAAGGACACGAACTAGCTAATACACTTTGGCTCGCCCACTCTTGCCAAGGGAAAGCTGTACCCCTTAGCAAATATATTGACTTAATGGCTTGAGGATTTGGCGTGTGCTACCTGCGACGATGATTAATGTATCTGAATCTGTATATGTATCTGCACCTGTGACCATATGCTGGCCACTAGCGCTGCTTGGCTTCTCATTCAACATTCAACAGTAATGAAGTCGCATGATGAGGTAATCAATGAATATTGGACGAATTTTATTGGAAGGGGAACGACAATGTAACATTTTGCAAGTGCTACTCATCAACTGATTACTCAAGGGGGGGTATTTGCCGTGGCAATTGTGTATCCATTTACAATGTCGGTTTTGTCTGGAGGACGAGTATTTAGCGGGTGCTAATAGCTCGTTTGCGTACCCCTCAACGCGCGTACAATTTGTAACTAATAGAATTGTCACTCACATAGCTCACACATCTGTTTGCTACCCCGCACAATGGCGGGCGCCATCATTCATGTCGCTCAAACAATTGTGTTGTCGGACAACTGAATTTGTCATGCTTCCAAAGCAGAAACAAAGCCAAGGCCAACAAAAGCCACTGTGGAAAGAAATGTTAAAGCCCTGACTAGAGGGGAAGTACAATTGGAGTGGAATAAAGAGCTTCTGAGTGCTTTCGAGCAGAAGGCATTTGCGAATATGTGTGAATCGCCACACAACACATCTCCGCAACGCACCTTGAACGCAACTGAGTTGTTATTTGAAATTTTTTCTGAAACATGTGATAAAAATCTGGGTAAGCCACTTAGATAATTAGAAACATTTCCAGTAGTTACACACATTCTGATAGCCTTATCATAACAAGAGCAAGAGAAGATATATTTCTGTTTATTTTTATATTTTTCCTTAAATGTATATGTTATGTGTATCAATAAACATTTAACGGCATAAGTATGTACACGTAAATATTGTTCATATCTTTTTCTCTTACTCAGCTGCAGAATCGGAGAGTTCACTAAACCCTCCTCGTGCAATGCGCACACTCTTCTCTTTTGCTTGGTTGTACTCGTTCGCTCTCGTAAAGTGCACTGTAAACATTGGCCGCTCAGTCAGCAGCCTTGAATAGGCTATTGTGTGGCGCTCAACTCGTC
>JABVZX010000297.1:14763948-14774120 GCA_020883565.1 Drosophila pachea
GTCAGCAGAAGCGAACTGACAGACAATTTGGCCTTCAATTGTGCGGCGCTGGCACAGGCCTCGCCCCGGCCGGGCCATAGGAAAGAACTTGGCATTAATTTGGCTCGTCCTGCGTACAACAAATGCAAAACAGCAGAAAAATACCAAATGGCCATTTGATGGCCGCTAAGCCGAAAGCCGAAAGCCGAAAGTCGAAAGCCGAAAGCCGAAGGCCCTCAGCTGGACAGTAAATAAACAGCTGTTTGCTGTGTCCTGTTTGCCCGTCCATCAGGACTCTCGCATATAGCGCCGACATGGCTATTAAGCCAATTGGGCGTGTCTCTTTTGGTGTGTGCGTGTGTGTGTGTGTGCGTGTGCGTGTGTGTACCCAAAGTCCTTTGTAGTCTTAGCTAATCTTAGCTAACCGTAAGCTATGCAAACTAATAATTATTGTTGGCCGTCAATTTGCACGCTCCCGAGTCAGAAGACTTTAAATAATGCCTCCCCCGCCCCGCCCCTCTGCAACTATTGCCTCTCAGAGGAACTTTAGTAATTAGAACTGCTGAGCGCTGTCCAAAAGAGCGTCCTTGTTGGGGGCAACTCTGACAGCCACTTGTAACAGCAGCAGCAGCAGCAGGCAACTACTTCCCCTTGCCCCGTGCAGTTGTTATTGCATTTGCGGCTGTTTGTTGCACTGTTGTCCCCGTTTTGTAATTTCATCTGCGGCGTGTGCCTGACACATGCCTGTCCGCTGCTTTTACATGCACATACACACGATATTATCGCAACGCAAAAGACAACAATAATGAAGCCCTCAGTTGAGCTCCAACGGACCAGTCTTCGGTGTGCAACCGGATTAATTCTCAAAGCTGCTGCAGATTCATTACTGTTCCCAGGGTCCGCAGCAAGAGTGCATATTTGCTCTTGTATTGTTTTACTTTTGGCCCATTTTCCGAGTGCAAACAAAAGTGAGGCTCCGCACAAAAATCACTTTTAGCAATAATACGAAAAAATAAGGGGAAGGGAGCGGGGGGGGGGAATGTTGGCAGTGTTTGGCCTGCGGTTCTGCGTGCCAGTAAAATCGGAAAACGAGAGAACTGAAGACAACAATGGCCAAACAAAGCGCAGCGTGAATAATTTAAGCCAAAATGCAGTTCAACCTAAAGCTGAAAGCGCATTCATGCATCCATTTAGTTCAGCTGAAGTCTGCCTTATGAAGTTGGCAGTTTCTCCGTCAGCCTGGCCGTCTAATAACTCTAGCTAATTATGCACAGCTCGGGTGGAAATTCCCCCAGCCAGTGCAGGTGGAGTTTTCAGCTTACCTCGCTGCATTTTTCCTCACAAACTGATTAGGCTCTGGCTTGGCTCTCCTTTCAGTCGACGCCTATTCCAATATATCTGCGATGGCCAACATATCCTTGCCGCTCGCGTGCCTGGGAGCTCCTTCGTGTTAATCAACCGACAGCCAGCTATGCTCAAACCTGACTAATGTGTCGTCTCGATTAGTCGCTCAGCAAAGCTTTGCCACCTGCCGTCTGCCGTCTGCCCCCTGCCGCCTGCCGCCTGCCGCCTCCCGAGCTTAGAGCCTGTTTGTTTAAGCCACAGCGCAAACATTGCGATTATCGCCCCATCGCCTGGTCGGCCGGCCACTCTGGGCCAAAGTTGGCTAGCCACGGTCGAGTGGCTCGGCCTTTTGGCGCTTTTTCGAGGAGCAGTTCGAACACATAGTGGCTGCAGCCGCTGCAGCCGCTGCAGCCGCTGTCTAAAATAAAATTTCATCGCACGTCAGCCGACAGGTCATCCACTCGAGTGACCTCCACTCTGGTAAATAAACAATTACCTAAGTGGTAAGTGCACGTCATGTACTATTAATAAATTGATTTGTGGCTTATAATAGGAGCAGTCCTTGCTCCACATTTAATCGGATTGTGTTTAGCAAATAAATAATTAACTGTCTGATCAAGTAATTAGACTGTCAATTAAACGCAAATATTTCGCAAACATTTCCCTATCAAATTAAGTTGCTCGCAAAGCGGAAAATCGAAAATGCATTTCAATTCTCTCTTCAACTTCAATTTAAATATTCATGTGGATTGGCTTAAAGTTCTGGAAACATATTCATGGACATTTAATCGTTTTATCGCTGAGGGAAAACATCGGGAAAATCGTTTACATATCAAAACGTTGCGATTAAAACGAGTACAAAAAAAAAATGATGTTTTGCATTCTGCCTTTTTAAATTGAATTCAAATTCACTCACACACACACACATACACACACACACTCGCTGATATATATATTGCGATTTTGCGGCCAATCCGCTGGAAATGGAAGTGCGTGTGTGGAAACTCTTAAAATTGCTTTGGCTTTCCCTGACCTCAAAATGAAAGCATTTTATTTTGAAACGCACATTGTAAATAAATCCAAATCAAATATTTGGTTAAACCAATTGAAAATGTTGTTTCGTAGCCGCAAAGCCGAATCCGTTGGCAGGAAAGCCTCACGCCCCCTCCAATCGAAATTCCTGCTTCCCATATGAATCATTGAATCGTCCATTATGTACTGATAACAGTTCCGCTGCGACTGATACGGAGAGCAAACAAAAGGTGAATCAATTTTTGAGAAAAACAACTTGTTTATCTTCTTCTTCTGCTGTTCGGAGGCCGAGCTGTTCCAGCTGTTCCATAAATTCGAAGACTATCGCCTATTCTCCCGCAGTACCGATTCAGCAATAGGTGCGGAACGATCTTGGGCGAAGCGCAAAATTGCGATATTTCAATTGTGAGTTTAAGGCAAGATGTCAGACTGGCTGTGGAAAGGGCTAAGGTCAAAAGCAAAAGGCCATAAATTACACAAACGTTATTGCACTTTGAGCAAAAACAAAAAACAACTAAAGGAAGACCTTGAGAGACTTCGTTGTTGTTGTTGTTGCTGCTGTTGGAGTTTCAGTTACAAGCAGACTTTTGTGGCATCCACTTCAAAGTTGAAACGAGCCTGGCCACTTCTGGCTCTGCTGGCTACTGACGAAGAGCCGCAATAATTCCAAGCCTTGGAAAAACAAAACAAGTCTTTCATAAAAGTAATGCGAAAGCTGACCGCAAGCCGAGGCGTGCCAGCCAGCAGAGGGGCTAAGAAAAATGGCTCTAAGCTGGGTGGCCAGCGACCAAGTCTAAGCCTTGCCAAAATCCAAAAATCCAAAAATCCGAAAGCCGAAAGCCGAAAGCCAAAGGGCCACCGCAATCAAATTTACAGTTTGAAAAGTTTTCAACATTTGGGCCCGAGGGTCAGCTAATTGGGATTGAGTTGCCTGAAAAAAAAAAAAAAAAAACTTTAAGCAGAGCTTTGCTAACTCAAAATGAATCCTTGTCCTTTGCTCCTTCAGAACGGAATCAACGACCTCAAGGATATGAGACACACAGCCCAAACAAGTGTCTGCCGTGCGCTTGCCGTGCTCCTAGCGACTGTCCTGTTCCTTGCGGATCGCTCAGTGTGTCGGCCTTCCGAGGAGAGTGAAGATGATATCGTGGCCCTTCCGCCGGGCGTGGACAACGTGGAGGTAAGGAGGAATACGACGGCAAGGGCATACTTCACGCCTTAATCGACTGTCCTTATCCTTATCACAGATTCACCACGTGCGGGTCGTCAACGGGGTGGTACAGCAGGATCACCCTGTGGTCATGTACAAGGAGGATTTCGTAACCGAGGATTACGGTAAAAGGCAGCCATAGTCTGAGTATCTGAATATCGCAATATCTTTCTTTCGATTAGACCCCAACAAGAACGAGACGAAACCGAGCTACCCAAAAGTGTTCCGGCGCCGGCAGCGGACTCGCCATCATCACGCCAGACCCGCAACGCAGCCAGCGGTCGAAGAGGAGAAGATACTCTTCGATGTTCTGCCCGAGACGCCGTTGATGCTGGGCGACGAGGACGCGGACATCGAGAACATTGAGCTGACCCAGCTGGCGCCGTCCAAGGAGGAGTCGCTGAAAAAGCCACCCAAGAAGTACCACAGTCGCCATCGACGCGACCTGTACAACCCGTACTACCGTTCGGTTCATCCGACGGATCTCTACAGGCACAACCAGCAAATATACAATAACGTAGCTCCTTCGCCGTACTATTTGCCCATTCCGCCGCGAGTCGGGTATAATCGGTAAGTTGGCCAAAGGTAATAATTTAGTGAAAAGTGCTTATAAGTTGGATGCAGTTACCCGGTCAGGGGGAAGGCCCCAATATATCGAGGAAAACATCCCTATTGGCTGCAACTCGACAACAACAACAGGCGTCCTGTCGTTCCCGATAGTCTCGATAACCGGGACTCCTTCTCAACAGACACCGGCAGCAGCCTGTTCCACAATTCCAACCCAGAAGACGCGGACTTCTCGGTTTTCGATCGGCCGAGGCCAGAAAACCGGCCCCAGAACTCGGCAGCCGGCAACAACATTCCGCAGTTCAGCTGGCAAACACCGTTCGATGAAGGTAACCGTAGCCACGCGCCGCCATTTTGTTTGCCCGCGAATCGACTAACT
Source organism: Drosophila pachea (assembly GCA_020883565.1). Classification (NCBI taxonomy): domain Eukaryota; kingdom Metazoa; phylum Arthropoda; class Insecta; order Diptera; family Drosophilidae; genus Drosophila; species Drosophila pachea. The sequence goes on from JABVZX010000297.1 coordinate 14,768,460, forward strand.
CTTTACTGTCCATGCAGAACCGAGGCGACCGCCCAGTTGTGGGAGCCCGCGCACGGCGAGACGACCGACCAGTGATTCAGGTAAGAGAAACCCCTGCTCCAGCCGAAGCTCCCTCTGAATCGCGTCCACTTGATCTTCGTCGCTATGCATCAGGACCATTAGGCTCTTCGTCCTATCAAGCCGCATGAGCCTACCCATAGAGCCTCAGATCCGCGAGCCGCGAGCCGCCGACGCGAGCCGCAGCCCGAGCCGCGCGCAGCCGCGAGCAGCATCGGAGCGCAGCCGCGAGCCGCCAGACGCGAGCCGCGAGCGCGAGCCCGAGCGCAGCCGCCGCGAGCGCCGCGAGCCTCGACGCGAGCCAGCGCACGCGAGCGCGAGCCCGAGCCGAACGCGACGCAGCCGCGAGCCGCCGTAGCCGTAGCCGCGAGCCCCAGCCGCGAGCCGAGCCGCCGCGAGCCGCAGATAGCCGCAGCCGCTCGCCGCTCACACACTGCCTATGCAGCTCTAGCCTCACCTCGAGCCCTCTATCCCTCCTATCCGCGATCCTCTATCCCTATCCTCTCATCCTCTATCCATCCTATCCCTCCTATCCTCTATCCTCATCCGCATCCTCTATCCTCTCTATCCTCTATCTCTCTCCATCCTCCATCTCTATCCTCTATCCTCTATCCTCTACCCTATCCTTCTCAACACTATCCTCTATCTACCATTCAAAAATCGCCCCATCTAACGTCTTCTTTCTATCCATATCCGAATTCCTGTTGCGTTGCAGCGCTACAACCTGTCAATCGACCGCCAGCTGAATTCGGGAATCCAACCCGTTGGCCGGTGACCGGAGCGCCAACCACGCCCAAGGCGTCTGTCTGCATGTGGGCGATTGTCAATTGTTGTGGGAAGGGCAGCACGCGGATAAAGTACAGTTGCTTCGAGGAGTTCGGCTGCCATGGCGCCTTTTGGGGCGTGAGTCCCTGCGCCGAAAACATTCGCGGCGCTGCTGTGTCCGCATTCGCATGATCTGCGGCCAGCAGACGCCTGCTCTAGGATTTCCATATGTATGGCTGTGTTGCCTCGAAAGTATTTTAATAGCAAGACAGGACATAACTTTTGTTTACTCTAAGTGAGCCTCAATAAAGAGTCCAATTTACAACCGAATGTCGAATGCGCATTCAATGCCGGCTGCTCCTCTTGCCCCCCCCCCCCCCCTCAAGTCGAGTTCGTCTACTGTGGGAGGGGGGACTGTGCGCCCAGTGGAGTGTAAATTAATTAAGTTCTTATTGGGTGACATGCCCCAGTTATGAACATGTTAACAGGTCGTTGCCTTTTATTTGCAGGGATATTTGCGACACCGGTCCAGGAGGTCCCGCCCTGGGCAGTGCTTCAGCCGCGCCCTCGGCCCGTGCAGCGGCAAGGTAAGCCACGGCGCACTCAGCAGCAGCAAAGCCCAACTCATTTCTCGCTCCGCAGGTGCCGTCTTCTATCCACAGGAGCCCGCCTTTGCGGATGTGGCCTGCCAGCGGGCCACGCTGATGTGCTGCAGCCTTCGGGATCTGGGCTCCTTGTACGATTGCTTTCATCGCCAGAATTGCGACTTCGGCATCTCGAAGATACTCTCGACCTGCTCCTAGCCCAAGTCGTTAACCGAACAGCAGGAATCTAGTCGCAGGACTTGTCCAAGCACCCCGCAAAGTACTCATGCTTACCCTCTAGCGCTTACTCATGAATATACACGCAATGCGAAAACTATTTGGCCACGCCCCCTTTTTAAGAAACAGGTACTCACCGCTGCCACTGTCGTAGGATCGTGTGGTGGATCCGCTGGTATTGGAGCGTTTAATCTCGCGTCTGCCCATGCTGTCGCGGCTTGTGCTGGCTTTCGGCTCCTCCTGCTCCTGGTGCTCCTGGTGCTGTTGGCAGCGGGTCGGGCCTGCGGCTGAATCGCTGGCCACGTGGCACGTGGCAAGAAGCGCACAAGCCGTGGAGGCAGCCGCCTTGGCAACCACCGAGCTGAAACCGGGACTGTAGCTGGCCCCTGCTGCTGTCGGACTGCAGTTGAGCGCTGGCGTGGATGCGGTGCCGGGATGCCGTTTGGCCAGATGCGAGCCGGCAGGGCGTGTCGTTGATGGGAACTCAAAGTAGTTGACCTGCAGCTGCTGATGATGACCAAGCAAATTGATGGCCGGTTTGGCTGCCAAGCTGCTGACTGTATCGGCCTGTGCGGAGCTGAGGCTGATGCTGTTGCGTCTGTGATGCGAATGATGCCTTTGGAGCTGGTTGGCGTTGGCACTGCTGCCGGTTGATTGGACCTGGTGCGGCGTGGGCGGCGGCGGGGGACAGGCGTTGTTGATGCTGCTGCTGCTGGAGTAGGACGATTTTCGCAGAGATGATGGTCTTAACCCTTTGACAGGGTACAATGGGTACTATCGGCCGGCAACGCGTACCCAATCGCGGTGGTCTCGGTCGCTGTTGTACCAAATGCCTGCAAGGAAACAAAAAACACAAGACGTCTCTCTTAAGCTTCTGCGAACTTCATCATCCTCTACTCATGTCCTTTGTGTATGGGCATCGATAAGCAATGGCTTGGGATTACTGCCAAAGTGCACTTAAAGCGGACTTCTGCGCACATTGCGTATACGCCCAGTTAATGCTGTCCGGCAGAATCGTAAATGCCAGACCGCGACGCCATTAACCAGAACCCAAAAGCCGCCCACCGAACCGTCGTCGACCATCTGCCATTACTGGCCAGTCACTGGCAATTTAACCAAATATTTGGCACATGAAATCATTTTGCGGTAATCAAATTTCACGGCCCACTGGGCGGATCATTGATTTGCTGTAAAGCCCCAGCCCCAAACTGACCTCCATTACGCGGCCTGCCCCTTACAATTTGCGTTTAATGAGCTCGTCATATGCACTGAGTGAAATGAGATAAATATGATCTATTATTATTGGTAATGGCCGCGGTTCCATATCCAATTTTACGAACCCAATCCGAAGCCACATTACGGCCCGAATGTCTCTCTTTACGCACAGCTCAAGCCGAAATCCCAGTCGACCAGCCAGCTATTCGCGGATGCCTCTGCTCAGGCTGAGGCGCCCGCTCAGTCCTTCAGCTGAATGCCTCCCGTTATGTCACGCACTTGAGCAACTGGAGTGGAAATATAAATCAATAATAATGCAATTTTATTAGGTGGGGGCGCGAACAACTCTGGCCAGAGATTTCACTTGGCTGCGGTTCAACAGGTCGCCCTTGCCATATAGGGGCAACAGGACGCGGCAGGAGTCACTCGATTAGTTCTCAGCCACCCGCAGGGCGGGGCATTGAGCAAGACCGATGCAATAAACTAGTTTTCCTGCGATTTAATTATGCTGTGCATCCGCTGGGCCAACAGCAAATAGGATTTCAGGGCCACTCGATGGAGTGCAACCACAGCCCAGCAGCAAGCCCGATTGCTGCAGGGCATGGCATGGCCATGCCCTCTCCGGCAGGTAAAGTAAGAAAAGTATCAAGGTTGAACGGTCGAATGCCCATGCAGTGCACAGGAAGAGCTAGCAAGACAATGGCCAGGGCCAGGACGGGGCGCAGTCTTCCACATGTTGCCTCTAATCGGTTCGGATTTGAATTTCCATAATGTGACACCAGATGGGATGTGGAATACGCACGCACAGCCCAGGCGAGGCAGCCCAGGCCAAGGAAAAAGACGGAGCACAGAGCCACGTCAAGCCCAATGAATCTCTGGGCTCAGTCTGTCCGCTCATGCGAACTAGATCAGGCAGCCTGGTCCGGATTAAAGCATCAAATTGTTAGCTGCAGGCCTTGCCTACATATAGATCAAAGCGTGCCGCAGCCTCTCTGTCTGTCTGTGTCTACGTGCTCGTACTCTGTGAGCTGTGTGTCCTGTGCGCCATTTGTCCTTAAAACTGACATCGTCAGTTATTCATTGGCAACGCTTCTCTCTCTTTTTTTTTAATCAATTGCTCAAGTCGGCCTATCAATAATACCAAATGGTAGGCAGACAAAATGAATAATGTCTTGTCGTTGCTGACTCCCTATATAGTCTTGTCGTTCTTCTTGTTCTTCTTGTTGTTGTTGTAGTTGTTGTTGTTGCTGCTGCTGCTGCTGGTCTCATTGTTGGCGGATAACTGCTGAGCAAGTGGAAAATGTGAGTTTCCTTTTGCCGCTTAACGCTCGCCTTCCCCATTTCATTTTGCCATCGCCATTTTCCGTTTTCCCTTTCCGTTTCCACTTCCCCTTCCCCCCTACTTGCCTCCTCCAACGTCCGCTGTTATGGCATTTGCCATATGCCCTGGTCACAGCCTTTGAACATGTCAATTTCTACCAATGGCCCAACACAATATCCAGCATCACCTGATTCCCCCCCTCCACACCCACCCCCTCTCCATGCTCTAACACGACCACGTCCTCTGTCCATTGGCACGCCCATTCTCACTTAGCTGCCTGAGGCTTTTAGCACAATGCATTAATTCTAAGGGATGCATGGACAGCCTCTACCCGACGCTCATAATTACGCTCAGGCGCACAGCTGTTGATATGGAGTTAAATTTGTTGGAAAAGTCAGGTGAATGCAGGTGAGACAGCCTATTTTGCATATTTCCTTCAAATACTTTTGTTACCATTTTTCGAGTGCCTTCCACATGCCATTCCGCCATCCACCATTCCACCATCCTCCCCTCCTCCCCTATCCCTTCGGCCATCCAGGAAACTTAACTTTTACATAGTTGACGGCCATGGCCGTCGGGCGTTGTCATAGTTAAGCCAATGTAAACTTTTTTAATTTGCAATAATAATAAAAATTCCATTTCGAGCTGGCAGCCACGCTTCCCTTTTTCGGCCAAAAATAATTCAACAAGTTTTATGCACAGCCATCGTTCGGAGAATATTTGCGGTTGCCCCACCCCCCTTGCGAGGCTCACACGGGCAGAGTCTTCAGCCAGGATGTGGTTGCTCAAGGAATCGGAGTACGGCCAGATGCGCAGCTCATAGTTAAAAAGCCATTTGATTTATGAACTAGTTAACTCCACAATACACACACACACACACATATATATATATATATAAGGCTGCTTGGAAACTGAAAATTCTTGATAAGAAAATGGAATTTATTTTATGCACAGACACAATGCCTTTAAGAAGCTGAGGTCAGGTGCACGAGCATCGTGTCAATTTGTTATTCGTTTCAGGTATTAGATAAATCAATTATTGCTGTATCTAAAAACTCAATTCGGGATTAAAGCCCATCATCAACAGAGCAATGCACAAAGGAGTGGCGCCTGCGGCAGATCCCTTGGAGATGAAATTGCTGTCGTCTGCCGAAAATCGATTACAGCATCGATTGGGCCACGAGCCAGTGAAAGGCCAAGAATGTTAAGCGAGCAACATGTGGCAGGCCGGGCTGGGCGGGCACGGGGCGGCGGCTGGGCGGAGCGAGATGAATTTCAAATAAAAAACTCAAAGGAATTGATGCCGTTTGTCGAAGGTATTTTCTTTTCATTTTTTTTTTTGTGGGCTTGTCTGCTGCACATTTTCAGCGGAAGCTTTTCTTTATTGTCACTGAAAATGGCGTGAAGAGGTGCGCAGGAGTGGGGGAGTGGGCGTGGCTGTGTGCTGATAAAGGCGTGCACACATGAGCAGGTAGCCAACGC
>JABVZX010000297.1:14891168-14902734 GCA_020883565.1 Drosophila pachea
ATGGGCGCACAGCACGCAGGTTCATAACCTGCACCACTCGAAGCGTATTAGCATGGACAGGATATACATCTATATATACACTTATACAGGGACGTCTAGTACGACCCGTGTAAATGCCTTGACATTTATTACATACAACGTCACTTCGACAGCTCGGCGTCAAATTCGATTTGAATTTGCTGCTATTCTTGAAATAAGCTGAGTGTGTGGGCAGTTTGACCGCATGCGATTGTGTAGATGGAGCAGTTAGGTTTAGCGCTCAGAATATGCAGCTGGACACGTCTTTCCATGAGCACTAGTGGATGCGTGCACGAATTTATAACGACTGCATTTACAGTAGGATGAGTTTAATTATAATAAACTTTTCATTTTTCGAGTAATGTCGTGGTAAATTACGTGTGATAACGCGCTGTCCGTTTAGACTACTGCAAAGTGCAGTAGCGACTGAGAAATGTCCAACAGGAAGCTTTCAGGCGACTGCGAACAGGGTGACTCGCGCAGGCGACCTCAAAAACCATAGTTCTTCTGAACTGGTTTTAAATAAATAATAAGTTGAAATAACGTTTTGCATATTTAATGATCTGTGTATTTTAGCGTACGACTGTTTTTTATTTTGAAGCATAATTTTGTGATGTAAAAACAAAAATGTTAAGCTACAGCTTTGTGGTTGTTAATGTCCAAGTCTTATGCCCGTTAAAACAATGTTTCATGTTAATTGATAGTTAGTAAATATTATAAAGAGCAAGAGCAAATTTTACTTTTTTCTTTGTGTAGTTTTCTTTACTTATATCTAATAAATAGTTCGTGGCTCTTAACAGCTTGTAATAAGTATGTTATATAATAGTGCTGTAAAATGGTGCACATCTTCAGCTGATAAAACAACTTACCGGTTACCTCTTTAATCCGCACAGTGTTTTGCGTAGGATTTTCGTTTATAGGGTTGCCATTCGTCTTGGAATTCCGGGACATGTCGCGCTTTTGGAGGTAATGCCCCGGTGTCCCGACCTGACACGTAATTGTCCCGCTTTTCTACCGTTTCGATAAAAAATCATTTTGCAAAAAGTATTTTTGATTCTACCAAGTTTAAGAACACTTGAAATATGTAAAAACTTTAAATTCATTTTAAATCTTGATATCAATGCTGCTGAATTTATCGATAGCTCATGAAAATACCAAGGAGGTATCGATTTTATATTTAAAATGCAGCTCATAAAAATACCAAAGTGCAGTTTTTATTGGCAATAAATATTGAAATTTCATATTAGCTGGGATTAACTCTGACTAACTTTATTGCTCTAGGTATTCATATAATATAAATTTGAATAATTTGAATGTTGCTGCGCCGCTTTAATAATACCATAGTACATAGATGTAGAGTACAATCAGCACGAACAACAAATGTATGAGAAAGAATTCGATGGCCAACGTGAATAAAGCCAACGGATTAACGGGCGCAAATGTAATCAGCACAAACATATTGTGGCAGGTTGCGGCGTTCTACAAGCTGATGAGCAGGCTCTTTGAATTAAATGCACTTTTACTCCTGCACGCTGAATGTTAGCTGCTTGTTGCGGGAGCTCTCGAAGCGATTTGGCGTATGAATGCTGAGCATGGCCGTAATGCCTAGGGAGAGGATGCCCAGCAGGAAGGCGACGACTAGCAGGCCAGCCAGAATGGGAGCAGAAATGAAGCCGACACAGTCGTATACATCGCCGAACTCTTTGCGTCCATTTAGCCAAGGTTGCACCTGGTAATCGGTCAGCAGTAGATTCATCAGAGTCTCATTGCCGTTGGTGTTGCTGTTTGTGAAGAGCAGCTCTTCGGAGGAGCAGCGGAATGAGAAGCCTAGCGGTGCCGATGGCAGCGTATACTCATTGCCAATGGCTGGCAGCACAGCCTTGAAATCCCTGTACTCCACCTCCACGTTGCGCAGGTGCCAGGTGCCACGCAACAGGGAGAATTTGAAGCGAAGCGTGCACTTCTCACTGTTGTACATGAATGTAATACTCAAGCGACCGTAGCCCTTGGAGCGCTGATCATCAAAGGTAATGTGCTTGTTGTGCTCCTCCAACAGGAGAGTCTCGTTGCCCAGTCGCAGCTCCGGCGGTCCGTTCAAAGCCAGCACAGCCTTATTGCCCTCGGCTATGTATACGTGAGTCACCTCCGTCTCGACGGGCGTTGATTGGGTTGTTGTGGCGCTCTTTGTGTCCTCTTCTTTGGTCTCTTCCTTGGCCTCTCGCTTGGCCAGGTAGTGTGCCTCTTCCTCGCGACTCGCTAGTATGCCCAAAACTTCACCGCGGCCATAAATGGTTACAGCATCATTGTAGCCAACCAACAACTCTGCGTCGTCCTCTTCGCTATGTCCGTTGAGGTTGATGACCTGCGCAAAGCAATGAGAGTGGGCTGATGTTGGAAAATATATAAATAGATACACACCTCAATGTTCGCGTTGAAGCTGTAGGGCTCCACCGCCAGGCTGCGCTGCGGTAGATATGTCCAGGCGTTACTCTTCACCAGATTCTGGAACTTGGGGTACTTGGTGCCCTCCAGGCGATTTGTAGCATTGCGCACAAAAATTATTATCGCCTTAACATCTTTGAATAGCTGCGTCAGCGGCTGCTCCCTGCTACTGGCATCGACCAAAGCTTGGGGTTGCAAATCGAATACCTTCTCGTGACCCCAAAACAGATATGGCCCACTGATGGTAGCGCTGCAACCGAGCACCAGACTGATAAATGCCGCAACTGAGATTAACTGCATCTGATCGGGATTCCTGAAAAACTCAGAGCTCGAATGCACCTGCCCGCAAACTGACTGAGAAAATGGTTGAACGGAAAAATCGATTGCCCACGCGCTAGCAACGCGCAAGCGCGGAACATTTTGCTGGTGGTGGTGGGTTTCTCTCTCACAGAGGCAGCTCCCTCTCCCTCCATCTGTCTCTTTAGAGGGTTGCACTAAGTAGATCTTCAAAAACTGGTAAAAATATCTCTATGGATTTATTGCCACGTCTATAACTATTTTACACTAATAGGATAAGAACTAGACTGAAGACTGCCGCAGCGAATGCGTAGATCTTTGGCTGTGTCGCAGCTGAGCTGTAGGAGAAACTGCTCTTGAAGGTCTTAGTGCCTGAAAGGAATGATCAATAGAGAGTAATAATGCAACAATAGATTCTCGATTCTCTACTCACGCTTCTCGTTGATGTCCCTGACGCCGCAGGTGCGATACGAGATGGTTGACTTGCGCTTGGTGTTGACGTAGCCTGGTATGAAGAGGCTCGGTGCGTCTAGGCGGCCGGCGGCTATCAGGCGCGACATGTCCAGCTCGAGTCGATGCGCCAGTGGTCCCTTGAAGTGTATGATCATCTGGATGCAGGCGCCGCCATGCAGCTCCTTAGTGCGCCGCGCATCCACATCGAGCATCCACTCCGGTATGCCCATGACTGAGCGCAGCTCTTCCAGGAATTGTGCGCTGCAATGGTGGAATCTTGAAGCTTCAATTGGGATTAATTGAGCTAGACTGGCCTTACACAACGAAACGAGGCGGCTTCTGGAGATTGATGTATTTGATGACGTTATGGTCGGGTTCAATGTTGGCGCAAGCGAAACGCTCGTGCGAATGCTCTGGCCCGAAGATCACAATCGAGCGGCCGATCGCGCCGATCGGCGCCTCCAGTGGAAAGTTGGAATCGGTTAGCACAACTCGCTCGCCGCCAAGATCTAAAATCAGATCGGAAAGGTCAGTCGACGGAGATCGCTCTCACCACGAGCACACTCACCAATGGTGCCCAATCGGGCGCCCACATCACCCACATAGCAGCGCAATGGATTGTCTGGGCCGCATTCCTGCTCGTACAGATCCAGCTGAAAGCGAGAAGAAACCATTTCAGCTTGGGCAACCCAATTATTTGGCCTGTAAGGTGCACCTACATTCAGAGGATCCGCGAGCTGTGTGTAGAAAGGATTCCAAACGTACCCTCCTGCTACGCAGCGGGTTGCAGTGGGCTTTACGGCAGCGTCCACGCCGACGGGATTCACAAAGATCTGCCAGTTGTGGTTGCGCGTGGAATTGCGATCGTTCTTGCCGGGATGCCGCAACTTCACCTCGATCACGGTCTCCGACTGGCTGCCATCGTTATGGACGAGTTGAGTCATCTTTATATAGCCGTACGCATAGCCAGTGGGATGATGGAACGAGGCGATGGCGCGCAGCTCACGCGCCTCGCTCGGACTGTAGCCACGCTCCAGTGTGCTGCAGGCCCAGCGAGCATCCTTCTGCTGCTTGTGGATGACCACAGAGCGGCCAATGATGCTGTTGTACCCAAACAAGGGTAGATATGTGTCGTTGTAGGCATCTTCGTACTGGGTGAGTCCGTTGAGGCGTCCAAACTTTCCACTCAAGTCGCCCATCTCGTACTGATCGCTGGTGCCCTGTTTGGGCGGCGGAGAGGATTTCGGATTCACCCCGAAAGGATTCCAGTGTCCGTACAGCGTAGAGGCCTCGCAGGGAAAAGCCAGATTAGCCTCCACAGGGGTCTGAAATATGAGTTGCAAAATTGAGTCGGCCACACAGCAGCAGCAGCGAGATGCCAGCTTACCATGTGTACGTGATAGCCGCCGTTGTCCTGCAGCCCCTTCAGCTGAACCTCCACGTTGGTGATGTCGTACTCTGATTGCTGCGTTATTTCCAACCTTCCGGCCACTGTGAGTGCATCCCCATTGGCATACCAATCCTTGGCGACCACCTTGCGGCGATAGTGTCCGATGATGCTGGAGCAGGCGAGTCGCTCGCCTCGTGCCTTGGGCCCGTTGTCGTCGTAGATGACCAGGGATTTGCCCAGTATGCTGTGACTGCCCGACAGCGGAAGATTTCCATCGATGAACATGCGCCGGCTCAGCTGGCGGGCATTGCGTTTGCCACCGGCTATCGTGAGCCGGCCCAGGCGCGCATCCAGGGCGCCCAGGCGACACATCGCTGGCAGTTGGGGTTGGCAGAAGTCGTCCACGCTACGGTTGCCCCATTCCACCTTGAAGGGATTGAAGACCGCGCCGGCCGAAAGGCAACGCTGTTGCCAGTCATAGAAGTCCTTGCCCGGCGCATTGCTATGCACGGCCCAGCGATGGTCGAAGGTGCTGTTCTGGGTAGATCCATCCGCCTGGATCAGATACTCAAACAGTACGGTCGTATCCTGCCAGGGCTGCTCCGCAGCCTGGCGGAAGATCACGCGCCCGACAATCGGGTAACGAAGCAGAACCTACAAACGCATATCACAGATCATGATCTCTTGAGACGGCTCACGGCTAGTCTTACCTGTGCCGTGAACATGGGTTGCTGGTAGATTCCGTTTTTCTGGTACTGATTCAACGGCGAGCAGCCCCAAATGTTCTTGGTTATGTTGTTGACGTCGTTGCGATTGTACGTGTAGATGACCAAACTGCGATGAGCGATGCTGTTGCGGCCCTGCAGCGGCAGATAGAGATCCCAGTAGAGGCCACTCAGCTCGGAGCTGGTGCCGGGCAGGACATATTGGTGCCAGTACTGTTTATTGCGTCCCTGCAGCTTGCCACTAAGATCGCCCAGCGCGTACTGCTCCTGGGTACCGTAGCCGGGCGGCGGCACATGCTCCTGCGGCAGCTCACGGGGATTGAACAGTTCACCCGTGGTCTCACAGAAGTCTGGCTGGCCGATCCGCTGTGGCGCCGGCGGCAGGCTGTGAATGCGAAACGCGGCCACGTCCTCGGCGAACTTGCGGCTCACGTGCGGCGCATGCGGAGTGGACAGGGTGAAGTTGAGGAATGTGGGATCAAATTTGGAGCGCTGTGTGAAGGTCACCTCTCCCTTAACGCCGCCGGAATTAATAAATGTTCTGGAAGAGACAGCACACATCAAAGCTCTGCGCTCTAGCTGGTGGCAGTGCTACTCACTTATATGTAAGGGTCTGCACATGACGTATTTTGGTGCAGGCCAGATAGTTATCCGGATGCTGATTGTCAAAGAGCACCAGATACAGCGTGCGATGCGGTATGGTCAGGTCCGAGGGGAGCAGTGCCAGCTGTGCATCGCGAAACACGCTGCGCCGTGGCTGACGCAGCGCATTTGTGGCCACCTCGATCCTGCCCAGTCGAGCATCCAAATCACCAATACCATGCCCCGGACCGTTGCCCTGTGGATCAAACACCAGTTGCAGGAAGTTGCAGTTATCCTCGCTTCGATGATGATCGTGCTTGAAGATGTCCGTCACAAAGATCTTCCAGTGATGCTTCGTGAAGTGTTGCTCAGTCGCCGGCTGCTCCTGTATGTGGTAGAGATCGGAGTAGATCAGCGTGTCGCCGCTCGCGCCCTCTACCGGCGCCAGCCAGCGAAAGTAAACCGAGCCCGCAACGGGCGTATTGAAGCGCGCTTCCGCCATGTGCTCCACCGAGTTTTGCACCGTGGTTATTGTCGCACAGATCCATGCATTCGAATTAACTTCCGTCAGCACCAGCGACTTGCCCCAGATGCCGCGTTCTCCGATCAGCTGCATCTCTAGCTGCCAAGTGGCCGTTTCGTTGCCCGGCAGCACCAGATACTCCAGCTGCTCATCGAAGCTGATCACCTGTGCGCCCAAGCGCTCCAATTCACATCGTTCTTCGGGCGCTATGTTGGTGTAGTCAACGGGAAAGCGACGCACGGCCCAACTCCACACTTGTTCCGGATACTGCAGCGTCGCTTCCAGACTGGCTTGGATCTCCACCAGCTGTGGAGTGCTCTGCCGAAAGGTGATCTCGCCGTGCAGACCATGCTGCGATATGTACGCAATGAGATGCTGAGCTGCAGCTGTTTACAAAGCAGAAGAACAAAAGATTCAAGTTGAATGACTGCTCCAATAAATGCCATACCTCACCTTTTATGTATATTTTTGTAAAAAAGTAATCTCACCTTTTAGTATCTTCTTTATTCTAACTCTAACTTAGTTCCTTATATTACCGCAGCAAAATATTACTGATGAATCAAATGGCAACGATCTCTTCATATATTCAATCAATTCGATAAATGTGTATTGAGTTATCGGTTATTGGAAATTGCAACTCTAATTGTGGCAGACAACTCTATATTTACGAAAAATAAATGTTGAAGCAGGCATACTTTTTAATCATATTTTAAAATATGGCACTCAATTTTAAATTTGTGCTGCGTCTAATAGATGCCTAGAAAATTTAGATAAACACATTATATGGCTCGCTTGATATATATCGATTAAGGTTTGCAAATCGATTGCCTGAATTGTCGATCGGCTCTTTACAGGGTATCTGCTGGTTGGTTCACAATAGCTAAACTTTTTTTTACTTTCATTTTCGATAAATTGCAATGGAATGGAGAGCATGAGAATTTTCGCTCCATTTTGTTTTGCATACAATGCCTGGAAATCGAAGGCGATTGGACAAGGCTGTTCCGCATTTTTTGTAATACTCACTCTTATATTATACAAGACAATGTAGAGTGTGTAGTACTTACCGCCACTCTGTGTGGCAATACCATGGGCCACGATGACGCATATGAACTGGGCTACAGCGCCTGATCGCCGCCTGCCAAGCAACATAGTCTCCAGTTGTTTTTCTCAGACTTTTTTCTTAACACTTTCCAAGACTTACAACAATTACCAAATAGTTGCTTTTACAGTTACGCACCGCTCTATCATAATTTACTGCGCATGCGTACGCTGCCAAATACTTGAGAAAACCGAACACGTCGCACTCCAACTGAAAACTGGTCGAAAGCAAAGCGACTGTTGGCCTTCGTAGTAGCTTTCCGTTCAACTCTGTTAAGTTGGGCTTTGAGTTTGTTTACGTCTGAGCTGAGATTTTGTTTTCGTTTTGCTCAAATGAGCGGCGAACAGCTGTTGCTTCTCTTATATTAAATCTTATGATTGGGTTCCACTTAATTCGCAACTCTGATACGAATAGCCGGCTCTGCTCTTATACAACTTTTACAGCTGCTCAAGTAACAGATTACACTAAAGTGAACAACTCTTTGCCAAATACGAATACTCTTATACAGGTTAAAGTGTATTAGAGGAGGACTACTTTCACTCATATACTTGTTTATTCGAGGCTTTTTTGGTTTGAGCTTTATTCGCAGCTCCAAAGCGAAAGGCGGGTGCAACTCTTATACAAGGATTTTCACTGCTCGAGTTGATCAGAACTGCGCTGCTGACGCCTGTCTTATACAATATCATGTGCAGTAGAGCAACACTGTTTTCACTCTCAATCCTCCTACCTGCATTCCTAGTGTTGTCTTTTTAATACGTTTAAATCTTGCTATTCAACGTTTATGGAGCTGCATTCGCTCATAACATAATTAGCTTCAATTAAAACAAAGTTTCTCTGGTTTTAGACGACTTGGTTTTGCTTTATTCCATAGAGAAGTCATCGACATAAGCATCATCATTGTTATATAAAAACAGTAATCAATTCTTTTAATTTTTTTGTTCATATTTCTGACCGGGTTAAAAAAGTTTTTATTATAATTGCTGTTACTTAGCTTATACTGAAGTAAAGATATTCGTGTTGTATATAAGATTGATATGTTGTTGTATATAATGTTGTTGTAGTTTTAGTACATAAAGCCTAAAGCCTGTCAAAAAGTTGGTTTTCTTTTGCCTATTTCCTTTGCTTCCACTTTTCTTCTGGTACTGATGCACCCGTCAAGGCAATCGCCTCTGTCCTAGCTTGAATAGGGCTATCGAACGGGGAATGGCGGCGCATCGCTCTTTGAACAATCGAGTATCGCCATTTACCATATCCATATTGATTTCAGACTCAAGCACGCCCATTGAGTAAGCCCTGATGTTTAATTATATGTATATATAGTATGCATATGGGAACTATCTACAGATATACATATATAAAAATGTAGATTGATTCAGAGAACGTAAACGTAAACGCTTGAAAACTGTCAAAAATCGAACTAGAAAATTTTTGGCTAACTCTCAATAATGTGCTGTATTTTGATATATTCCTTAGATATGTTTTACGAACGATAGATATAGATATAGATATAGATATATTAATAGATTCCTTTATTCTCAGATGAAAGCGATCTAACGGTAAAGCATCGCATGTCTCTCTCTCCCTAACCTGTAAAACGAACTAACTAACAGATGTGGGGCAAGGCCTGGCCATAACTGTGTCTATATATACAATAAATATACAATATATATGTATATATATAGATACTGGCCACTGGCCTGCTCACGCGGTGTTGATGTTCAGCAAGTAAAAACAGGAAAATTTCGTTTTTTTCTCCTTATTTTTTTTTTTCGAAAAGTTTCTCTTTTAAATAAAATAATTTTAATATTTGTAAATTTTACGTGTAAAATTTAATAATAAATCCAGCTAGAAAACTAGCCGAAAACAAGATGGCGCTACGACAATTGAATTGAAAGTATCCCTATAAATGGGGGCGTGGCACTTGGTTGAAGAAGTTAAGAGTGTTCGATGTTGTTGTTGTTCTTGATTGACAAAAAGAGGTTCTTGTTGTTGTTTTGATCGATTCTTGAGATTTACATAGGTAAAACGAGCATTTCTTTTAAGTTTATTATTATTTTTTTATTTTTGTAGTTTTGGTTGTTTGTTGTTGTTGTTGTTGTTGTTGTTGTATGGATGCTGATTTAGCGTTAGGATGTATACTCGAATCAACTGGCGTTGATCGATGGCTGTAGGTGGTGGTGGTGGTGGTGGTGGTTTACAGGTGGTGCTGTAAGTGGTGGTGGTGGTGGCGCTTCTGCTTGAACTGTTTAGGCAGCCTCCTCCTCCTCCTCATCACCCTTACCGGTGAGCATCTCGATCAGGGAGGCGGTATCGATCTGGTTCTTGTCATCGATCACCATCTGATCGAAGGCATCATCGACCTCCTTCATGGTGAATTTGTCACCGAAGCCCATGAGCATTTCGCGGAATTTATCACCGTCGATGAGACCATCGTTATCGAATGTTTTGAAGGCAGCAATAACAACTTCGTCTTCATCGTTGGCACCCGAGGTGGCCATACGGTTGGCGAACAGGGTCAGCAATTGGGTGAAGTTAATTGGACCGGAGGCTTCGCCCAGCATGGCATCCAACTCCTTATCGTTGGCGATCTTGCCGACGGAATCGAAGGCAGCGCGCAAATCGTTCTTGCCAATAATACCGTCCTTGTCGGCATCCATTAGTTGGAAGGCCTAATGCGATCGCGACAGATCGGCAGAGTGGGGCGAACGTGAGCGAGCGACAGAGCGAGAGAGAGAGAGAGAAATACAGAGAAAGAGAAAGAGAGGTGGTTGATGATTTGGTCTTGTCTGTGATTCGTTGATGCCAAAAGGGGAGCATGCATGACCGGATATGGGTGCAGCTACTGCAGCAACAATAACAACTGGCTCGATTACTCACTTCCTTGAACTCGGCAATCTGCTTCTGGGAGAAGACAGAGAACACCGAGGAGCCGGCGCGCTTTGATTTCTTGGAGCCACGCGAGCCGCCCGACGCTCTCTTCGAACCAGTAGCAGAAGCTGGGGCAGGAGTGGCAGCTGGTGCGGGGGTTGCTGCCTCGGACACTGCCTCAGAAGCGGTTTCGGAAGTACCACCCTCTTCCTTGGTCTTCTTCTTCTTAACCTTCTTCTTCTCATCCGCCTGGAAATGGGGAAGCACAGAGCCAGCGCCAGAGAGGGAGCAACAGAGAGAGGGAGAGAGAGAGAGAGATAGAGAGAGAGAAAAAGTAGAATATATTTCAATTAACTCTAGTTTGAAATTGGTTTAAGATTCTCTTTCTTCCTTGAAATATTTTCCGCTAATCTAAAATTAAACCCGCATGCGTGTTACGTAAGCGACGGCTATCGCATTACATTCCGCCCGATCCATTTATAGAATTTCACGCATCTGCTCGGATTGTTCAGCGAGTCGGAGGCAACTTTTCACACACGATTCGAAAATAGCTTTCGCTTTGGACTCCAATTGTGGGCTATTAATATACGCATATATATACATATAGATATACATATGTATATATCGGATATATCCATAGGCAACTGGCACAATAATCCACATTCTTTCAGATCGTTCAACGGTATTCACTTGAGCTTTACTTTAACTTCGATTTTGCCCGACTTCAAGCTTGGATCATTTGGAATAACACTGCACTGCAAGTTGTCAGATCGATCGATCGTCCTGTTCACTAGCTCTGTTAGGGTATCCCGAGCATCCTTACCATGGTGCTGAACTTTGATGTGTGGTCTAAACGAGTCGAGCGGTCAGAGCACACTGAAACTGTGGCTGATTTTATCGGCAAGTAAATGATCTTTTAAGATCTTTTTCGCCCACAGCCGATGCTTCTTCTTGCCCGCCCGAGCGCAGAGCCGAACACGTTGGCCGAATCGTTCGGCTATAGCTGCTACTATATATCGGTATATCTGATCGATTCGTGCTGCCTTTTTTAGTATCTGCAAGGCGACCCAGGGCGGGTCGGTGGGGCGGTGCGGGTGGCTGGCGATGTTCGCTCCTCGTGTCGCTGCTCTAATCAAAATCTAATTTTAAAGATGCGTATACGCCTCGGC
>JABVZX010000297.1:14996122-15010589 GCA_020883565.1 Drosophila pachea
GCCGCATTTATAGTCTGCTTAGAATTGGCGACGCTTAGCAGACGCCATGACAGCGGGCCGGGGAGCGACTTCAAGGCGCAATGTTTTCATTTTTAATGAAAGCACGTAAAATGCGAAAAAGTCTCTCACACACACACACACACTCACATATACATGCACACGTGCGAACACACATGTGCTGGCAGGCTGGCATTCATAGATTTGCTTTAATTATAATTCTAGACGCGTTTATCACATCAACAACAAAGCGAAGCACACTCTCACGCACACACACATACACATACAGTGGCAGCAGTTCAACTGCGCACTTGTACTTGAAACATTGGGCAGACACACACAGACAATGTGCCCTAATGCGAGTGTGTGAGTGGCCACAAAATGCGTTTTTCATCAGCTAAACAAACATAAAAACTAACAGACACGCACACACACAGACACGCACACACACACGCACTTACACTCGAGTATGGCAGAAAGCCAGGCAAACAAAATTTGTTTGCAATTTTAAAATATTGCCTGTATGCGAGCAATTTTCAATTTACGAAACATTCATTTGGGGTCGCCTCGAATGGCCAATTCGAAATGAACTCATAATTTCCAAACATTTTACGAATATTTAAGAGTAGGAATTTTGACGATATGGAATCCATTGATTATTGAATTCCCCGACTGGAATGCCGCAGTCTAGTTGATAGTTTCATCATCTTTCGCTTCGGGTCAAGGTATGTGTCAGTCGGGCATATGTGCATATTTCTGCCCACAATAATAATAATTTTCTTTTTTTTTTTGGAAAATATTTTCCTTTGGTCGTTTTGTGAGCGTTTTACTACGGCCATTGTTCGCTTTAAATATTTATGAAATGTAGTTAAACATATTTATGATTCCATTCCGCCGGGCATGAAAAATTGCTTTCGGTAAAACGAAGCAGAAAAATTTTATTAACAATTTAGTCAGAGTCACAGTGGATGAATAAAGTCGTCTGCGCCCATAAATCTCAGTCAATTGGGCCACAACAATATTTACAGGTTCCTAGTGACAGAAGAATGCCAATTGTACTGCTGACAAAAGCTTAACTAGAATACTTAAATACGAGTTATTTTTTTTTTATTTTTTTATTTATTAAGTGTAGAACCAGTAAAAATACGATGTATAAACATGATGTCTGTTTCAGGAATTGTCACGAGGTGAATAGAATTTTTCGTTGCATACTTTTACGGGCATGAAATTCACCTGCCTTCCAAGTCGCCCTTCTGTGGCTCTCGCCTCAGCCAATTGCAAAAGAATATCAAAAGAAACACTCTTTCAATTAGCAATTGATTAGGAATGAAGATATATATTTTTCGATAGAAAGATGCCTGAAATGTAGCAAAATGGGGACTTTATAAATGTTTATAGAGCTGTTAAAGCTTCTCTACTTTTAACAGCATTTACCTTTTAATTAGAGCAGCCGCCAGTTAAGCAGCTTACGGGCAATAGTATAACAAAAATGGCTTTATATGTGTTTGTTATTTGTATAGTTTTCTTGTTGTTTTTGTTGCTTTTTTGTGGCTTATTCAAATGTGCGGGCATATGCCTGAACAGGCAAATAATCCCAATTAAGCTCGCCGTGAAACTAAGAGCAGATGTGCTTGCACACTCACGAATTACGCATCACTCTGGCCCCCAGTCGGCTGCGGCTATAAAGAACCCACACACACACATGCAGGCCGGCAACAAATTATGAATTGGCTTTGCGGAGATTATGGCAAACAGATAAACGAATGTTATTGTGCAGCATGATAAGCTCTCGACTAGGACTTCAGCGGCAACAGCTCGGTCAAAAGCATGTCAAAAAGTTAATACCCTACAATAAAAAAGAAGAGAACGAAGCGAGTCACATAAGAAAACAAACAGGACTAAGCCAAGACTCATATTGAAATGCCAGATCTGTCTGCTGCAGTTATGCAAAGAGCAATATGGGAGATAATATTTATTTGATGTTTCCGTTATCATTGCCAACAGCAGCAGCAACAACAGCAATGGCGGCAGACAAACACTCCTGCATTCTCTCACACACATCTGCGACTGTCTCGAGTGGCGCACAAACAGACAGACCGACGGGCAGAGAGACGGACAGAGGGACAGACTGAAGGAATTCCCATCCTCTGCGCAGTGCATTTGTTGGTCTGGCGTTGGGCGGGGGCTAGCAATAATCTAATGTGTAAATACATATGCATTGTAAATGGAGGCGTGGCGCATGCAATATGTTACATGCCACTAAAAGAGCGCCCTGGCAAAGTGCAGGCCGAAAAGGCAAACTGCAAACGGCAAAAGGCGAAAGATTTGCCCGCTGTTGCTGGATCAAGTTTTGCCTAGTTGCTTTTATTGGCCGAATAGCTTCATCTGGTTGCATGCCAACAATTGCAAGCGCCCGACTAGACGCCGGCACGTGCACTTGACTCTGGCCACACCCTCACACGCACACACACACACACACACAGAAGCGATGAGACGATGGCAGCGTCGCCAAAAGTCAATAATAATAGGTTTGAAAGCGAAATAGCCGAATGGGAAGACGCAAAGGGAGGAGAGGAAAACTACGCAGACAAATTCGTCTGAGAAGGGTTAAGGAATGTAATAATACTTAAAAACTTGAAATTCGACTCTAGCAAAGGCACATCAAACGACAACAACAGCACAGCCTCACGGACAAGAAAAAATTGACAATGCGTGCAGCATAGGCGGTGCGCGCCCACGGGGCGTATGAGTTATATTCAAAGTGGCTGTAAGCCGTTCAACGATCTCGGCGCTGTCTGCCGGGCACGTCCTTCGATGTTGGTGCCTGCCTGCTTGACTTTTAAGTGGTATTTACTCATGTGTGCCCCCTGCTCCGCACACGCACACGAAGTCAGATAGAGAGACTAACCCTACACACAAGCAGCAGGCCGTGTTGTGTGGCAGCGAGTTCGTTGCGATTTGTCATTTGGCTGCCACGACGAGGCGAGAGGCAAGTGAAAAAACGGGCGAGCAGCATTCAATTCTTTGCATACTTCTGTGTGTTGAATTCGAATTCAATTTCTGATGCTGAAAGGTTTTTAATCCTGTTTCCATCCACCGAACCGCCGCACACCGACACCTTCGCCTCCATTTTGAGGCCCGGCTGTCGATGTGAAGCTGCTGGCTTAAAGCAACCCTCGTTATCCTTTGGCCAGTTGATTAGCTTAACCGTCTTTTGGCATTGTGCCACGCCCTGCGCAAAAAAAGCTTTTCATAAATAGCCAGAAGAATAAGCTCGAGAAAATCCTTTCAAAATTTTTCCACAATCAACAAATTTAAAAGATCTAAAAACTGGCCATAATTTCAGATTTTTATTAGTTGAGCAAAAATGGAATTTAAACACCTGACGTAACCAGTTTTCAGGTGTTTCTACTGAAATATCGCCAGCTTTTATGGCGTGTTTTATAAGCGGATTAAAATCGGTCCCGGGGCAGATTTTTAGCGAGATTTTTGGATTTTTAATTGATTCTTGACAGTGGCACAAACTTGTGACGAGGCGCAGGACATGCGCCTGCCACCCGCAGAGCTCCATTCTGATGCATTTTGCGCATTTTTACGACCAACAACGGGCAAAATGGAAAAAAAAAGAAAAGTGAAAGTAAATCGCATGGATGGCGCAAGAATTTCCAGCAGAACATTTTTTCGGCTACGCAAAAAATGTTTCGGCATTGAGCGTGTGTGTGTGCGTGTGTGTAGGTGTGTGTGCCGTTAGTCTGTGCACGCATTTTGCAAATTTACCACAAAGCGGTGCGGCAGCCAGCCACAGCTCCAGCTCCAGCTTCAGCACCCGCTAGGGCTTCGGTGTAGATTATAAAAGTAAGCCGAGAGCCACGTAGCGAAGGGATATAAAGCGTAAACTCACGCACACATTGCGAACAATAAAATAACATAACAAAAAAAGGAAACAAATCAAAAAAGAAGCGAGAGCAGAAGAGATGCCAGCTGAGGAGCCAGCAGCGTTCACGTACACCCACACATCCACACACACCCACACCCACCCAAAGAAAAAATCACACGCACCCGAAATAAAACCCATTAAAAATGGCAAACAAAATGGCGGACATATTTCTCGCAGCCCAGAAAGGTGAGGGCCGCCTACTTCCGGGCGCACGCGACGAAGCTTTGCCAAATTTCCACATTTGTTTAGTGCCTAATGCCCGCCGCTTTGCATGCCAAACAGGTGCTGGGCAACTTATCAGATTGGCCGGAAAGCAGCCGAAAGGCAACTGATTTATATAGTTAAGACTCCGCGGAGTGAAAAATGTGAGAGCTGCGTTTGTCGCGCAGTGGTACATACCCTGTTCGAGGGGGTGTGGGGACGGGAAGGGAAGCTGTGGCCCATGTAAATGGTATCCGATCAGTTTCATCGTTTACAGGGTATCTACTCCTCGACTTGCATTTCCTTCGGCATTTCACCTCTCTTTCCTCGTCCTTAAGTATGGCTGTGTTGGTCGGCACCTCGTCTGCCCTCACCGTCTCGCCCACCCGCCCCCTCTTACATCCAGCAAATTGCAGAAATTGTGAACTGCAATTGCGATATTTGCCATTGATTTCATAAATAAGCCTGAGAGCTGGCAAACAGGGAGCAGACACTGTTGGCGCCATCGCAATTTTTTATAGCCGCGAATCTGTTAATGCGCTGGCTGCTGCCACGCCCCCGCGCCACACCTTTCGCCACGCCCGTTATCAGCAGCAGCAGCAATGACGCCCATAAATAAAAACCAAATAGGCTTGAATGTTGCATGGAATTTTTTCGCAACCGGCGAGAAAAAGTGCGTGAAAATTGGCTGTGCATAAATAATGGACGCCAACGCTATTGCCGCTCCCCCTCAGCACCACCTCCACCAAATGGGCCGTGCCTGAAGTGGTGGGCGTTGCATCGCACTGTTTACTGTTGCAATTGCCTGCAGGCATTTGAGAGCTCTCAGCGTCATCCAGTCTGTGTTAACAATTTGCTCTCAGTTCGCCCTAAGGGATCTCTTTATAATCTATACCCTATAATGAAACTAACTACACTCATATTCATATTTCCTCCTTCCCACTATTCGAAGGAGCTTGCATACTTGCTGGCTTGAAGCTTCGGGCCGAAGCTTTCCTTAGCTGAACTATGCCAAGCGAGAGGGCCAGCGAATTATGCTAACTATTTGGCTTGAACTTACTTACAGGCTTCTTACGAACTTTGCTTCACGTTAAGATCATATACTTGGCATACTTTTTGCCGGCCATGCCCTCCTTTGCGCCACCATCCCCCCGCCGATGCCTCCCCAAAGTGGCTGCAATTTTGTTGGCAGCGGCGGAAAGCCGCACAGAGACAAAAGCCAAAAACTTTCTTTTACGCCGCTTGACGCAAATCATCGAAATTGTTCGCTCCACGCTTGGCGGCCGCAGTCAGCATTGGAAACCACATTTTGGCTCAAATAAATTCACACAAAGGCAGTCGTTTTGGCAAGCATAAATTTATGGCCAACTCGCTCGACGCAAACTTGGCGATTTGTTGGGGCTTATAATTCACGCTTTAATTGGTTAAGTCTGTGGGCGCTGAGCGGCCCAAACGGGCCAAAATTTATTTATTGCGCCTTGAATGTAAAATATTTGGCGCAAAATCAAAAGATGCGCCCCATGCTAAGTCATATGAGTTATTTATGTGGCCAATGCAAGCAACGTCGCCCGGGCTGCACTGGCCTGGGCATTTGGCTAATTATTGTTGGCCAGGCCCAAAGCCAGCTGGCATGAGCCTTAGACATGTTTTGCTGCTGTCAGCTAAAGAAATGCTGCCCCGGCCATTGGCAACAACAATACCAATTAGTCGGCTTTCTGTCGGCCCGCCAGCTGGCCAGCCCTCAGCTCCAACCCTCAACCCTTATCACAGACCGAACGAAATGTGTCCACAAAATGTTGCGTAAGCCGCTTCAGAGGAACTCCGACTTAGGTCTATCGGGCGCTACAGAACTTAATTGGGATTTAACCCCGTTTTCTATCAGACTGAGAGAGCATGAGTCGGGCCAACGACTATGCAGTCGTGCTTGTATGCAGGAGAAGGAGACCTCTGATAATGATGGGTTTCAGTATAGATATCGAAATTAAACATTGCCCCCTTTCACTGTGCCTCAATCTCTCTCTCTCTCTCTCCAATTCTCTTCTCCTCTCTGTAGGAATATTTGATGTTTGGTAATCTGTCAGGATCCTTCTGTCTTCTTACATATTCTCTCCTTACAAGTCCAAGCTTATTCCCCGGAGCTATCCCTTAAGAGCCAATTCCATGGACAACACACCATTAAGATTAGCTTTTACAAACAGAAGCCTTCCGGCCTATTGAGAACACTTTCTTTATAACACTTAAATTAACTTGGCTAACACACACACACACAAACACATTCAAAAGCTTCACTAGGAGCAACGCGAATTGCCTGCTTGCTTTGAGTTTTTAGCACTTAAGAGATTTGGTATTTTTTCAGGTAGTTTTTTTTTCCTTTTTGTTTTAGCCAGTTTGGTTCTGATTTGGCTCACAAAGCCAGTGGAAAGGCGAGGAAAATGAACTGTTTTTGTCACAACAGAAAGTCGGCCAAGATTCTTGTTTTATTTTCTTTTTTTCACACAAGTGTTTTCTTTGCCTACTTCCCGATTCCCATCCATCCATCTCGGCCTCCTCCACTCACTGTTGCCTGTGTGAGTGTGTGTGTGCGTGTGTGTGACTCTGCCTTAGTGCTTATCGCACGTCAAAGACGCTTTTTGTCTTTGCCCAAATCTGCTTCAATTCGAGCTCTGCCCTGGCTGGCAAGCGTGTAAAAAGTTCTGTTGTATAAACATTGTGTGATTGTTAGAAAAACATGTGCCGCTGGCATACAAAAACAGTTACACTCGCACACACGCACAGATAGTCGGAGACAAAGACAAACTCATCAAATAACGCCATCTTCTGCATATGCGAATGTCCTGTTAGCCCTCGACCCCTCGACCCCTGCCCCAGCTTCTTTTCATACGCGGCGTGCTTCACAATGAAAAATCGCATATTTTTTCAGCACATTTCACTGTGCTTCCTATGTATGCGTGCCTGCGTGTGTTTGAGTGTGTGGGTGAGCTGGCATAAACGCGCTTTTATAGTCCTCAGATTAGGTTAATCCTTTCGCTGTTTGCCATTGCGATCTCCGCTCTAATGATGAGCTCGAAAAGCCTGGCTGTAACTCTTTTAGCTCCTGCTTGTTGGCCTCATGAAAGCAGTGACATAGTAGCAGACGCCCACGCAGACTCACACACTCACACACACACATACACACACACACACACACAGCTTTGGCGTGCCTAATGAACTCGTTTGCTGAATGAGAAAAAAATGAGGAAATCAACTCAAGACTTGATAATCACGTCGACTGTGGCAGTTGCCTTCGCGTTGCCTGCTGTCAACTTCAGTTGTTGCTTTGTCCTCAACAACACAAGCACACTCCTTCCCCCACTTCCCGGCTGAGCCCCCCGCGGCCCATGCAGGCTGCCTTAGCAGCGGAGCTCAGCGTAATTTACGATGTATTAAGCGATTTTAAGTATAAACTTGTTTTTGTTGCTACTTTTTGCACCAGCTCCTCAGATAGGCCGCCAGATAAAAAGGTGTGCACACAGACTCGCACACACACTCACACACACCCGCTGCGGAGTACACATGCATTTGACATGTGCGTTGATGTTGATTAAATTAATGAAATAAATTATGAGTTGCGTCGCGACGCGCTTTTTAAATTGAGTGCGCGCCATCTTGAAATTAATAAAGTGCCTGGGCGGTGGGCATGGCAAAAGGTGTAGATTCCGCCAGCGCTCTTTACTCAGTTTTTTAATTTCGCATCGAAATAAATAAAGTGTTTAAGCCAAGAGCAGCCGCCGTCGTCAGAGGATCTGATATATGCAGGGCCATAGATGACTTTGTAACATCATTACGTGAGCCAGAATTTATGCACCTGCTTAACATGATATGCATTTCATTACGCATACGCCACATTGGCCGCTATAGTTGAGCGCATCGGCGAGTGGGGGGTAGGCAAAAGAGCAGCTATGAATGTTTAAGAGTGATTTTTCAGGTCCAATGCAAAGTTGGTTATTGGACACATCTTCTGCTAGTCTTCGTCTTTAAGCTGTTCAGAAGATGCAAGTCGAAATCAATCGGACATGATTTTCTATTTATGCATAAGTGGACTTCAATTCAGCTGCCACATTGACTGGCCTGTTCTGTCAAGAAATGCAATAAAAACACTTGACGAGAGGCGGGCTGGGCGGGCTGTCGTTTACAATGCGTAGCCCCACAACATCAGCAGAGTACAGTGCCTGCTGGGGTATGCGACTAAGTGCGATTATCAGGCCCTTGACCACCCTGCCGCATTCAAGCCGTGACAATGCTTTGCAGGACAATGGCCGGAATTGCTCAGGAGTTGGGGCGGGTCGGCAAAATTTTGAATGCCGCAGCCGTGCCAGAGCCAGGGCAAATGCAACTTGGACATGGCCAGTAATGGAAGCGATGCAATGTGCAACTGCCAGAGACTGCCGCTGCCCAACAATAACAGCGATGCCAGTTGCAACTACAAAAGCCACCAAATTAGCCGACATACATACGCGCTCGCACAAAAGACTCTGCTGAATGGAATGCCTATGAGTCCGTCGGGGACTCCCCCATAATGCATCACTACAAATTGCAGCCTAACACACAATACAGTCAGTCAGAACAGGAACAGTGCGCTTTTCTGGCCAGAAAGAGGCAGAGAGAGAGATAGAGAGAGGGAGAGAGTGACTGTGTTAGAAGCCAAATGTCACATATCCTTTAGCTGACAGACAACTGGAACCGCAGGCTGTTGACTGACTTTCGAAGCCTGCCCAGCAGGACACAGGGCAGGTGTCCAGCTGCTGCTGCTCTTTTGCTTGATTATCCCGGCTTTATTCAGCCTGACCACAGCAGTTGTCCTCAGCCAGGTTCAAAAATAGAAATGAATACACTTTTATATGTCCGATTTTAACTTCCGGTTTTTAGATTTGCAATTCATGAGCTGGTAAGAGCCGGTATAATTATGCAAAAACAACGGAGCTTTTATGGTAGGGAACAATGGATAACCACTCAACTGCGGCTCTGGCCGTTCCATTTCCATGCAACAACGTTTACATGAGGACCAGAGGATCACTGTCCTTCTCTGTGTGGAAGGCTGGAAGTGGAAAATATGTAGCATACTTATGCGAGCAAAGGCACATTATTGGCTCACTCACCTACGATCCAAGTTATTACGTAGTCCAGATAAGTGAGTCAATCAAATTGTCACATTTCAATTAACTTTGTCTCTCTCACTCTCTCTTAAACCTTCCATCGTTGAGTATAAAACAATTTCAATTAATTCTGAGCGCGTTATGCAAGCGACAATGTGACATTTATTGAATAGCATAAAATCAAAGTTCTAACTTAATTACATTTTAGAAATCATTATCGTCGTCATCGATGATGGCCAGACGTCGTCGCTTGGCCGGCTCGGTGCCGGCTGGCTTCTTGCGAGCCAGAAAATTGATATCCTCGTCATCGGTATCGGGTTCATCCCGTTCCACGGCATCCTGTTCATTGTCGCTGCGTGGGCGTTTGTTTGTCTTGTAAGCAGGCATGGCGCCAGCATCATCGTTGTCGCTATCCGAGTCAATTACATTAGCACGACGTGTGCGCTGCCAGGACGAGGATGCGGCGGTGGCGGCGGAGTTAGAGCCCGACTTGATTGTATTATTCGCCTGCAATGTGGCATTCTCTTTGTTCTGCTCTGTTTCTTCCGGCAACTTCCCATTCTCCTGTGCCTTCCCTTGCTCCTGCTCCGTCTCCTCGCCGTCCTCCTCCTCGAGCTCCTGCAGTCGCGCTCTGAATCCCTCTGAATTGAATTCGAGTGCATCATCGTCCTGCTCTGGTCCATCTGTTGCCGCCTGGCTGGGCTCATCCAAAACCATATCCTTCAATTTGGTTTTACTGGCGCGTTTAGCTTTCAATTGTTCAAATAAATCATCCGTGCTGGGCTTGCCAGTCGGCTCGTGCTCCGATTGAGATTTTGGTCGCGTGTCCTGCTCTGCTTCAGACTCCTCGCTGGACACATCGGGCTGTCGCTTTCTGCGTGCCAATTTACGCGCTATTTCATTGACATCCTCCTCATCCGAGGAGTCCTTTTGTTGCCGCCTGCCTTTACCTCCATTGGTTTTGATTGAACGTGGACGCTTCCCCTTGGCCTTTGCTGGCGGCTGACGCTCCTCAGCCTCGTCATCGCTCTTGTTGTACATCAATCTGTCCAGCCTGCTCTGTTGCTGAGCCGAAATATTCTGTGCAGCGGCCTGCTGGCGTTCTTTGCCTCGCTTATCCAAATAATCCTCCTCTTCCTCATCTTCTACATCGCTATCGCCGGCTGGTTGAGACTCCTGTTCGCTGTCGTTGTCGACCTCTACCTCCTCGCCCGCTACAATTTTGGCGCGTAGCTTCAGATCTGCTGCATTAAGATAGGTTGGAATACGCCAGTAGCTCTCCATGCCTGCAATGGGCGGTTGCATGCCCAGAGCAACCAGAATCTTCTGAAAATCGGCCAGCTCCATGGCATCCTTTTGTATATCGAGAATTGGCAGCAGAGGCACACCATCTTCGTCTTCGGCCGTTTCTTCAGTGTCTTCGCTTGCCTCCTCCAGGCACTCCTTCAACCAGTCAAATGCCTCGCTATATGTCTCAGCATCCACCTCGGCGATTAAGGCACGAACAGTGCCCACATCTAGAGGAGTGCGCACACGCGCACGCGGCTTGGACTTGGCCTGCTTTTGCCTGGGCAACGGCTCTCCAAATGTTGGCTCCTCCAAATAATCTTCCTGACCCTCTTCCACTTGCTCCGGCTCCTCGTCGCTCTCGCTGTCATGCCGCTGCTTGGCGTTCTTACGCTTGCCCTTGCTCGTCTTAGCCGGCAGAATTTCCGACTTGTCTGCAATGAGGTGCAGCTGGACCATTCGCTTGAGGATCTGCTGCTTGTTGCGACGATCCTCAAATGCTGTCACAATGCGCTGAAGACAATCTGAGAGGGAGGCGTAATTAGTTGCAGTCCCAGGTGTGTCCACAACCAACTCACCTGGCTCAATGCGATACTGATCGTACAGGCTGCTAAGCTCCTCGTCCTCTTCGCGCTGCCACAGATTCTTGCCACCCAACGCGGCCTTGGTGGAACGCTTTGTGGGCGCCTTAAAGAGCAGCTGCATTTCCTTGAGCTTCTTCAGGACGCCACGTCGCGTTCGTGTCTTGTCTGCCAAATTCTCCAGTATCCAATCAATCACGTCTGAAATAGTACACAAAAACACACACACACACACGCACATCCGATTTGATTACAGCTGTTGGTTTTTTACTCTACTCGTATACCCTTGCTGAGGGTTTTTGACTAAATGATCCACTATCCACTTGGAATTCTTCTTTGATAGCTATCTGCCCCAAATCAGATCTATGTCTATAAGCATTTCAGTTCCTTTCTCTCTCATTCTCTATGCTCAATTTCTCTGCAAGGACATTTAGCCATCGGCTAGACGTGGTAAACAATTCAATCTTGTTTTCTGTTTGGTTTTTCCCCTCTTTCCCTGTCCCAACTATCGCTTTGATTGCTTTCATTCATTTAGCGTAAATTGGGTTTTAATTTACAGGCCGGGGCAGTTGAGGCCCCCAGACGAGTATTTGTCATAGTTACCCTTATCGGTTTCGGGATTCCGTTGATTCTCCTCGAATAGGAAACGCAGCTCCTGCTCCTGCTCCTCAGTCCAAGCGCCCTTGGTGCCGCTGCAAAAGCCAAAATGAATGGAAGGCTAAAGAATAAGTTCCTCAAACTGGACGCCCAGCATCATTTATCAACTGTTGCCAGTCCCCAGGCGCCCCCCGTTCCTCCTCGCCAGAACGACGAAACTAGTCGCAGCAGCTAAACGACAGGCGCAGACAGCGTCAGCCAACGACCCAGTCAATCATGTGCCCATTGTCCTGATGGGCCTTTAACCCCGTTGTGACACTGGCGAGGAGCAGCGGGAAGGAGCTCAATCCCAATCCCAAACAAGTGCGTTTCGTCTGGTATGGTACTCACGCTTCGTAGGCGTCACAATAGCCAGACTCCAGCTCGTTGGCCTCCCGTATGCCCTTGTAAAATAATAACTCTGCATAGATTTTTGGATTAGTTGGTGCCACTTCGACAAATTTGCGCACCACATAGATGCCCAGACGGCGCAGCTCCTCCTGATGTGCGTCACGTTCCACGCTGAAGACTTGTTGAAAGATCCGAAACAGCTTGGCCTGTGAATGAAAGTGAACCAGACGGAGACGGGTGAGTGGGCAGTGGGCTGTGTGCATAGAAGACAGCCAGCGCCACACCGTATACAAATGAAAAGTGCCGACAAAGACACTAGCCACAAGGCGAGTGAGCGGAGCTGGCGTCCCCTCGGGGGGCGGCGTTGGCTGGCATCCTGCGGTTGTCGCCTGCGGTTCGGTGCCTGTGGCTGCTGCCAAAGCAAGATATCATTTGCAGTGGGCAAAAGTTTATAAATGCTTGCATACCCCTGCCTCAGACATCCTACTCCACTATCTGCTGCCTTGTGTATCGTTCTCGCTCGTCCCGGCTGCTCGTTGCCCTCGTCCTGCCATATTCAAAATTTAATTTATCCTATGATTGCGCAGACCCATTAGTGGTTTTGACTTTGCATATGATGCCACTTTTGTTTCGCCCGGCTGCCACCCAGCCTGCCCCAATCTCCGTCTAGCTGCCTGACGAACGCTGGACAGGTCTCCCTTTGCAGCAGCAGCAGCAGCAGCAGGAGCAGACACTGAGCCAGCTTAGATGGCATAAGGGATATGCAGTTATCCGCCTGACTCGGCCCTCCGAGTCAACTCCCCTCATATGTCTGCCGTTATTTGCGCCATTTGCTGGTTACTTCAGTGATCAGCTATTGTGCACAGAGCTGAGCTGTATCGCTTACATAATGACCCTGCCCCAGAAGAGCTCGCAGTGCTCCGACAGCTCCGGGTAGCGCGAATGGGGCTACCGCCTGGCGTTGAGTGTGATTTATGAACTCTGCTCAAGCAAAAGTTTAATTGCCAGCCGTGAAAGGCAGCAGCAAAGGCGTACAAAAGGAACCGCACAATATACATATACATATTCAAACGTATATATACATATGGCTGACAAAAAGTAAAAGTTATACCGCAGATCGAAGCGCTTGATACTCTAAAGCAAGCCGAATCGCACTAGGCGAACGATGGATTACAATTCTTATAAAAACCCCCAAAAATCCCTAGCATCTGGGATGCCTAAGCTTGGCTGGAGAAGCTTTCCTGATCCAATAATATTGGGCTTCTTATGAACCAAATTGTTTCACTTTCCATAACTAATTTCCGATTTCTAATTATCCCACCCTATTTAAATCTTCATCAATTATCGCACACCCTTCTCTCCAACCGTATCGACTGCAAGCTGGGTAGGGCAGCACGAGCAGGCATATTTAAATATTTAATTTCCGCCCCCCGGCTGCCGCGCGCAGCGCTTCCAGCGCCAGCTGAAAAGTAAAGCCCAAGCAATGCTGCGGCTCAAGGCAACGCGTAAAAGGCTTAAAAAGTTCAAATTCCAGCTGACAGCAGAAGGGCTTCAAAATGGGACAAACAACTGATTGGGTAGGGGCAGATGGGGATTTTGGGCCGAGATGGAGGCAGCTGTTCTGGCAACTCGTTCGAAAAAAATATATAAAGAAGGCGCAGTAAATATCGTTTGTGGTTGCCACAAATAGAAAAAAGGTTCGCTTAATTTGTACAAATTACCATAAAAACGAAGGCAGCGAGTGAAAAAATGGGCGCCTGCAGGATTGCCAACTGCAGACCGAAGTCTGGAGCCTGGAGACCTGAAGTCCTGGAGTCGTGGAGTCGTGGAGCTCCGCAGTCATGGCTGCTGAGCCGCAGCCCGCTTTTTTGCATTTGACTTTGATTTATGTGGACCAGGAGCTGCGTTCCGATGCCAAAACCGAATTAAAAGCAGCGGGCCAAGGGCCGCAGCCACCGATCTGCAGGCAGCAATCCTTGCAGCAGCTGGAACAGAACACTCTCACTCACCTGGTACAGCATGCCCGGGCAGGAGCAGCCATAGGCAATGCGATGCAGTATGGTGACAGCCGCCTTGAGCGCCCGCGTCGGTATGTGGGCCCAGTCCGTGAGGACCACGGTGCAGGCACGGACGATCTTCGGGTGCAGCAATCTGTGTGGAGTACACGCATAATCAAGAGGATGTTACAGCTCTGATTGGCGCTGCCAGGCAAGGCCAATTAAATTATGCAAAATTTAGCTAATTATGATTTGCGCGCTTAGCCGCAGCGGAAACTTTTCCGCAAACATTCTCGAGGCAGCCAAACGCAATTTAACTACAAGCCGCAGAGCCATTACATGATATAA
>JABVZX010000297.1:15101225-15123642 GCA_020883565.1 Drosophila pachea
TAATGAATGAAACGCCAATGCCGCCAGTCGCCCTCCACTACCCTTTGTCCAAACGTGATTCGCTCACGTTTGCGGGCGGCACGTGAACTACGGCCTGAGCTGTGCTCGCCTGTGCCGGAACTAGAAGCACATGCAAATGTATGGGTGTGTGTTTGTGTGTGGGACGTGCTCTGTTTTGATTGGAAGTGTGTAAGCTGTAAGCAAAGAGGCTACGCAGCCGCAGCGATTCCACTCAAAATTTCAAATTAGTAAAATCATAGATCCTGAAATTTAATAAAATATGTAATATATACATATGTATATATATATATTTACTTGGCCGTATTATGCATTTCAAACACTTTATTGAAGCGATGCAACTTTGGAAGAACATCAAACCATAAATGTTTTACTTGTTTATATATATTTGTGTTTATGTTGTTGCTGGTGTTTCTTTTTGCTACAAATCGAACGGTGTGGACTGTTAGTATATATAAGATGGAAAGAGAATATACTGTTCATATATAATTAAGTGTTGTATTGGTTCGGATGGATACATGGTATCTCGAAGTCACGTTCACAGGCATCAAGAAACACAGGGTCGATTCATCAAACTATAATTCAAAGGCATTGAATACAGATTAATCTATATCTCTAATGCATGCGTGTCAAATCCTCAACAATCTTGATCACATCCTCCACATCCGCACTCTTGCGTTCACCATTTAGTGTTAGCTGCAACAACGCAAAGTTCGTATAAATATACGAATTTACAAATTTACCAAATAAGAATGTAACTCACCTCTAAGCCGTTGACGGCTTCGCGCATTTTGTCTCGACTCAAGTCTAAAAAGCTCTCAATCAGGTCGCCATCTATGAAGCCCTCGCTGGGCTCCACCTTGGTGTTGATTTGGTAATTACGATAATAGGTGTGATCTATTTTTCCCACAGACTTGATTATCTTCTTCAGGCGCTCTTCGAGACCGTGTAAGAAATCATAAAAGTCCTGCGGTATTTGGGTGACTATCCCAATGGCACCATTGCAAGTTCCGTATAGCACACAGCCATTGACTGGCGTGGTACGCTCACCGACATTCTGCATAACCAGAGAACCGTGTCTAAATACATTAATCGTGTCGCCCAAATGAAACCGTGCCAATTCAGGTAACAATTGACGCTCCTCGTCGGTTGTGGCAGCACTGCAAGAGCACGAATATGAACGTAGAATCTTGAATAAATCACGAGACGTTTTAGCCCACCTGTCCTTCTGACACACAAACAGATTATCATGTGTCTCGCAGCCGAGAAAAGTGTCGTCATCCAAAATCTCTACAGCACGCATCCACTTCGGTTCACAATCGCGTGCGATCTCCACAAAAATGCCCTCCATTTGCTTGTGCTGCAGCAAAGTAATTGACCGCATTAGATCGCCTACTAGAATAAAGTCACCCTTAGCCTTCAAAAACAGGGCAGCTATCATGTTCTGTATGTTGCATTCCATGCGCAGCTCCTTCTCATTGGTCCACTCGTATAGTCGCACAAAGCTTCCAATGCCAGCTAGAACTTTACCATTGAACTCCACCAAGGCATAGCAAGTTCCGTCGACTTTTGTTTCAGCCACCTGGGTTAACTTATTGTCATGGTAATGGAAAATAATGATACGACCAACTTTTGGCTCAGGTTCGTCGGGAAAGACTAGTGAGGTGGCCACAACATAGTAGGTATTCGGGTCATCGCCAAGCTTGGCAGACATCAAAGCCGAAATTGTCTCCGGCGGCACAAATTGATGTGAATGCAAAACTTCGAATGTATTCTGATCAATCACCAGCAAATTATGTACATCGATCTCTTGACCAACTTCTGCATTGGCCGCTGTTGAATTGCCGCCTCCTGGCTTGGGCAATATGTTAGAGCTACAGGTTATATTTTGAGCCTGTGTAGAAGCGCTGTTACGCAAAGGCTTAGCACCACCACGTCCATGTACATCGATACGCAAAGTAGACACAGCAAAAGTCTGTGAGGCCTCTTGGTAGGCAATACGACGTGGTCCTTCGCCCAGCGGCACAGTTCGAATATGCAATTTTTGGATCTCGTCAATAGTACCCAGTATTACAGAATTTTTCGTGGCCAACGCCAAGCTGTCTGGATAGGCCTGTGCGTTAAGTGAGCACATATGATTCACCTCTTTCAGATTAACATTGGAGAAGACAAGCTTGTGATTTGATGAATAGATGACCGTCGGACGATCCGAGCAGGCAAACACATTCGTGGTTGCAAACGAACGGAAAGTGCGCAATGTTGTTGGCTGAGTCCCAAGCGTCACTTTCTTCTTGTCTGTCAGAAACCCAGTGGCTCTATCCAGAATAAAATAATACATAGAGCCGTCACCCAGGGCACACAAAAGATAGTGGATGTTTTCAAATGTAGTCATAAGTATAGAGCGTGGGATTATCTCTATTTGAAGAAGAAAATTAGATAATAATCAAATGATTACTAGACCAAAGCTAAAGCATATATCACTTACCGCCGCTTAACTTTTCGGTATATATAGTCTCCAAATTAGGCAACGACAATATTACTGCCGATATATCTGTCCATAAGCCTACAGCTACCAGTTCAGATTTATTCTGCTTTTCATCCAGAGGCGTAATATCTAGGCATGCTACCTCATATGGCAAGGTCTTGCGACATTTCTCAACCAGCTTGCCATCTTCAATGGCAATATAAAATACTTCACGCGCTGAGGCAGCGACAATCTGAGTGTTGTTGGAGGAAACTACACCAATAGTACGATTGCCCTCAGGCTTCCATTCGTCCGCCAAAGTCTTGGTGGCGCTCTTGACCAATCGCACGCTCTCTGCAGTAACTTGAATAAGCTGAAAGAGCATTAAAAAGCATTTAAAAGCATTAACTGGTAATTCAATTGTATAACAAACCTGATCAAAATCCACATTAGCGCAAAGGAAAGTTTGCAGATCGCTTGCGAAACCAGGAATCTCAGTTTCCTCCACTTCTTCGCCAGATAAAGTCAGAATGCGTGTATGCCCAACGAATGCCAACACAAGTGTGTTCTCGTACATACTATCATCGATGCCTACCTTCAGGGACCACATGCCCTTGATACCAGGCAAATCTATGCATGCATGTTCCTGTATACCTATGCCGATGCGAATAATACGCAGCGAGCCATCCTTGAAGCTACCAGAACAAGTTATAATCTGGCCCTGTCCCTGCCGATCCAAATCTACAACAGCTATGTCCAATATAGGAGCGAGATTGGTGAAGTTCTCAACTGGTACGACATAGGAACCATCAATAGGTTCTGAACTAAGTCGCACGAGTTGTGAATCCCCATGACGACTGCCAATATACAAAAATCCATTGTCCAAATAAGTTATACACTCTGGTATGGAAATCTCTCCAAGCTGTTCCACTTTGATGTCTTTGACTGTCATGCCTTTGCTGGATTCGGTGGTACCAAGGAAGAGCATATACAACTGTCCGTCCATGTTGCCTAGCAGATAGCGCAATCCTTTGCTGTCGACACGAGCATAGCAATTAATTGTACTCTGACGGAAAGTTAGCGGCGCCACGGCATGATAATTGCTTCCATCATGATAGACAATGGACTCTCGACCAATGACAATGACGCCACATATTGGCGAGGGTACTGGTATTAACATTGTAGCCTCTGTCTCCACATTATCCTGTTTCCACGCTAGCTTCATGAATTCCTTATCCCGCAAATTTATTTCATGTGATTTGACATGACGTCCATCATTATCTTTGTGAATTACAATGACGGTGGGATTTAGGCAACCGTGTAGGAACTCCACATCGTAAACAGTCAGCTCATCCATACTAAATAATAAAGAAATATAATAAAAATAAGAATCAGTCAAAGTTAAAAAAATAATAATAATGGCATCGCACCGTAAGCTGGTCGCCTTTAACTCGCTTGCATCCTTATCCAATGGTATTATTGTAAACAAGCCTTGGTATAGACACATTCCAATAACACGTGCCTTTGGATCTATTGCAGCAATAAAACCACCCTCTGACGGTATGCCCACCGAATCGGAGACATTGCCGTTGGCCTTTGTTACCACGGTTATATTATCGCCCACCATACGTGCCTCAAGAATCATAACATTAAACCGTCGCGTCAATATGAACAGGAAATCTTTGTTGCTGTCCGGAGGACGAAAATGCCTCATGACTGTAATCTTGCCATTTATGTTGATTTCCTTCAATGGACGCAACCCTTCTGGTGTAACCAAATCAATTTCTACCTGGTTATTGCGTGCAATAATCAAATTCAAGTCTGTCGGCGATGTAAAATTACCTTAGGAATAATTGTAAAAGACTTTATTAACAAAGCAAAATACTATTCATATGTTACAAATAATGCCGGTTAAGAATTATTTACGACGTGCATGTTACCAAGTATGGAGCCATTGCTCACTTACCAGTAAGACAGGCAACAACCGCAGTCGGTTTCTGGGCAGTCACCACATAATGATGCGACATTTTGTCACAATATGCCTATGCAAAAGTAAAAAAAAAGAAAAAATGCACTCGTAGTTATTAGAAATCTAGTCAAACGCAACTTTGCACAGACGAGACCAGCTATGAAACGCGCTAAGAAAAGTCATTTTTGATGAGAGGCAGAATGACTTTTATCGCAGTCTGGCAACTCCAAAAACTCAGTGTTGATTTGTATCAGTGCTGTAAAAATATTAAATATCACTCGTTACGCAACACTATTTACTAATGGCGACCGGACGACTTACTGAACCCTACATACGTGTTTGAAATCAAAGAAAAATCATTTTTAAGGTTGATTTGTAGTGTGAAGATCATTCATTTATTCGGTATTTTCTTATTAAATATACGCTTCAAACATTGTGCTAAATTTTGTTGCTACAAAGTCAGTAAAAATAGTGCCTAAAACTGCCATCGTTGGTTTTAGAAAGAACATGGCGAGACTAACTAAAGTCTATAATACTGATGAAGATGATTCTGGTTTTGTGGGTAGAAGGCATCTACCCTTGGTGGCAGGTGATAAGCTAATGGTAAGTACAGCATCAATTAGGTACAATGTAAAGATGTATACTGCTGTAAAATGTCATAAAAATGAACAATTTGATGACCCCCTCAAATCCCGCATACTTGTGCATTTTTTTTATCGTATATGTCGCGTGTATGTGTGCGCATTGTCAAACTTTCATAACACGTACGCGTGCATATGTGTGCCATGTACGTAGTGAACACATACATAAATACATAAACATATATGCTCCTCGGCTGCGCCCATAAGTGGAAAACGTTGTTTAATTAAAGTTGAGCTTATAATTTTCGTTGTTACTTGGAGTCTTATAACAATAAGCAGCCGCTTAGAAACTCAACAGTTCTGCACCTGCCCAACTCCCCTCAACACCTTACGTAGAGTCGCCATGTTGCTGAAGTGGTAACACCGACGAAAAATATTATAAAATAAGAAAAACAGGTTTCAAATGCATTTTCTTTCTCTTTGTTACTCTCTATGTGCGAGTGCGAACGCATGTGTTTATGTATGCGCGTAATGTGCGTGGCTTTTGCACGCATTGTTCTCATAGATGCCTAATTGATCGGCTTTTTACCTTTCTCTATGCTCTCTTTAGATGCTCATGGACCTGAACAGTAAAGGACTCGTCATTGATAGTCCACAAATACGGGGTCGCGAGCTGGAGGAATTCTCACGTAAATTCAATCTGCTCACAGAGACGGAACGCAAACAATCCCTTGTGATTGATAGCAGTGGTTTTATTTCGGTGCTTAATCAATGCGTCCAGTGTGTGGGCTGTCGACGTCGTGTGGAACGCTTGTTTTTCCAGTTAGCTGAGTCTGGACATCGTACGGTTGACCCACTGGAATTGAGGAAAAATTGTACTCTGGGCATAACGGAGGAAAAACTGAAAACGCCTCAAGCCCTCGGCACATTGTTATATAGACATCACGAGGTGCTCAACAATCTATTGGACAACAAGCTGCGTAATAAGACGCGTTGTGTACTCCATTCACTAGACACGTTCCGTGCCAAACCATTTTCGGAGACATGGCGCGAAGTTTGGACCGCAATGAAAAGCAATTGTCGTACGGAGGTAACGATAATTGAAACCAAGGAATTACACGAAGTGCTCTACAAGTATTTGAAGAAGCACAAGTTTTGTGCCGGCTGTCGCACAAAGGTGAATAGCAATAGCTTAAATTGATCCATTCATTCTTACTAATCTTTTATGTTACAGATCGAGCGGGCTTATAAAATACTCATTGGCGAAGTATCCACCAAGGAGAAGGGCTACGCAGCGCAGCTGTATGCCCACATACGCAAGTGTGTGCCTGATGAGCATATACATGTGAGCACGAATAAAATTGAGTTCCTTGATGCGCTTATCAAGCGTGCCGAGCCGGAGGTTAATGGAAGTTACTCGAAGCTGCGCGAACGCCATGCAAAGACTCTAGAAATCGCACAAGAAGAGGTACTCACATGTGTCGGCATGATTATGTACGATCGCTTGCGTCGCATTTATGTTAGTCTGCGTGAGGAGGAACGCGCCTGCCAAGTGCTGGCCGCTGTGGGTGTACATGCACTCTGTCGCAGCTTTCATGAGCGGGTGGAGCAAAAACAGGGTATAAGCAACTTGGAGCTGCTTTATAAGGAGATAAGTCGTGCCGAGAAGGCCAAGGAGCTAAAGCGTGAGCAGAAGAAGCTTAAGAAGAAAAAGAAGAAGGATGAGAAAAAGAACATGCATCGTATGTGTGAGAACGATAACATTGCGAACGACGCTGCCGAAACGGACTACGAAGAGGAAGAAGATGGCGTGATCGCTGATGCTGGAGCAAACGCGGATTCTGCAACCGATGCTGCTGTTTGTGATGCCGTCGATGACGGCATTGTTATAGCGTGTGATGCAGACGCAGCACCTGAGCCAAAGCCGCCAACGCCAAATGACAAAGGAACGAAATCGAAATCGAAGAAGCAACCGAAGAAAAAGAAGCAAAAGTCTGCTAGCAAAAAGGCTAAAAAATTGTTGTGTAATGATGAACAACTGGACGACGTATCCAAGAACACTAAATGCGATGATTGTTTAGCGCCCATGCCGAACTGTCCTTGTGAGCAGGATGTACGCGACTCTGGCTATGGCAGTGATCCGCACACATCGAACGCAAATTCGCGCATGTCCAGTGCAGTCTCTTCACTAGAAGGCTCAGAAGTTTCATGTTCAGATGGGCTGTGTAACCATTATTACTATGGGATAGATGAAGGAGATGAGAGCGTAGATGATGTTGGAACCTCCGATGTCTCCGATTTGGTCTATCTTCAGCAGACACAATCGGACGACAAATTCTCATTGCTGCAGATGTGGGTTAGTAACGCTCACACACCAATTAAACCGAGTTCCGGAATCTAAATGAATTCTTTTAAAATATTTTCAGGACGATTTTGACGATAAGGACGATGAGAATTGTTGTTACATTCCCCAAGAGGTGGTGCTGGCCTATCAATACCAGCGTGAACATGTTCAACGTCAACGTGAGCAGCTGCGTGCCACATTACGCCAGAACTTTGAGCGCTTGTGCCTGCAGCATGGTGTGCCTGTAGGTAAACCGAATATTGCCACCGTTGCTGCTGACGTCGCCAATGCCACCTCATCTGGCCATTAATGCATTAAACCGTTGAAGTTATTCAGTCGCGCGTTCCGATTTCTAAAAATCTACGTTGCGCATGCATTCAAAATACATACATATAATTTCTTTGTTTTTGAAATAAATGAAGTATAAGAGTTATGCTTATCTATATGTTAAATATATACATGTTTCTTAGCTATTGCGGCATTCCTCGTGAAAAGGTTCAAGTGTGCGCAAGTCACGCCACGTCGGCGGCAAACCACTCGAAATGTATTTGCCACATCGTTTACAGGGCTCGAGGAAGAGCTTGATGTGGCTGTTTAACCATGTCACATAACTCTTGACCGCCAAATCAGGCAATGTAGGGGAAAAGAAGTGCAACATGGCTGAATGAGCGTGCTCCTGCACTTTCCGAAATACTTCATAGCGGGACTCCGCCCACAGATCATCATGATCGAGTGGCTCATCATAGCCTTTGATTGTCACCCACTCAATGAGAACTCCCTTAAAAACAATGGCAGCCTTAAGGACATTGCTGATGGTGACAATAGCCACAGCATTAGAGCCAAACGGATGAAATACTTTATACGACGTGTGTGGCTGATGATTAATGTCACTTAGCAGTTTATCAATATGACTGCAACAAAGATTGTTTATGTAAAAGTAAACGTTTTAATCATCTAATGCCAACAACTTACTCCGGATCAGTGTTGAAGGAGGAGAATGGTAAACGCTGGCGTTTCTGTGAGCAGTAGTTATAGGAGCGACGCAGTGTGTTCTGATTGAGATTGTTAAAAGCCAGCATGCTATAATCGTGAACTTTGTCAATCCATTTGTAGCTGTTCACCAACTGTGGGTACAAAGCCTGGCGGTCCTGTGACGTTTCCTGCGCAAGAAATGTGGTATTACCTAAATGGTATGCCGTAGGTGGTACCTGCAGACCATTTATTAGCTGCTCAACTTCCCTGTTAAAAATGAAATGTTTCAATATGATCTTTTGAAGCACCATTAAATAGTATTTATCTTTCTCACCGTAACTGTGAGTTAATGGCACCAAATCTGTCCTGAAATTCGTGTACAAATTTATTTCGACTTTCTTCAACGCCTTCACCGTCGGTGCCATCGGCCAGGTGTTCAAAACATTGGCGAACATTTGAGCGTAGATTTTTAACAGCTGTTAAAGTCTGATTTAATTTTTCCATTTGCATTCGGATAAGCTAAAAAATGTTTTTGTATCTTACGAAAATCGTTTACTCGCGCAGCAGCGAAAAATAATGCCAATCAACGTACCGCCACAATCAATCTTCTAAACTACACCTGGCAATGCTTCATTCTGATTATCAGTATTTGGCCGTTTGCCAAACCCGGTCACATTGCGCTACGTTCAATGCAGTAACAATTTTGTTTTTGTGGCTCTCATTGGTATTATTAAATCATCCGTAATGGGCAATAAGTCTTCACTGTTTCTGCGACACGAGGAAATCGCACAAATTCAAAATGAAACTGGGTGTAAGTAAAAGCAAACAGTGACAAGAGAGCTAAGTAAATAGTTAACATCCCCTTGGACATCACCAATAAAAAAGGTGACGAACACAATTCAAAACAAATACGCAGTTGCTAAAAGCTTGTCATTGTGCGATCAGAAATTTTGCACTTAAGTGGTAAATATGTCTAGTAATTATAGCAACGCAAAATTGCTTCAATATTCCATAACCTTAAGTTATTTTCAATGTAGCGCTGACAACAACCAGTTGGTCTAGACTGCAGCTGAGTTGAGTGACTGCTTAACGTAACTATCGTTGTCAAATTGAGTGTTTGGAAATTCACTTAGAACACCCTAAACACCTTTATATAAGCTATAATAAATTGACCAATGCATTTATGACGTCATTCGACCAAAGAGTGCCCCATCGCCCCGTTGGAGCAAAGGCTATATTCGCTGGCCTTAGATGTGCCTCAATTAGTACAACACGTATATGTGTTTATCAGTTGTCCAAGTAGCTGTAATTTATGCGTGATAAGGCACCTAGTTATATCCAAACAGCGAAAGTCAGCACTTGTGATAATAATAATTGTCGTTTGGTGGTGTACCTCTTATCAATTGATTTAGCTCCACCTGCGAATATTTATTTCTTACTCTCACCGTAGTTACACCTAACCAAATCGAGCGGCTGTATTCGCGTTTTACATCGTTGGATCGAAATGATTGTGGGACACTTTCACGAGAGGATCTGATGCGCATACCAGAGTTGGCCATCAATCCACTGTGTGAGCGCATTGTCCACTCATTCTTTGCGGAGAGTACCGATGATCGAGTCAACTTTCGGCAGTTTATGAACGTTTTGGCTCACTTCCGACCTCTTCGAGATAATAAGCAGAGCAAGCTGAATAGTCGCGAGGAGAAGCTAAAGTTTGCCTTCAAGATGTACGACCTAGACGATGATGGTGTCATTAGTCGGGACGAGCTGCTGTCGATTCTGCACATGATGGTAGGCGCAAACATTAGCCAGGATCAGCTGGTTAGCATTGCAGAGCGCACAATTCTGGAGGCGGATCTGGGCTGTCAGGGAAAGATATCATTCGAAGATTTCTGCAAGGCGCTCGAACGTACCGATGTGGATCAGAAGATGTCCATAAGATTCCTCAATTAGGCCGCCATACACACATAAATTCAAATTAGTCACTGTGAACCAAATAGCTTAGTCAAATTGACAATTATCAAGTCCGAGGCATATTCACTTGTATTATTTATATAAACTATTATTATAATATTCAGATATTATTATTGTTGATTGCTTTTACGCTAGTTAATTGTATGAGGTCGTGGCTGATTGCCACGTTCATTCCACTCTAAAGTGAAATACTTGCATTTTGTTAAATGGTCAGCCTTATAATTTATTTACTTAATTCATTTTGCGCTCTTCTACTTAGTTGCTTGCAATAAAAACGTGTAAATATGTATATATGAATGTCGTTTATTGTGTTTCATATTAGGCGTTCGATTGGAATCTACACAAATATGTGGTTAACTAATAAATTACTAATGCTTCGCTCGTTTGCTCTCTATGTGGTTGAGGAGACGGCCAATTTCTTTAGATGCTCCATGAAAAGCTGCAACGATACATCATCCGTGAGCACGGGAGCACCACCATCCTGCGAAGAAATGAATACAGAGTTAATGAGTAAATAATAAGTAGAGACACTGCAAAAAATTCTGGAAATTAGAAAGTGGAAATTTGCAGAAGCGGCGCCAACACCAATGCCGAATAGAAGCGGAGCATCTTAAGGACTAAACCCGAATACAAAATATAAGATATATTTAAGAAAAACTTTTTGATTTTTACTACCGTCGTCTGACCGATTGGCGCCTGCACGTGGCAACAAGAACAAGAACAACAACAGCAACAAGAAGAAGAGGAATAAGGCAGTTGTGGTTGGAATCGAGAGTACACAAAGTAAAACGAAAACGAAACGTAATATTTGAATAGATTAAAACAAATTCACAAATCAAATTGATCTTTGGTTGTGCTGCAAGAGAGCAATTGGTAAATTGACCCACCTGTCCATAGGCATACATGTTGTTGTGCGTCTGCGAGGGATTGACTTTGGAGAGCAGGAATCGGGCCTGCGATCCACCGTGTTCGGTGTCAATGTATCGGGGCATGGGGAAACGTGTCTGCAGTATCTCCTGTGCATCGTCGACAGGTGCCTGCAGCAGCTGTTTAAAGTTTTCATATTCGGGCATATCCTGATATTTGAGGGCACGCCATTGGGCAATCGTCTCGCCATGATAGATGAGTATCTGGAAGAAGGTGTCCATGAGGAGTATGCGATCCGCTTGAATCGAAGCAGTATCAAGCAGCACTGGCTCTGGTGGCCCATTAAACGAATAGCTGTAAAGAATGGGCTGGATCATGATCAGGGATTGTGTGAGGTCCTCGCGCATCAGCATGTGTCGATAGAATGTGGTCTCGTCGGGCGAATTGTTGAAGACCTGCAGGAACTGCGAGCGACGCAAATGATACATGAACTGCGGAAACAGGCTAAAATTCTGCGAGAGTCGGAAACTGTTAGGATCGTCCTTTGAATACTCTCCAAACTTCTGGCACTGCAAGAGATCAAAGCGAATGGATTAATCTAATGAGTTGTTGCAGTCCACATCAAACTTACCAAGCGAATCAGCTGGCGATCCACCCAGCGCAATATATCCGGGCCTTCATCTGTCTCGGCACGGTAGACAACCATGCGTGCCATGAGTACTGCGGCCGCCTCCTGGTCGAAGCCAGCACTGATGTGCTGCACATTGGTTGTGGCATCCGCCCAGCTAGGCGCGAAGGGGGAGTAAGCAAATTAGAATTAAAGTCAGACCAGGCCAAATAAACGAAACACTCACTTTCTAGCCAGTGTGG
Source organism: Drosophila pachea (assembly GCA_020883565.1). Classification (NCBI taxonomy): domain Eukaryota; kingdom Metazoa; phylum Arthropoda; class Insecta; order Diptera; family Drosophilidae; genus Drosophila; species Drosophila pachea. Next base: position 15,113,285 of record JABVZX010000297.1, read on the forward strand.
TGACTCGTATGCGCCGCTGTCCGCTTGGATGCTGGTATTGTGTAATGAACTGGATACAGCCGCGTCCGCCTTGCGGAATGGGCGCCGCATGCTGATTCACCACCTCAAAAAAGTAAGCCACGGTTGAGCTTGGATTGAGCGTGCATAGCTTCCATTGCACAGTATTGCCCATGCCGATCTCCACATCCGACACCGACGGGCTTTTCACATTCAGCGACACACACGAGCCGATGCCGCCAGAGATTTTCAGCTCGCGCGAGCACTTCACCTCGAGTGTGGCATTGAATGCCATCTTTAAATCGTTGTGGCTGTCGCGCGCAAATACGCGCTGGAATGTCTGCTTGAATAGCGACGAATTAAATGAATCACCCATGACCATATGACCGCCGGTAGAGTTGCACAGCTGCTTCATCTCCATCAGGCCGGTCTGGTCGAGGGCGCAAGAGTATATATCGATACCATGGCCATTAGTAGCAGCGCGTAGCGCAAGTGCATCGTAATGCTTAATCGCTTTCTTCATATATTTGGCATTGTCTTTGTGTATGTCATGATGGGAGCGTATGGGATGCTTTAGTTCATCGTCGACCACCTGGCCGGGGCCCTGGGAGCAAGGGCCACCAACAAATGTCATAATGCGACCGCCCGTATTCGGGTATGTGCATTCTAGCAGGCCAACTGCAATTGACAAAGCAGCGCCTGTAGAGCGCAGATAGCGCTTGCCCTGCGGCACCGGCCAAGGGTCACGTTGCAGTTCACTCAGCAGATCACCCAGTGCCGTATCGCACTGGCTGATTGGCTGTAGAAAGCGATGAGCGGGTGGCAAATGCTGATTGGCCCCCCCAACCCCCGGAACATTGGGCATCTGGCCCGGCTGACCTGGTTGCTGGTGTGGCGTGGCTCCCATGCCTCGTCCGATGCCTAACATATCTTGCACCTGTTTGGCGGTTAAGTCCTTTGTGCCACGAAACACATAGCTCTTGGAGCAGCCGTCTGTGCCTAACTCATGCACCTGTATCATCTTGCCGAAGGTAATAAGGCCCACCAAAGCATTGGGCGGCAACAAGCTAAGAGACATTTGCAACGAATCCTTTAACGCATCCAGTTCCTCTTCATCCATGCAGGTATCTACCAGAAATATGAAAACTGGTGGCATTGTCGGTGCCCTGGTAATGGTATACTCGATGGTGCTGAATCCAGGTATTAACTCAGCTGGCTGATGTTGCTCTGAAATTGCCGCATATTGAGGAGGAAACTGGAAATTAAGATGTTAGTATACCAGTTAAAGTTAGCGTTTATCATTTGAAATACTCACGGGATTACGCTGAAAGCAAAAGTTGCAGACCCACAGCTTGGCACGATAGTCAACTTGGCACAGTGGATTCAAAATGGCACGGCAAGTGCTTCGCGTGCATAAGACAGGATCATATTGTATCGGTGGCAAGTCAGGGCGCTCTTTGAGGGGTTGATAAAGACAAGCAAGAGGCACGACGAGTCGACTGGCATCGATGCGACTTGACGGCCATACATTCCATGTAAGACGAACGCCATCACGATCCTCGTTTTGCTGGATGAACTCCTCGTAAGTAGTCATCGTTTTAAATAGTTTATCGACAATTTCACGGCTTTTATTGACTTAAAATTACTTATAACACAAGCAAGTCTAATTGGAAAAATCGTTTGGCCAGGCCACGTCACGGATTTGACAGTTGGTTCCGTAGCACGCAGCTTTCCCACGCATACGTTAAACGGAGTGCAAACAGTTCAAATTTTGTTTCTATTCAATATATATATTTATATATTATTAAAAAAGAAAAAACTTCAACAGCTTACGTATTTTAAAATTATTTTTGTCATCTACTATATGTATATATATGTTAGCAATAAGCTCATGCAATATAAAACCAAGTTGTTAGCTCTAAATTCAAATGCAGCCCTGATGCAGCTGTTTACTCGTTGCTGTCATAGTGTGTGTGTGTATTTTTTTAGAGTTGTTTCTAAGATGGCGACGAAAAAAACGCGTCTTATGTGAATGCAAATGCAATCATAACAACTTAAATTTTATGCTAATAAATGTCTGCAAATTTGAAACAATACTATTAAACAAGAGTGCTGAATAAGTGTAGAGTATTTTACATGTGAAATTTAGTGCGAAAGTTTTGTGAAAATGGCCACAAATATGTATCGAGTCGGAGGTGAGAAAAATTTTTTCCATACTCGCTTTTCTATCATCTTTCGTTATCGGCGCCGTCTCACTGTTTCGCCTGGCCGTTTTATGTGCGTGTGTATGCATGTGTATGAGACTCCCAAATTAAGGAAATAATGAAAGTGCATTTAATTATCAAAGCTTACTAAATGTTCGTCCCCAATACGCTCAATTGTGTTATCAATGTTGTAGATGATGATGACAATATAAATGTTGACGTGAAATGCGTTTTTATGCGCTTTAAAATTGTGTCGATTCGCCGACGCGACTTTTAACAACGTAGACGATTTTTCAACATCAGTGAAGCGGCAATGAAACATCGAGTAACCGGCCATGGAGAGCGGTTATTTGTATAACTACCGAATTGTCGCAGCTGCAGCAAGTGTTTTTAGTACATGTTTCTTCTTCCCGATAACACTGATATTAATGTATTTAACTGATATCTGATATATGTGTATTTAAGTGCATCAGCACTAGTGCGTATGTGTGTGTGTGTTGTGTGAGAGAGCATGCAAACTATGCGGTTTAGGGTTGGGGATACTGATGAAATGAAATTGCATTGACAAAACCGCCTGCTGATCAGCGTGCGTGTGGATGGGTGTGTATGTGTTCGTGATTCTGTGATGTGTGGGATTGTACAATTGAAAGTATTTTTCTTAGTTTGTACATGGCTTTTGGTCTGTTTCTTTTTATTGGATCGTTGTGTTTTCTTATGCTAATGAGTTTGCATTTTTTTTGACGCAGCATCTCCACACTTGGCATGAGTTTTCCCTTTTTTTCGATTTTACCAATTCTACGCATTCATGTTGCTGACTCGTTTGTTCTCTCGCGGACTCTGCTTAACCGATGACGTTATTGTTGCCTTCACCTGCCCCATTTTACAGCATTGTTCTACAGCTCGTCTAAATTAAATGCAAATGAACCATAAATGAGAAAACGCAAATAGCTTATACAAAATCAAAATAAATAAAAAAGAGATGCCCAACGCACATGAATAAATTACAAAATTTAATGGCATTTTCTTAATTTTGTTTTTGCATGTATTGGTTCAAATTTGTCTCCATCCGCGCTTTTTGTCAGTCACTTTTAATAGCTACACGCGTACGTATGTATATATGTGTAGCAGCAGTCCAAATGTCGTCGCAGGCTATGGTGACACTTTCTTTTTATCTCTTTTTACATCGGCCGAATGCAAAAGATACATTTTCCTTTTATAATATGCCTGCCGTGTGTTACCGCTTGATCACTGCTCTTTTTTCCTTTTCTTTTGTGTCATTTTCTCTCTTCTATCGGCTTTCGTTGCTTCTGCTGTTGCCGTGGTCAAAACCCAAGCAACGGTTTCTGCGACAGGTTCCGCACCGTCGCTACTATGCATGATTGTGTGCGTGCTTGTGTCAGTGTATATATGCCTGTAAATGTGTATACGAGTATGTATTTGTTCAGCCCCTTGCTTCTATCCATGGACATCGATGTTGTTTTTGTTGCGCGCGTTGAATGGACGGATGGATGCCCACATTTGTATTTAATTGAGCAATGCGCATACTTTTTCACTCCACTGTGGCCTTAATTAAACGGCGTGTCCACTAGCGGCTGGTAATACTATAAACCAAAAGCAGAGTATTGCAGTCAGTGGCTAACAAACACATACGCAAATCCGATTTGAAGAAAATACCTCAAGAGTACCTAAAAAGTTGGCTAAGAGTTGACCAGTAAATGATATGTACATCTGCTTAAAAAGTATTATAGATTGTGATTATTTATAAATAAATACTTCAAGCAGGTAAGCAGTAGTCGAAAATTCATCTAAATGCGTTAATAAAGTTGTCTTTAAGCAGAAAGACGTACAATTAACAGAATCTATAAATAGAATAATTAGGGCAATTTTTTTTGTCTTTATTATTATTTGAACCACGGGAAATTGATTTGTATTTGTTAGCAAATTTAAATAATCAAATACGTGATATTCTCATTTATATTGTTACTTGACCTTATCGCAAAATATATATTTCATTATGAATTTCATTTGCCACGGGTAGCCCAAGTTAGACCCATCTCTAATTTCTGCTGTATGCGAGCGTGTGTGTGACTGTGTACATCTGACGGCCTATGGCCGTGTGCGGTTGATACTTGAGTGTGTGCTCTGAATGCGTTTTGCCTGATGTGGTGTGTTTGGCTCCACTAGACGGGGTTGGGCTTCAATTTGGCTCACCTAATGAATGATTTACTGCCGGTAGAGGCTGTAATTATTTTACCACAACTACGTATCTCACAATGAACTTTTGAACAGTAATTGAAATTCTGTAATGTAACGGTAATTTTTTGCAGACTACGTCTACGTTGAGACAACGCCGAATAGTCCCTTCCTGATACGCCGCATCGAGGAGTTGAATAAAAACCAAACCGGCAATGTGGAAGCGAAGGTCATGTGTTTCTACCGGCGTCGTGATCTGCCCAACCCGCTTGTACAGCTGGCCGATAAGCATCAACGTAAGTACGCCAAGCCAGCCAGCTCGCTAGCACACAATACTCATACCCACTGGTGTATGTGTATGTATAATTTTAAGTTTGTGGTCAGCTAAGTGAGGTTATGTTGCAATGAGCCGCAGTCGCGGCCTTTCAAATAAGTCAAAAAGCCCCTACAGATCCTAAGCACATTTTTTTTCACCACAAAACCAAAAGCTCACTTGAAGTCGCCTTATGATAGGCGGAAATCCACCATGCGCCGCAACCAAAAACCAAAGCTGCTCCACCCCCGCCCAAACGCACCCCGTCTTTTACTAATACCAGCATATGCCCAGAGAGTGCAATGTGTCAAAGCGTAGCCCACCCAAAACACACACGCACACACACCCACTTAGTAGAAGCAGAAGTGCCAACAACAACAACAAGAACAATAATAATAAAAGCCAACATCAAGAGCAACAAGAACCGCAATGACAACAACTGTAAAGCATACAGCCAAAGCAAAGAGTAAACGGAATCCGAGCATCCGTAACAACAACAACATCAGTAGCAGCGGCAAAAGCAACAAAAACAACACGTACATTTAAAGTGTGTAGAGCTGCACTGTACTTCGATGTTGTAGCCGTTTTTGGTTGCCTCAATGTGGGAATTCTAGGCAGCAACAGCGGTAGGTAGACTAGCTGTCTACCTCTATGCCTCTCAGTAGGTGTGTGTGGGTGTGTGTATGTGTATGCACGAAAATTTTCATGAATCCCGGCGCTGCAGGAGCATCGAAAGGAGCCGCGCTTTTGCATTTATGTATACATACACATGGCAGAGTACTCCAACAACTAGCAGCTATCTACATGGACACAGCCGTTCGCTGTATCTTCCTACCGAAAAGTATATATAAGTACACACACACGCACATCCACATACCCACAATCTCACGCACATACAAACACATACAACCACCAATCGGTCGGTGGGGTTGGTTGTGGGCCACACGAATTCGATACGTGACCCAACGAAAATGCGTTTTTCCAACGCAGCCATCCTCCCTCCCACCCTTGCAACGTTTCGTCGACAATGCCCATTAACAGTACACCCCCTTTGTTGGCCTCCCTCTTTCAATCATGGTCGACTGTTTTCAGTGGCGCCCTTTTTGGAGCTGTTCTGTCGCTGAGTGTGCTGCCAATTTTTCAGCCCATCTGCTAATCACTCATTAAAAATTAGCACAGCCACATATATAGTCAAACAATCGTGTACTACACACATAGTCTATCAGCCGTGTCACGAAATCAAAAATACTCAAAAAAGCGCAAAAACTGGCCTCGACAACGTATCAAATTTAAAACGCACCGAACAAACAATACCCTGAAATAGTATCTAATCGAGATATTAGTCTTTCATACAAACTTAAATTGGTTCCATACTTCAAGCAAGACTATGTGGGCTCTATACTCTTTGTAAGAGTATCGAAACTCTAAAAAACGCGAATGGCGCCAAGTAAAGGCAGGCATTGCCAGCAAATACAACGCACACGCCTCCATCTGGCAACCCCCGCCCGCGCGCACTTGCCAGACTGTGCGATTGTGTCCTATCTATGGCTACCGAACAGTTGCGCCCCCTCACACCCCTTAACTTGCTGGAGCTGCTGTAGCTGCTTCTTATTTCGCCGTACACCTACGCTTTTGAAAATTCACGAATGCACCCACTGTCCGCTGGGGGAAGCGGGTTTGTCGGTTGCGTGGTTTGGGCATACCTCGAACTCCTCAAGAAGCAGAGCCAGCAGCCACCACCAGGAACAACAACACCAACACTAAGAACATTGCCGCCCAAATGCCGAGGCCGCCTGACCCACCCGCCTTACCATCCCTTTCTTGCGTTGTGAGGCGTGGTATTAAAAATAAATTCAAAAAGTTTTATATTTATTTTGTTGGGCTTTCGGTTTGTCGCAAACGCGACATCTTTTACTGAAATTACTTTTCGTACTTAACCTCACTTTTAACGCGCTACCAACTTATTTCTACAGTTACTAGTCAAATGAATTGAAATTAAGTCTCGCTTGTCACATTAGTCACCTTATAAGCCTTGTATATACCATATGCATATTTTGTAAAATCATTTCCCAAAAAAATCGACCCGATATAAACACCTTGCTTGATGATGCAGTAGCAACCGCCGAGGATTCACCGCTGGCAATGAAACTGAAGAAAACCTGGCTAAGAACACCCGTGAGCGAAGAGCAGGCAGCGCAAGCTGTCCTCGATCCCTCAATAGGTACAAAACGCCAAAGCAACTATTTCTATAAAATAGTATAAGAAATATAACGTAGTTATATACGTATATATTTGTTTTGGGAATGCACATATCTTATTTTTTCATTATTTTTTTTTATGATAACTACTCCTTTACTTTATTTATATTCCTATCTTGGATTGCCATTAAGTAGCGTGAAATTGATACTGATCTATGCGCAAACTATAAAAATATATATAATCAATCGTTCACTACAAGCACTAAAGTACAGTAAAAATGAAGAATAATAATTGGCTATCAAATGGGTAAATTGGCAGTTATATTAGATATTTTACCGTAAATTAGTTGCAAGGTTTAGATAAAGATCAGTACCAATATCATATGTAGTTTAGACACAATACAAAATTGTTAATGTAATGGATACAATCGGTTGAAAAATAGTTAATTTATAACTTACGTATATGGGTGGATGCAAATGCCTCTTTTCATAGAGATTTGATTATGATTGCTTGCAGCTGCACTTGAAGAGGAACGCATCAGTCCGACGCAAACGTCTACGGGGTCCACCAACAATTCCAGCACCAATAACAATACCAACACTAACAATAATAATATTAATAGCGCTGCGAGCGGCGCTGCTGCATCTGGTGGCGATGCAGAGAAAAGTGAAGCGCTAACAAGTAAACAGCGATACCAGATCAAGCATCGGGAACTGTTTCTATCGCGACAAGTTGAGTCGATACCCGCCACACAGATCAGAGGGAAGTGCTCTGTGACATTGCTCAATGAGACGGAGTCACTGCAAAGCTATCTCAATAAAGACGTGAGTTGTAGTGTCTTATAAGTCAATTATTCCTTCCTTTGTGGAAGTTTATATTGTATACAAATTATTCATATTCTTCTTTTTATATAACAGGATACATTCTTTTACTGTCTGGTCTTTGATCCGAATCAAAAAACGTTGCTTGCCGATAAGGGCGAAATACGTGTCGGCAGTCGCTATCAGTGTGATATTCCCGCCAAGCTAAAAGATACCGCAACGGATGAGAGAAAACTGGAGGAACTGGAGTCGCTGGTATGGACACCGGAGCATAGTTTGACCGATCGCAAGATCGATCAATTTCTTGTTGTATCGCGATCCATTGGCACCTTTGCGCGTGCACTTGACTGCAGCAGTTCAGTAAAGCAGCCCTCATTACACATGTCCGCAGCGGCCGCCAGTCGAGACATTACGCTGGTTAGTAACCAGAAATTTTTTAACTTATCTATGGGTATACAGGTTAATATTTCTTTTATCCGTTCTTAGTTTCACGCTATGAACATTCTGCACCAGCACAACTATTCAATTGATGAGGCAATGTCATCGCTAGTTCCTTCCACCGGGCCAGTCCTCTGTCGTGACGAAATCGAAGATTGGAGCGCATCGGAAGCAAATCTGTTTGAAGAAGCGCTAGATAAATATGGCAAAGACTTTAATGACATACGACAAGATTTCGTAAGCTTCATGATCTGCTAATATAAGTGGGGCTTTTTAGTAATTGCTTTTATTTGTTTGGTTTGACAGCTTCCGTGGAAAACACTTAAACAGATCATCGAGTACTACTATATGTGGAAGACCACCGATCGGTATGTGCAGCAGAAACGTGTGAAGGCTGTCGAAGCGGAACTGAAGCTCAAACAAGTATATATTCCGCAATATAATAACAATGGCAAAGGCAACGGAGCTAGTGCGAAGTCTGGCAGTGGAGGCGGCCCTGGTGGCATCTATAATGGCACCACCAACGGCGGTGCGGACTTGTCGAACAATGGAAAGCCATGCGAATCATGCGGGACAACTAAATCATCACACGTAAGTTAAAATATAGCGAATTAGTAAATAATATGACATCAATGGTATTTCTATTATAGTGGAATTCCTTTAGCAATGGTCATTTGCCAAGTCGTCTCTGTCAGAGTTGTTGGGATTACTGGCGAAAATATGGCAGTATGAAATCGTCGCATAAGGGAGAGGGTAGCGATGGAGATTCGAAAAAGAAGGCAGCAATTACAGCGACTCCAGTGGCACCACTAGCTGCAGCAGGTGCCACCACGGTGGTAGATCTAAATGATGATGAGAAAGTTAATGATCTAAGTAATCGTCAATTGCACAGGTAATATAAATTATATATCTGAATCACTGGATTGTAACATTGATCATATTTTCAGGTGCTCTATTGTCAACTGCGGCAAGGAATTTAAGCTTAAGACCCACCTGGCGCGCCATTACGCGCAAGCGCATGGCATTGCCATCAGTTCAGGTTCGCCACGGCCCATTATGAAGACGCGCACTGCCTTCTACTTGCATACAAATCCCATGACACGTGTGGCACGCATTATTTGTCGAAGTATCGTCAAACCCAAGAAGGCGGCGCGGCAGAGTGCATACGCAATCAATGCGTTGTTGGTCAAGCAAGAATGTAAATAACTTTTTTTCCTAATGTAGGGCAATATCTTATTGTTTTTTTTCTGGTATTATTGTAGTTACGAATCGTATTAGCGGCAAATCGCAGGCGGATATTAAGAAGATGCTTATGCTCAAGCCCAAGGATCGCGGCAGCGTCACAAAAATTGCGAATCGGTTGGGTGCACCTGGCAGCGGTCCACACGAATGGCTAGTACTGACGCCCAAGGATAAAATGCCCCAGCCTATTGTTGTTTCATTCCCCAAGCCGCCAAAAGCAGCAGATGGTAGCTTACTCTACGAGCGTGTGCCCAATAAGACGCCTGATATTGTCGCCCTTCCAATCGTGACTGACAAAGAACTAACCATAATTCCAGCGCAAGCAACTTCTACGATACGCAAACGAGCGCATGAAGAGCAACAACTCAATGGTACAGAGGGTAAGACGCTTTTATATCCAACCTTGATTGTTAATATAAAGTGCGCATTTATTTTTCAGTAACTATTGTGCCCAGTGGTCCCCCTGCCAAACGTCCCAATAAGGACCCTATGCCCTCGCATTGCCCAAGTCCTGAGCAATTTGCAGCTATGATGGCGGCATCAGGACAACCCCTCTCTAGACATCACGTAAGTCAAAGTGCAAGCTTAAATGTTTAAATCATGACATTTCGTTTGTTTGTTTTTTGTAGCTAAATGGCAAACAAAAAATTGCGCAAATGGCCCGTGGAGGCAATGGACGTAAGCATGTAATTAGTTGGATGGATGCCCCGGATGATGTTTACTTTAGAGCCACAGACGTTCATAAGTGAGTCCAATTAACTAAGTGATAATGATTTAATTACCATTCGAAATAACAATTGTCTTCTTGATTAATAGAAAAACTCGAAAAATACTCTCAGCTGTGGATCTGCGTCGTGCGGCGCGCAAGCCATGGCGGTCACTGCCCATTAAGTCAATGGCCCCGGAACCAAGTAGCAAACCTATTGAATCGCAGATCGTTATACTGGACTG
>JABVZX010000297.1:15125139-15148059 GCA_020883565.1 Drosophila pachea
TGATTATAAACAAATTCTATTTGTAAGCCAATCTATGTATTTTTAACTTTACAGTTTAAGTAATTTTGTAAAATAAAAATTCTTTAAATTAAACAAGTTAAGTGAATGCAAAAATGAAAACAAAAACAAAATCACAGTATAGAAAAGGGAACGAAAGCAGCAATTATTGTCAGCAAAATCGACCAGAGAAAACATATTTGTTTATATATATATAAAGTAAGCGCGTATGGCGCAGCAACAGGAGCAAATCAAACTGAGCTATATACAGATATTTATACACAATTTAATAGTGCGAACTGCGCGCATTGCATAACACAATACGCATATACATTTTTACGGAACAGGATGCTGACGGTCCGAAAAGGAGGAGCAGGAGGTACGAAACCGAAAGTTTTCCAAATAAAGTTTTAAAACAAACATTTTTCCTAAACATGAAATGAAAATTTAGAAGTGAAAGATATTATTTATTCACATGCAACAATTAGTACTTAACAATGTATTATTCAGCGTAACTGGCAATGCACAGGCAGGCGTTGGTGCCACCAAAACCGAAGGAGTTCTTTAGGGCAACGCGCCGTGAATGGTTCTCTGACCATATGCGTGCCTCGGTCACAACGTTAACATCTACATCCAATTGATCTATGTTTATTGAAGGTGGTAATTTATTTTCTGCGCAGGCGTGGACAACGAAAAGCGCTTCCAAATTGCCTGAGGATCCAAGTAAATGACCGTGTGCCCCTTTCGTTGAGGACACGGAGACGTTAGCCACGTGGTCCTCAAACACTCGTCCAATGGCATGGGCCTCAATACGATCTCCTGTGGGCGTAGATGTGGCATGTGCGTTGACGTATGTGATATCTTGGGGTGCAAGCCCCGCATCCTTAATGGCGCGTTTCATGGCCAATGTGGCACCGGCTCCATTATCACTAGGTGAAGTAATATGATGTGCATCGCCGGACAAACCATAGCCTAATAGCTCGGCCAGTATGGGTGCACCTCGGGCACGAGCATGCTCCAGTTCTTCTAAGACCAATATCGCGGCGCCTTCACCCATCACAAATCCGTCGCGCGTTTTATCAAAAGGTCGCGAGGCAATGGCCGGGTTATCATTGAATGCAGTGCTTAGTGCGCGCAGCCTACAAAAACCGGCTATCGAAAGTGGGTCTATACAGGCCTCTCCACTACCTGCCAGCATAACATCAGCATCGCCGTTGCGTATAAATCGCATTGCATCGCCAATAGCATGTGCACCGGTTGCACAAGCCGTTGAAACGGAATGGTTGGGTCCTTGCAAGCCGTGGCGCATACTGATGTGCCCGCTCGCCATATTCGGCAGCAAGCGCGGAACGAAGTAAGGGCTGACACGATTATAACCACGCTGTAGCTGCTGAAATGCCCCATAGACTTCGGACAGATCGAACATACCCATGCCGACGCACACACCGAAACGTTCCCGCTGTTCCTCTTTCAACTCGGTAGGCTTAAGTTTTGCTGCAGCTAAAGCCTCATCTGTTGCAATGATGGCTAATTGTGTTGCAGGACTCATTAATTTTATGTCACTTTTGGTAAGATGTTTGTCTAACTGAAGGTCTTCCCTCTGAATTTGTGCGGCCACCTGACAAGGTAGACCCTTGAATTCCGCACCAAGTTTCGAAATGGCAGAATCGCCTGCTATTAAGCGTTGCCATGACTGGGAGACATTGTTGGCCAGTGGAGTGACTGCTCCAGTACCTGTAATAACTACACGTCTCCGGGATACGTGTGTTGATGCGTTGCGTATTTGGGATACCAAACGCATGTTATAAAGCATGTTATAACAGAAAATGTGTACTGATAACAACTGCGTACAGCTGATATGGCAATGCAGAGTTGCCATACTTTTATCCGTAGCCGCAAGTTGCAGATGAGAGTACGTCGTGCTTTGCGTGTAAGATCGGTTGCAATTTTGGTACTTTTCTAGAGCTAAGAAAATATTATAACAGTATGGACTTTAATTCCAGTAACGCTAATCGTTAATTAACGTCGAATATATTTTCTGCTATAAATATATATATATATATATATTTATATATATTTATATATATTTATATATATTTTTTATGCATTATTTATCTTTGAATATTTTTGCTCAAATTAAGCGAAAATATTTTCAGGGAAGTGCATAAAAACAACAAATAAAGCTTTGCATATAAACACTTCGCTCAAATATCAATATTTACATACAAAATGTAAATGTTGCACATACATACATTTCTAAATATCGCGCAATAACCGAAGAGAGCAAGAAGGTTCAAAAGAACAAACACGAACAAGGGTAATCATTTCGGAATGCTCTCTCCCAGAACCGGCTGATAGCTTATATACGTATTGCATGAGCTTCAGTGCTCTGCTTGTCTTTGATCAAAAACGACGTATGATAGAGAAGAGTTTTAAAATGTCTGAGAAATGTAAGGCTCAAGTCAGCCATTCGCCGCTACTATTTATTCTGCTGATAACTATCATTATTAAATTCTATTAAACTGCACTCTAATATTTGCCAATCGCGCAGCTTGTTGCCATGGGCCCGGTTATGCGACACCTTTGGATGCGATGAAAAGTGGACCCCGCGAGAAACTTCTGTATACTGTGACAATTCAACCAAACTTGGATGAACCGCATGGTGATTATCTATCGACGATCGATGTGGATCCCGATAGCCCCACATACTGTCAGGTTATTACTTAGTGTATTTGGGATGTTCGCGGATTTATCACAGCTAATAATATTTTGGTTTGCATAGATTATTCATCGCACCTTTTCTAACCGCAAGGGCAACGAGCTGCACCATTCCGGCTGGAATGCGTGTTCTAGCTGCTATCACGTGGACAAGAATGCCGAGACTGTGCCAAAAAGAAATCGTTTGATATTACCGGCATTAAACTCCGACAATATTTATGTGCTCGACGTGGCAAAGGATCCACGTAAGCCTGAAATAGTCAAGGTTATAGATGGTGATGTGCTGAAAAAGCACAATGTAACGGGCCCGCATACAACCCACTGTTTGGCCAATGGCAATATTATGATATCAGTAATGGGCGATGCTGAAGGATATGCGAAGGGAGATTTTATCCTCTTTGATTCTGATTTCAATTGCGTTGGCACCTGGACTAAAGGAGATCGAAAGGCATTGTGTGGATATGATTTCTGGTATCAGCCATACTATGATGTTATGGTTTCCACGGAATGGGGAGCGCCAAATAAGTTTAGACGGTTTGTGAGGCGTACTAATCTTAAGATCTGTGTACTTTAAATATTTGGTTTCCGTAGTGGTTGGAAAACAGAAGATTTGGAAGACATGACACAATATGGCTGCAGGTTGAACTTTTACAAATGGTCTACGCAAACCCTGTACCAAACTGTTAATCTGGGTGTGGAGGGCACTACACCTTTGGAGGTGCGCTTCTTACATGATCCAAAACGACCGGATGGATATGTTGGATGTGCTTTATATGCAAAGGTGTTTTATTTCAAAAAACGAATCAGCTCGGATGAGTTTGATGTGAAAAAAGTTATTGATATACCTAACAAACTAGTTGATACTGGCAGCGGCACTGCATCCGAAATGGGTGGTATGATTTCAGATATTATAATATCCTTAGATGACCGGTTTCTCTATGTCAACTGTTGGATGCATGGTGATGTTAGGCAATATGATATATCCATACCTGATGAACCCAAGTTTGTTTCTCGTGTTTGGATGGGCGGTGCAATATGCAGAGATCTTCCAAACGTGGTTGTAAAGGAGGACAAGGAATTAACTGTTTGTGCATTTATAATATATAATTGTAAAAAATATATATATTTATATTCTCTTATATTTTCCTAATTTTGCAGGAAAGACCACCACCTTGTGTCATAAACGGTCGTCGATTAGAAGGAGGACCACAGATGATGCAACTCTCTTTAGATGGAAAACGTTTATATGTGTCTTCCTCATTATATTCTCCTTGGGATAAACAGGTACTTATACGTGAACGAATTGATATAGCATCTGTTTGGTAATGTTATTATTCACAGTTCTATCCCAAAATGGTTACTGAGGGCGGTCATGTCTGTCGCATTGATATCGACGTCGTCAATGGAGGAATGACACTGAATCAAAATTTCCTTGTTGATTTTGGAAAAGAACCTTTTGGACCTACCCTACCACATGAGATGCGCTACCCAGGTGGTGATTGCACTTCAGATATTTGGCTAGCTAACGATGCTTAATAAGAATTTTCTAGAGAAATTCTCAGGTTGTTTGCAGAGGTCTGAAATCAAAATAGTTGTAAATACTCGTTGTACATATCACGTACGCGTGCTAATTTATCAGCCAAATACGCCAACAAATGATGTTTCAATAAATATGTATATCTGTATATTTATATATATACGTATAAGATCATTCCTGATTTTTGCGATGGAATCCGTATTACAGTTATATATCGGTGGAGCATGTTTTTTGACAACGTGGCAACGTCATAAAGTTTAATTTTCTTGAACAGCGTGGCAAGGTCAAAACTATTTAAATTCCATATTTACCGTATTTGTGAAAATAATTGCTAAGCACAGCTATAGGAAAAAGGATGCTTTAGGCATTTTGTCAACTTTCTTCAGTATTGTTTCCATAGGAAGATTCAAGAGAGAATGTATACGTCGCACGCTGAAATAATCAGTATATAAATATTTACCTAATTTGTTTCTTATTATTAACACCTTACTTGTTATCGCACGTGTCATCTATAAATGCTCTGGCCAAGCCGCTCACTACGTGCCCATGGTACATCATGCAATGCGTCAGATACGCCATGTTGGGAGGTATGAGGAGCTTGGCCCAGGGAATGCGCTGCAAGGTAGCAAGTGGTGCATTGTCAGTGGCATTCAGGGAGCACAGCTGTAACCATAAGGCCTGAATGGCAATAACGACAGCATAACACATATAGCTGAACGGCACATGCCTAAACAGCGCAAAAGACAAGCCGCTAAGGAATGATGCAATTAGATTAATACGGTCCAAATCTAATCGGCCAGCGAGTACAAGTTGCACCATCTAGATTCGAAAGATATTTCAAGTATCCGAGAAGTACATAGTTTAGATGAACTTACTTTGTATATTGCCATATAGCTTACTATAAAGCTTGTTGACTTTAACTGCAGTTTTTTAAAATTTCCTCGCAGTAAATTATTGAAACAATCCATGGTTAGTCCAATGCCAACATAGGTGGACACTTCCATAAAAGCCTGTTTCAGGCGGCGCTTCAAAGACCACTTGCCATAATCCGATGGCAACTGCTCGGGCCTAATGAACCAGAAGCCAGAGTAGATGCGCTTCTTTTGCTGCCGCATCACTACCAGAGATGACAACATAAAGAATAGAGTCTGTGCCATACGACAATGCACCAGACGCATATTCAGTTGGCGCATCACAGCTTCAAGAGCCTGGCAGGGACAGAAGGATCTGTGATGTTTGAAGTATAGGTAAATTGGGCCACTTACCGAATGCGTCATTCCCGTAACAAAGAACTGAAGCACCTTCGGCGGTGCCCACCAGTTAATACTGGCACTTAGAAAGCATGACACAAACGGTGTGTACACCATGAGGAAACGCCCGTGCAAACGTCTAAAGACGCATAGGAAAAAGAACGTCAATGTGTTCATGCTCGTGGCAATAAATGTAGTCTCCAAAAAGTTTTGCAATGCTGCTTTGAGACGCTTTTTGGTCATTCGGCGCCAGCTCATTATCAGCGGCATTACCTGTACCATAATTAAAGTACATTTGAGCTTATAGCCATTGAAGGATTAACGAGTCGACATACCAACACTGTTGGCAAATAGTATTTGGCACTGGACACACTATTCCTGTAGAAATTCCAGAGCATTGCTTGAACGCAGCTTTGGTGCGGCCGGCTGTGAATAATGCAGCCACAGTGCACCCGGTTCAAAGGATAACTGAACAACTTGCTGGCCCCCACCATTTCGCAACAACACTTCCACTGCAACTGACTCCTCCGAGAACAATCCCAAAGATACACTCTACGCGCCTTTGCGCTTCAAATGGTAGGTTAATAGGTTTATTACTATATATTTTAAAACTAGCAAATTACATTAGAAATTCTAATTAGAACCATTTGCTATCAGCCAGCTGTAGTTGTTGCAAGCGTTTGTGTATATTTGAAGCACTGTTCCGGGCGAGAAGAAGTTATCGTGAGAGACCACAAGTGAAAGAGATCTTTTGAAGCACTTACTAATTGGCCGTTGTGCTATCGATAATGATGGCCGTTAAGGCGCTCACCCGCTCCGGCTGAAGTGTGTAGGTGTGTATCAGATAGGCCAGTGCCAGCGGATAGACCAGATCGCTATATCCGAAACGAGATCCCTTCCGCTGCCTATTGTACTTGCCCCACAGCGAGCGACCAGCCTCGAGCAATGCGTAGCTTAATATGGTTAGTCGTGGGTAACACAGAAAGCTGAGACCTCCAAGAAAGCTGGGCACGATTTGCTGCAGTGTCTGTCCGACCTTTGCATTATTTTGCATAAAGCATTGGGAGCTCTATACAAATGTAAATGTATTCGATACTCATGTAAAAAAATGTGTAAGATAAAGGGGGCCGATCAGCAGATACCCTGCATTCCCAATGGCCCTCCATAAGATTTTTGTAGGTAAGAAGCAGACATTACCCGATAGATGCCCACATAACAGCCCAGCCAAGCCATTGTTTCCAAGCTCAGATGCCAGTGACCCGTTTTCATGCGGCTCAGCAGAGCCTTGAAAATATCCAAGGCGAGTCCAATTAACAAGTGCTTTCGCATGCCCTGGGCTACATACTGGGTCCTGTCCTTCAGCGTGGCCGGCTGTAGCTCGTTGGGCGTCACAAACCAGAACCCATTGTACCAATGCCGCTGTTTGCCCAACATTATGATGATGCTGCAAATCATGAAGAGCAGCGCTTGTACCCAACGGGACCTGGCCAGCAGCGTGGTCACTGGAGTTGACTTCTGCAGCAGCTGGCTCTCAATGAGCTTAAAGGTTCTTAGATGTAACACCAATTAAACGACATCTGTAAGCAAATCTACTCACAGCTTGAAAGATCGCTGTGTGATACAGTTGCTTCACGCGCTTAGGCAACAGGGAAACGAAAGCGCCGCCCAATACCGCCGGCAAAAACAACAGCGTATGCGGCCGGAACTCGCCCAACAGATGCCTGCACCCATACACACACAGAAACTGTAAACAGCAACTAGCTTGTTTAAACTATGCAGATCCTACCGAAAGATGCACGCGAAGGAGGCAATGAGACAGCCATTGACCAGGCCTCCGAAGATCAGCTGGGCATAGTACAAGAACGCGTCGTGGAGTAGCTGCAATCCACGCTTGCCACGCACTACATGCTTTACCAAATCCAGCACAACCATAGGTAAGTAGTACTTTAGATTGGACCAGGCGAAACGATAAAGATTCTGCCAGGCGGCTCGCCGACAGCCGTGAGGATGCAACAGGTCATTGCAGCTGCGCCAACTGACCTGCTCCACAAACACTCTGCTTGCCGCGACCATTGAAACGCCACTGAATACAACTGATACCAGCTGGTCACGCATACATAATACAGTATTTAATTAGCATAAATTCGAAATACATATTCAAATCAAGACGGTGGCGGTCAGTTAGTCTGTTAGTCGACTTCTTCGATGTTGGGACCGCTGTCAGAACGCTCATTTCCTTTATGGGTGTTACCGCCGTTGTGTAACTTGGACATAATGGGGCCACAGACGCGCTGGCATTCCTTGAGGTGATTCTCGAGCTCCCTTTTTCCGGCAAGCATATTCTTGTCCATCCACTTGCTCTCCGCCGCACACTTGTCTCTCACCTTTGACTTATCAGCCTCGCTTAGGACACCAGTGGGTGCATCATCCACGGCCTGTTTGCAACCGTAAACATAGCCTTCCAATGTATTTCGACTTGCGATACGTTCGCGTTGGCGATCGTCCTCATCTTTGTACTTCTCCGCATCAGCGAGCATACGATCGATTTCTTGCTTGGAGAGACGTCCTTTATCATTGGTAATTGTTATTTTCTCCGACTTTCCCGTGCTGTTGTCCTTGGCGCTAACATTCAGGATGCCATCCGCATTCAAGTCGAAGGATACTTCGATCTTGGGCAGTCCACGCGGCGCTGGCGGTATGCCAGTGAGATTGAAGTCGCCCAATAAGTTATTATCCTTGGTCATGGCACGCTCACCCTCATAAATCTGAACGGTCACCGTGCTCTGATTGTCGCTGTACGTAGTAAAGGTCTGCTGCTGCTTACAGGGAATACGTGCATTGCGCTCGACCAGCTTGGTCATGACACCGCCGGCTGTCTCGATGCCCAGCGATAGGGGTGTCACATCGACTAACAACAGATCCTGTATCTGAGAGTTATTCACGCCCGTAAGTATTGCCGCCTGAACGGCGGCCCCGTAGGCCACAGCCTCGTCAGGATTGATCGACAAGTTGAGCGTCTTGCCGCCAAAGAAGTCCTGCAACAGACGTTGTATCTTCGGGATGCGCGTAGAGCCACCCACCAGGACCACATCGTGTATGGCTTTCTTATCCATTTTGGCGTCCGACAAGGCACGTCCAACCGGTTCAATGGTTGAGCGGAATAGATCAATATTCAGCTCCTCAAAACGAGCGCGGGATATTTTCGAATAGAAATCGATACCCTCGTGCAGTGCATCGATCTCCACCGAAGCTTCCGTGCTCGAGGAGAGTGTTCGCTTGGCTCGCTCACAAGCTGTTCGCAGACGTCGTAGAGCGCGAACGTTCCCGCTGAGGCTTTTCTTGTGCTTGTTCTTAAACTCCTGTACAAAATGATTTACAAGCCGATTATCGAAATCCTCGCCACCCAAATGGGTGTCACCAGCCGTGGCCTTCACCTCAAACAGGGAGCCCTCATCGATGGTGAGAATAGACACATCAAAGGTTCCGCCACCCAAATCGAATATCAAGACATTACGTTCCCCCTTCAGGTTCTTGTCTAGACCATATGCCAAAGCAGCAGCAGTTGGTTCATTGATGATGCGCAGGACATTCAAGCCGGCAATGGAACCGGCATCTTTGGTGGCCTGACGTTGCGAATCATTGAAATATGCCGGCACTGTGATGACCGCATCCTTCACCTTAGCGCCCAGGTAGACTTCGGCTACTTCTCGCATCTTACTTAGTACCATAGAGCTAATCTCTTCGGGAGCAAACTGTTTGCGTTCGCCCTTGAACTCGACCTCAATTCTAGGCTTGCTGCCAACATTGATGACCTTGAAGGGCCAATGCTTTATGTCCTCCTTTATCTTCGGGTCGTCGTACTTCCGTCCAATTAAACGCTTTGCATCAAACACTGTGTTTTTAGGATTCATCGCAACCTGCGAACAAATAAGGGTTATGGGGTAATTAAGAATTGTAAATGATTAATCAACGTTATGAATACTTTTAATTGTCAACATTATGGTACACTTCCTCAATATCTTTGTGTGACCATCACTGTTGGGGTTTGCCGTTCAATATTTGTATATTAACGGTAATTCAATTACGTTGGAAAATAATTGGACTATTGTCAAGTGCATCAAATACTGCTCTGGTCCACTTACCTGATTTTTAGCTTCATCACCAATAAGACGCTCTGTGTCATTGAATGCAACATATGATGGCGTAGTCCGATTTCCCTGCCCGTTGGCAATAATTTCGACTTTGTTGTTCTGCCAAACACCTACGCATGAGTAGGTTGTGCCCAAGTCGATACCGATTGCCGGTGTCTTAACCATGTCGTACGTACTAATTTAAACAGTTTGTTAATTTCGTTGTCAGTATCATCTGGTTGTGGCCAAGGATGCTGTCTAACTGAATTGCGAGTCTACACTACAGTTAGATTTTGAAATAAATTTTGGTTTCTATTTGTAATTTTCTCACGCCAATAATTTTGTGTGATTATGTATTTTAAAAAATGTGTTGTGTATTTTCGAAAGTATTAATTCTGACGTTTGGCGTTGCGTTAACTGTGCTTTGCCAAATTATTTTTGAATCGATATTGATGAATGAAGATTTCATTTAATTACGTATCGGAAAAATAACGGTTGATAATTTTTTATGAATATGACAATGTATATAACATATGTATGTATGTCTATTTCGTATAGATTTTTATCGCTTTCCCTTCTTCTTCTTCTTTTGTCCGTCTGGCCAAGGAAACCCCCGAGTTTTTAGCACATCCTACCAAGAATAACAATACATTAATATAAGTAAATAAAAATGTAGTAGTTATTCTACAATTCCACCTGAACATTGTGGCACACATAGTAGGCATTCTCCATTGCCGCATCATTAAATATATCACAGCCGATGGACTTGCCAACACCACTTTTTTTCTTACCATCTTTCTTTTTCTTATCTTCGCCTTCGCCGCTGCCAGCATTGCTAGAAGTTGAATCTTTGCTATTTCTTTTCTTCTTACTTTTGCCAGCCATTTGAAATACTCGAAACCAAATACCAAGGCTGCCCTATCGATTAAATAAGTATGTTGCCTGGCAGCACAACAGCCAGAGCTTGTAGAAAATGTAACGCTTGTCAACACTATAAAAGAATCAGCTTTTGATGCGCGAACGGATTACGTTATTCAGATGTTTATAAATGTGCAAGAGACAAAACACAGAAAGCGACAAATGCAGCTATGCCAATTTTGTCAACAATCACCAGCCTACAATTTCTGCTATTACAAATATATGCGGTGAATGGTAATATAAGTCAATGCAGTGAATATATAATTCCAATTAAAATGTTTAGATTCCCGCAGGCTTTAATATAGTTAATTACCAAACTACAAAGTATACGCTTCCGGAGCTGTGGTCTCCGGAGACATATGCGGCAGACAGTGCTGCAAATGCAAATGAGCAGAAGGAGCAATTGTCGGAGAGCTCATTAAAATTTGACAATGACGATGAACTGCGTACCGGCTCGGCCCAATCGCTCCAAGAAGGCGCCTTCTGTCGACGCAGCTTTGATGAACGCAGTGGCTACTGCATTTTGGCCTACCAGTGTTTGCATGTTATTCGCGAATATCGTGTACATGGGACTCCCATTGACATTTGCACGCATCGCAATAACGTGCCGGTCATTTGTTGTCCATTGGCCGACAAACACGTTCAGGCGCAACGATTCAGTGCCATAAGTAAATGACAACCATATAGATAAACAGTAAATCATTAATCTGCTATCATTCCCAGAATGTCAGGAGTACTATAGCGCGACGAAAGGTCTACGTCTCGGCGACACTGGACGTACGTTCTCAGGCAAACAATGTGTGTCCAGTGTGCCATTGATTGTGGGCGGAATAGCTACATTGCACAACTTGTTCCCACATATGACGGCACTCGGCTGGACGCAAAACGACGGCGACATCAAGTGGGGTTGTGGCGGTACGTTGGTCAGTGAGCTCTATGTTCTAACAGCCGCTCACTGCGCCACATCGGGTAGGTGAGTTGCTTGGCCCAAGAAGTCTCGACTATACATTGTCCATGCTTCGTTTAGTAAACCACCTGACATGGTGCGTCTGGGTGCGCAGCAACTGAATGTGACCAGCCAGTGGCAGCAAGACATCAAAATACTCATAATTATACTGCACCCGAAGTACCGATCGTCTTCATACTACCATGATATAGCGCTACTCAAGCTGACGAAACGCGCTAAGTTGTCGGATTATGTGCGTCCAGCCTGCTTGTGGCAAATGCCTGAATTGCACGTCAAGTCTGTGGTGGCCACCGGCTGGGGACGCACTGAATTCCTTGGAGCCAAGTCAAATATTTTGCGTCAAGTGGATCTGGATATGATACAGCAGCAGCGGTGCAAACAAATCTATCGCAAGGAACGACGCTTGCCCAATGGTATTGTCGACTCGCAGTTCTGTGCTGGCTACTTGCCGGGCGGCAAGGACACATGCCAGGGGGATTCGGGCGGACCGCTGCATGCCATATTGCCCGAGAACAATTGTGTGGCTTTTGTAGTCGGCATTACGTCCTTCGGTAAATTTTGTGCGGCACCTAATGCACCGGGTGTCTACACAAAGCTATTCGCTTATCTGGACTGGGTCGAAAGGATCGTGTTCAAGAAGCGTTAAATTAAACAACGCATAACAAAGTCTTTAGAAATGTCTAATTATAGTTATATTTGTAATAAATGAAAAAGCACAGTATTCCGTCTTATGGCACTATATTCCAGGGCGTGTAGCTTCCGGCCTCTGGCATTTTGATCTGAAGAATGATAAAGGAATTAGTAAGAATTTGATATACGATATAAAGTCGAAGAGCGCTTACCAGTTGCGTGAATTTGTCCTGGCAAGCCATGCGTATGCGAGCTGAGGTGGCAGGTGCCTCCAAATTGAAGTCAGCGCTCAACCCTTGCTCAGAACGGGCAGCTGCGACAGCTTCTTTGATGGCAAAGAAAGCAGAGCTTCCTATGAAGAGTGGAGGTTCGCCAACAGCCTGTAAGTTGAGAAAGGAAAGTTGAAGAAATGTGTACACTGATATACTTGCTGCCTTACCTTGGATGAATATACAGCGCGTGGATTGGGTGCGCCAGTAAGAAGGCTAACGTTGAATTCGCCGGGTATGTCCGCAAAGCCCGGCAGCTTATACATACCCGGTCCGCGGGAGTAGAGCATGCCTTGCGGCGAGTACATGAGCTCCTCGAGAGTGAACAGGCCATATCCTTGCATGAATGCACCTTCAATTTGGCCTATATCGATAGCTGGATTGATACTGGAGCCAATGTCCATAACAATATCTGTGCTGAGCACCTGATGGTCACCAGTCAGGCAATCGATCTCCACCACGGACACACCAACGCCATTTGTATAGTAGCTGTAGGTGCGTGCAGTGGGATTCGTTTGCGGATGGTAGCCAATGTCTGGCATGGCATAGAAGCCGGTCGCAGACAGGCTAACACGATCGAAATATGCCTTATTAATCCATTCTTGCCACGTGCCATGGGGCAGTGCCTGCTTGATGGGAGCCAGGCGTTTGTTCAGCTTCTCACAAGCATCGAGCACGGCCATGCCATTCAGATCGGAGCCCACGCTGGCCGCTGTGGGTGAGGTGTTGGGCACTTTGTCCGTGGCCGTTTCCGATATGTGTATCAGCTCGATGGGAATGTTCAGGGCTCGGGCAGCACACTGTAACATCTTTGTGTTCAAGCCCTGACCGATCTCTACGCCGCCATGTGATAACAAGACCGATCCGTCGCCATAGATATTGATAAGGGCGCCCGCCTGATTCAAATGCATCACCCCAAAGGCTATGCCATACTTAGTGGGAACCAAAGCAATGCCGCGCTTACGCCAGCGATGTTGCCGATTAAACCGAGCGATCTCCGCTTGCTTCTCATGGTAGCGCGACTGGTTGAGGCAATCCTCAAAGCAGCGCTCGATAGGAAATCGTTCCAGCTGCTGATTATAGTGCGTATAGTCCCCGGTCTTGTAGAAATTCAGTTTCATTACGTCCAGGACATCACGTCCCACAATTCGAGCCACGTCACGGATAATGTGCTCGCCGGCAAACATGCCCTGTGGGCCGCCAAAGCCGCGGAAAGCCGTGTTGGAGGGTAAGTTGGTTCTGCACACCCAGCCGCCTACGCGAACATTTGGTATGCGATAGCAGTTCTCGAAGTGGTACATTGCCCGATCCAGAACCTGTGGAGGATTATGTCAGAATTTCCATCATCATCAGGTACATCATCATCATCACTCACCGAAAATGACAAGTCCATGGACCAGCCGGCATTATTGTAGCACTCAATCTCGCACGCTGTAATCAGGCCTTCCTTAGTGAAACCTACCTTGTATTTAAAGAGGAACGGGTGGCGTGTGCCGGTGATGAGCATATCCTCGTCGCGGTCCAGCATGCAGCGTACCGGCCGGCGCAGTCTATGCGCCGCCAAGGCAACGGGCAATGCCACCGTTATGCCGCGTGACTCCTTGCCTCCGAAGCCACCGCCCAGACGTTTGGCGCGGCACACGACGCGATTCGCAGGCAGATCGACAACGTGCGACACCAACTTTTGTACTTCCGACGGATGCTGTGTGGAGCAGAACAGCTCCAGTTCGTCGCTATCCCTAGGTATAGCCACAGCAGCATGGGTCTCCAGATAGAAATGCTCCTGGCCGCCCATGCGACAACTGCCCTCATGGATGTGCGCAGCCTCATCGAAACCCTTGCTCACGTCGCCTTTGGTTATGTAGCATGGATAGTTTGGATAATAGGACTCGTGCTCGATGGCCTGTTCAATGGTGACAATCACTGGCTGCAGCTCCTCATACTCGATGCGCACCAGTCGAGCCGCGCGCTGGGCCAAGCTTTGATTGGCGGCAGCGATGGCGCCTATGATTTGGCCATAACAATGTACCTCGCCATCAGCAAAGACGTGCTCGTCATGGAACACCGGGCCCACTTCGTTCTGATGCTCCGTGAGGTCCTTTGCACTGAAAAAGGCTTCCACACCATCAAGAGCTAATGCCTCACTGGGATCAACCTTGATAAGCTTGGCGCGAGCCTTAGTGCTAAGCACCAAGGCCAGGTAGAGTTCGCCATCCATGCGTGGTATGTCATCCGTGTAAATTGCTTCGCCGGTGGCCTGCTTTAGGGCAGCTGCATGCACCTTGGGTTTTCCAATGGGATCATGGCTTGGCTGATCACCCGCGACACGCTCGAACAGTTGGGCGCTGCGCAGTATGGGTGTGTGAAAGGTATCTGCACCGCTGAGCTCCGCTTTGGGCACTGCATCCGGTGGCATGATGCCGGCATCACACAGCTTCCGACTGATGGCCAGGTACGATTTAAAGAACAGACTGATAACCAAGGCGCGCCGATAGGCTATCATGCCACCTGGCGCAGATGCGTCCAGGGGCAACTCATCGCACAGGCTCTCTGCCACGCGCTCCACCAAGGCTTGACTCCAGGCCTGACCGATCATCAGCTTGGATGTGCGCGGTGTCATCACGGTGGTGGGTGCCATGCCTCCAAAGGCCATGTCTATGCGCTGGACCACATTGCTGCCGGGCTCAAAGCTGACATTCACAGCCGCGTTAACGATAGCGATGTCATCATCCCGGCGTCGTGCTTGCTTGAAAGCTACAACATGCTGATCCGGAGTGGTCTTCTGGAAGTGTATGCCCAGGAGTACCTCATCAGCTTTAATTATATTCCGTCGATAGCCTGTGAAGAAGCCACTGCCCATGTGCACAGAACGCCTGCCCCCGGCTAGGCTGGCCACCTCTAGGCGCGCACCGGCCGCCGTCAGAACAGGATTCATATCGGAGATGGGACTTCCAGTCATAATATTACCGCCGAGACAAGCCACGTTACGTATCTGCTTGCCGGCGAAATAGTGCAGCATGTCTACGGCGCACTGGAAGAAGCGGGTCTGGGTCTCTGGCAGTTCCTCGATGCGCTTGCGCAAGTATGCATCGATATCCATAAGACTGACGGCGGCTCCGAAATAAACGCTCTCATCCGTCTCGTTCACCTCCAGCAACTCGGGTACTTTGATGGGATTGATGAGCACCGGGTAGAGGAAATGTTTGAATTTCACCTCCACGCCGACCTCAGTGTTGCCCACAATTAACTTGGCGGCCGGGTGATCGGCTTTCAGCTGCAGCAGCTCCTGCAGCTGCGTCGGTCGATGCCAAGTCACACGATGCGAACGAAAGATTAGGCTCTCTTCATCATATGCCGCTGTCAACTGCAGCTCCGGTGGAAAGATTGGCTCCTGACTGGGATCAAAGGGCTGGAATTCGCTACGCTCGAACAGCTTGTCGTCGATGTTGTCATTCTCACTGCCATCGCCCTCACAGCCCTTGCCGTTGCCATTCACCCGGCAGCATTTGTCGCCCATGCCGCAGGCAAACTCCTTGGTAAACGTCTTGTAGCCCTCGAGGATAGGTCGATAGCCAGTGCAGCGGCAGAGATTGCCCTGAAAAGCCACCTCCAGGTCGCGCATCGAGGGCTGTGCTGCATTGCGCAGCAGTGCGTACATGGACATCACAATGCCGGGCGTACAGAAGCCGCATTGCGAGCCATGCGCCTTGGCCAGTCGCTCCTGGGCAGGGTGCAAGCGTGTCCGCGTACTGCCAATACCTTCCACTGTGGTCACGGCGCAGCCATGCATGGCGCACACCGGCGTCAGGCAAGCATTTACAGCTAGATGGTGGATCTTGTTGTTGAGTCTATCCAGGCGAGAGATCATAACGGTACACGCTCCGCAGCCGCCCTCGCCGCACCCCAGTTTGGTGCCGCAAAGGCGCAGCTTTTCGCGAAGGTAAGTGAGCAGCGTACATTCCGGATCGGGATTACCATCAGTTACCTGTAAATGTATATACACATCCACATATATACCATCATTTATATATCTTTGTTTAGCTTACGCATTACCTAAATGTTTTTTCAGTTGAACGCCCTAAACGGAATGTTGAATACATATAAAAGCATCTGAAGTATCTAAATTAATGTTTATTATATCAGCCTGTCGTCAGCCGCGAGAAATAATTAAAGTGCTTGTTATGTGTCTACAAAATACGCTTTAATCAGTTCTTAGATAACAATGAACACACCCCGGGTAGATAAAATTTTCTCTAATCGCAATAATTTACAATTTGTGCCGGTTTCCATAAACAAATAAGAAACTGTGGCCTTAATCTTATTTTGCTGAACCAAATAAAAAAAATAAACACACTGTAAAATGTATGCCAACTTCTTATCAGTGCGCCGTAGTCAGTGAAGAATCGTGGGGATATTAACTAAACATTAAAAAAATTTTAAGCTGCACAAAATTGGCAGCACTTTGATGCTGAGCTGGACCGCAACTTGCTCGTCAGCCAGAGGAGGTAGTTGTGTGAGAGGTGAGTGAGAGGAAGTCACCCAAGAATAAAGAATAGGCAACACCACGTACATGTAAAGTTGGCCTAAAACTGTGTGTGACTAGAGTTGTCTGTGTGCTTCGAAAATTTTAAACGGAGCACAAGTTTTTTAATTTTGAAAAATCTTGGATACCCTATATTCCTCCTGCCTTCACAGAGGTCAGAACAACATCAGAATTATTCATAAGCATACCAACTAATTTATATTTATTTTTCATGAAACTGAACTACAGGTTTAACCTATTTGGCCTCCCCGACATATGTAACGGCCTATCTGTTATTATCAGGCGAGTCGGCACTCGAAAAACAACACGCGCAACACTCAGATTGCAGATTGCCTTGTATTGGCAACAGTTAGATTCCAGCTGCATGTAGAATAAACAGCCTGCTGCTGTAGATAATAATCCAAATTTACCTTATTCAACCAGTCAACAAAGAAAAAATTGTGAGCTAAACACAGGCAAACAAGTTTGTTGTTTATGTCTCCCTGATGGGGGCTATTTATAAAAAATGGGTCAGCAAGTGAAGTAAATTACGCTGTTGCTATTCCGAGTTTCAGAATATACTAATTAAGCGGCTCATACCATATTGTTAACACAGAACCAGTCGCTGCGTCAGACCCGTAAATGAATTCAAAAAGTTCATTGATAATTCATGACAATAGCAATCCCCATCAGAAGACAAAGAACGTACAGCAGGTCAATTGTTATCAATATCAATAAAAAATTATGATTTTGTTCAATTGATTGAAAGTGAGCCAAGTAGCTGCCAATGAATTCGTTTCGTTTGAATTCAAACCAACGTTGTTGCTTATTTGCCAGCTAAAACGGATTACCTTTTTGCCATTGACAAAAAACACGAGAACAGATGTTGGCATTATGTGTACCAAAAGGTGATTAGCTATTTTGGGATGAAACAATATACAAACAAAAAACGCGGAACTTGATCAATCGAATTTCCCACTCCTCAAAAACACGACCGGCTCGAACGACAAGCGAATTCGTTTTGACAGAGACACTGAGCAACTTTTGAGATTAGAAACGCAACTGTAACGGTGAGCGTATGGAACGGAACCGAACAGGATCGAGATGTGTATTTTCAGTTGTTTTAGATTATATTGACCATCGGTGACGTCAAAGATACCTGAGGGTATCTTTTACCTGATAGGTAGCACATTTAAAAATTAATTACGCTATTCAAGTGAATATTCTTGACCTTGTAAACAGCATTAGTTTTATGAACTCATTTAGAAAATGTACAATATTTATTAATAACTTAAAATTAGGCTACATATTTTCTAAGAATTGTATTCGTTAAATATATTACAATAGTGACTTTTCGCTGAGGGTCGATTGAAACAAACATTTGCATCGGAATACACATTAAATAAGTGCATTAAAGCATTAAGCATTAAAACCATTATTTCCACAAATACGAAAATACAAGCAGTACTTATAGTGACTGACGTGGTTCTAATTCTTCTAAATCTATCTAAGAATTTATATAATCTAACAGATTAAATATACATCTACTTCATGTTTTACGCCGACTTAATATCTAGATTACGCTCGACTTCCGTGCCCTCGTACAAGGCCTGCCTGCGCATTGCTTCACGTAGTTGTTGTTGCTCAAAACGCCTCACTGACCATTGATACCTTTTCAATGAAATTTGATTAGACTATAGCAAGAATGACTTATCCACAGACTCTCACCTGCACGCCATCCAATAGACCATTGTGCCACAGCAGAAGGAACCAAAACCAATGTGAGTGGCCAAATGCGGGCGGGAGGTGCCTAAAAAGGCCAGAACACCAATACCTATGCCACCACTGATGCCATAAAGAAAACTGTTACGAAAGCATGGTATCTGAGCGATGTCGCGTCCATATATATAGAAGCTCTATAGGAAATTATACCCAAGGCAACATGAAGATTTGTCCTTAAAAATTTAATTTAGCAAATGGAACTTACTTTCTTGGGCTCTTCTGTGTCATCTGACATTGTTTTTAATCAATTTTAAATTAAACTTTTACAACTGTATAAGACTTTAGAAAACGCGGCGAACAGCTGTTCAATATAAGAGTTGCCATACAGACCCGAAAATTAAATTTATCATTATATTATAAGTCATTGCTATCAAGCAATTATATATTTATATATTATTGAATCATGTATTATCTATGAAAAGGTAATAAATAACAGGTAATCATATAAGATATTATTTATTGTTATGTGGAAATGGAGCACATCTGCTTACTTTTTTCGATTTTATGGGCAGCACTGGTGCATGCTAGCAAGAAGAAGCTAACGCTCAGTTTGCCACAATCACAATTTCATTCTTTAGTTTTTTGGTTTTTCGTTTAAATATACAAATAGCTGATGCATAACGAAGCAAGCACAAATACATACTGCATAAACATTTCGTCAATTAATTACTGATCACATATATACTTGTGCTACAGGTAAGTTATTCTATTGGATACATGCAGATAAATATGCTTGTATAAGATGCTGACGAAATCAACACAATCCAAATAATGTAGAGATAGCAGCTGCCTAATATGATAGTAAGCCTGCGAATTCTGAAATATGTAAACTTTAAAAAAAGCTATATGTCATAGACCCATTCGTTATGAGACTAGGCTTTGTATTTAGCATCAGTAAACATGTATACGTACGCAGAATCTTTGAAATTTTAAGTTCGTGAGAGGGAGGTAGAGTGGAATTATCTATTGGCTCCTCTCAGCTGATCTCTTCCTCTCTCGTTATTTATTTCAACTTACAGTTATTCACCGAATGCAGTACTCAACACAAAACGAAAACAACATCAACTGTCCTGGAGCCGTGTGCACAAATAAATACTTACAAGAGATACGTGTTTTCGTGGATGCAGCAGCATTAGCAGACAAAGTAAACCCGAATTTCCACCCGCAAACGATTCTTCCAAAGCAGCAGCTGTGTACACACAGAACAGGCACATCTCGCTCACAAACACTTACAATCCCAATCACTAACACCTCTATACGGTATATATATTATATATATACATACATATATATATAATATATATTATATATAACCACCGATTGTGCACAAAAATGGATTCATCAGCGTCGAATTCAAGCGACTCTATAATGGGAACTCCTGAGCAGAAGAGCAGATCCTATACGGCCGAAAGCACATTCTACGATAGTGCTTTGGATCAGCAGTTATCGACGACAAACTATAGATCATGCAATGGTAAGTTTTAATACTAGTTTTAGTTCAGTTGGCCTTGGCACTTCATTCGTCAGCAACAATACAACAGTCTGAGAAAATTGTATTATATTTTAAAACATGAGCGACTCGAGGACTCCAGAGGCTCGTCAAAAAACTGAAGCCGAATCCAAAGAACCACTTACTGCTAATCAGATACAGCTGGAAGACACACAAGCCGCGTTGGTGCATAACAAAGAATTAAGGTTACGAAAATCATGCCTGAAGCGACAGATAAACACCGTTAAACTTCATATAATTGCGCTCCGAATCGAGAACGATCATTTGGAGAAACATGTGGAGAGCTTGAACGAACAGAGCATGCATATGGATTGCTTTAATCACAGTATCAAACCAAAGCTTCTGAGCGCCATGGAACAAGCAGTACAGAAACAAACGCGATTAACATTTCCGCATAAGCTTTTACTGCAGACATTCAAACCATTTGCCAATGATGAGCACTTCATGGAGCACTGTGCGCAAATCGATGAAGAAATGGTCAGATTGATGCACAATATGCGTATGCAAGCATACCAAGCCTGTGATCCAAAATTCAAAGATACTATACGTAAAAAACAGGCACATCTACGCTCCAAGCTTTTGCTCAAATATGAAGCTAAGGTCACTAAGCGTGAAGAAGCTCAAAAAGAGAGCAAATTACGGATCAAAAGCAAATGCTTTGAAATGTTGCAGCAGTACATGAAGGAGTGCTGTCCCGATGAGAAGCGTGTTACGTCGTATTTGGCTGAGCTAAAAATCATATATGAACGAGAAACCCTAGACATTTAAATTATTTCCTACACGATCCGTCGTTACATATATTTTGTATATATAGATATTTTTTTAACGCACACATTTGTCTTGATTCACAGAAAGCCTGAATGGAGATTTAAATCAAAGCATAGTAGGACACTCAAATGTTGCACACAAAGTTTTGAACGTTGAGAAATTTGAAGGCCACAATGGTAATGGAAATGGGAATGGCAATTTGGAGGAGTCGGCTTCTTTAAATGGGTATGTCACACCTGCTTCTGCGTCGCATACATCAAATTCGGCGGCAATAAATGGAAGCTTGTTATTACTGCAATCCGAAAGCACCGATACAAATACATCGCAGGAGGAAGTGGACCCCAAGTCTCAGTTGGCGAATAAGACAATATTCAAGTCCGATAATCCCAATTTGTCAATTATAGAAATTAATGAGAATTCTATCAAAGCGGAGGATCTCGAAAATGAAGTAGTGTTGATTGAACAGCTATCAACCGATGATAATGAGGCAGTTGAAAAGGTTAAAAACATATTGAAGAAGTCGCCGAATAAAGTTGCGGAAATTGCAACGGACAAGCGACGCCGCAAAGCTGACACCCTGCTGCAGTCCAGCAAACAAAAACTTGACATATCCATTGCTGAAGCATTTGCTGCGGCAGATAGTAACAGTGTGCGGCAGTTGCAAGTGGCTGAGCCCATTGTTGCCATAATCGATCAGCCGAAAACCAAACGCGATATTGTTATCTATGATACTTTGGAGGAATTCGATCAAAATTTACCCTCGACTGTAACCTTATTAAACACACCATTTGGCAGCAAAGTCTACCTGGTGGGCACGGCACACTTTAGCGAGGAATCACAAGATGACGTCTCCTATGTGAGCTTTTCCAATTGATTACTGTTTATACTTAAATTTTAATTGCGTTGTTTTGCATAGGTCATTCGCAACGTCCGTCCAGATGTAGTCATGGTGGAGCTGTGTCCATCCCGTGTACACATACTTAAACTCGATGAAAAGACACTGCTGGAGGAGGCCAAGAATATCAATATTCCCAAGGCAAGTCAACCACATTGTAGAGTCTACTTTGCATATGTAACCATTATCATTATATATTACAGATTCGTGGCATACTGCAGACCCACGGTTATATAAATGGCATATTCTTTATAATGTTGCTGCAGATGAGCGCTCAAATTGCCAAAGATCTAGGTATGGCGCCAGGCGGTGAGTTTCGGCGCGCATTCGAGGAGATACATAAGCTACCCGGCTGCATATTGCATTTGGGTGATCGGCCCATACGCATTACACTTTATCGTGCTCTGCGTGCTCTGTCCCTGTGGCAGACAATGAAACTGGTGTGGCGTTTGGCCTTCACAGATAGCATCAGCATTGAGGAGGTAGAGGAATGCAAGAAACAAGATCTGCTTGAAAAACTAATGCAGGAAATGGCTGGCGAATTTCCAGCCTTCTCGCAAGTGTTCGTACACGAACGTGATCTCTACTTGTGTCATTCACTGCAATTAGCCGCGCTGCCGCAGGCAGTACCAGGCGCTCATCAGGTTCGACCAGTCCGAGTTGTTGGCGTTGTGGGTATTGGACATGCCAATGGCATTGCAAAAATGTGGGGCCAAGTAGATCCCGAGAAGATTCCATCCATACTAGAAATACCACAGGCCAGCCTCAGTCAACGGCTCTGTAAGAATACCTTCAAGTATGGACTCATTGGTCTGGGCGTCTATGGCGTTTTCCGTTTTATTCGGCCGCGTCTCATGCGGCTCTTTTAGTTTCATTGAGGGTCCTAATTTGCTATATTTGTTGAATTTATTTTTGTTATTGACTGACCGTCAACCTGCGCCTCAGCATCAGTTGAACCTTGTCGATATGATAAGTATTGTGAGTACTTGACGCTTTTGATAGAACGTGTTTACACACAACAACATGG
>JABVZX010000297.1:15168315-15191243 GCA_020883565.1 Drosophila pachea
ATTTGCTGGGCCAGCGTGCTGGCATAGCTGCCTGAATGCGGTGGCACTGGCGGCGGTATGGCAACTTCGTTGGGATTGAAATAGCCCATGTTATTGGGTATACCCGAGAGATCCTCTGAAAAAAACAATCAGATTCGAATTAAAACTTGTCCTCCTTATTGAGGAGCTGACTTTACCCTGCTTCTGGCCACGTGGTCCGCGCTTGCTGCGCTGTGAACGCTTCGAGGTTGGACCGCTTGTTTCCGCGGTGTTCGAGGAGCAGGTGCTGGTGTTGTTTGCTTGCGGCTGCTGTTGTTGGCTGCCATTTGTGGACTTAGTGCGCCCACTGCTACGTCCACCGCGGGACTGTGACACGCGAAGTCCGTTTGTAGCCTGGCCGATCGCTGTCTGCGTCTTCGATTTGCGCGTAATATTACTCGCTTGTGACTCGGATGAACGTTGCAACTGACTCTTAGGTTGCGCCGGTGGCGGCTGTGACTGCTGAGACGTTCCCTTCCTTGGATTCGTAGAAGACGCTGGTGCGGTTTTACTGGGCTGCTGTGGGGCCTGTGGTCGCGGTGGCGCCATTGACTCATTCTTGGACTTTTTGTTGGTCACCGCCGTTGCTACCGGCTTTTGTTTGGTATTGGGCATGGGTGCCACTGGTTTGGACGTAACGATCGCCTTGGGTTGTGGCTTCACATTCACCACTTGGGGCTTAACGTACTCATCTGACTCGCTGCCTGTCTCCCACTCACCATCTGAAGAGTCCTGCACATGCAAAAACTTGAACGGATTGTTCTCCAGATGGACTTCATCGAGTTTGGGCCTCAAGCGTTTATGTCTTTTCACGGGCTCCGGTTCAGGAGATGGCTCGGGCTCGGGCTCTGGCTCCGGCTCTGGTTCTACTGGCAATGATTTTGGCGTCGGCGTAGCCGCAATATTCTTCTTTTTCGCCTTCTTACTGACCGCCACCTTGGGTTTGTTACTACACGTGGAATTCTCGCGAGTATTCACATTGCTGCTAAGCGGGGTCTGCGACTTGGAGCTGCTGCCCGAGCTGGAACTGGAGGCAACAAGTGGTTGAGCCACTTTCTTAGTTTGCTTTTTGTTCTTTGCTTTGGCCTCCAGATCAGCAGCTGTGGCGGCCGCAGCGGCTGCGGCTGCTGCAGCTTTTGCCGCTGCAGCAGCCCGTTTAGCCTCCTTTTTCTTAGCCTTGGCGCTCTTTTCCGGTACTGGCGCTTCAGCTGGCACAACAGGTGCTACATTCTTTGTCGTGGTCTGAGTGGATGCAACCATATGACCATTTACAAAGGTATACAGGAGTTTGTCTTCGTCTGGAGAGGTACCTTTGGCCACGACAGTTACCTGTTGCTCGCCACCAGCGTGTGGCAGCTGCACCCTTCGTATGGTGACGATACGCTTGGATGGGTCAGCAGTTACGGCATTAGAAGCCATTGCGGCAATCACATCACGTGGCAATTGTTGTTGCTGTGGCGGTTGGGGCGGCGCATAGCACATGGGGGTGTGAGCCGCTGCAATGTGGGGTGGAAAGAATGCGGCAGAGTTGATAAAGTTGGGATAATGTGTATTAGGTGCAGGTGTTGCAGCGGCTGCCGGTGCTGGCGGTGGGTGTAGCGCTTCCAGAGGGGGGAGTCCAAGACCACCTTTTAGGATCTCATCAAGTTGAGCCAGCTTTGCCAATTGTTGCTCCTTCGTAGGCAGATACGAGAATTTAAATTCGTGATTGGTCAGCTTGACGGTGGCAATTAGCTCCAGGATAACCGATTCCACCTTGGCCTTGGCACGTTGCAGATTTTTAATATTGGTTTCTAGCTCGGAAATTCGTTTCTTTTCACGTTTGCGACCGCCCGCAGCCGTTAGGGTTCTCATTTCGTATTTGTCGATGAACTCTTTAAAGTAGATATCAAGGAATTGAGAGCGCAAATCCTCTAGTTCCCTGATGCGTTTCTCCTCTTCCTTGCGCTGCTTTTGTTTTGCTTTTTTGGCAGCCTTTTTGGGATTTGTCGTCTGCGGCTGTTGCGACTTGCCCTCGATGAAGTTTAACGTCTCATTGATCCAGCGCTTTTGGTCTTCCTCCCGTGTGTAGCTGCCCAAAAATTCAGCAAAATCATGCATCATTTCCTCTTTGTTGTAACTGGTCAGATCTGGTGGTAGACTGCCAGCGCTGCTAGTACCACTGCCACTGGTAGCGCCTGCCGTGCCGTCTGTATTCATCTGTATGCTTTTGCATAAACTGTCTAAGCAGAGAAGACTATTATCGCCGTCGTCAATGGTGTCGCTAATCTCAGTGAGTGCTGCCGCAGCAGCAGCAGCTGCTGCAGCCGCTGTCGCTGCCGGGACTTTACGTGTTGCCGCTTTCACTTGTGAAGACGCAACCACTTTAAGGGAAGGCGGCTGCTGGGTAGTAACGGTATCATTTTTTTTTGCAATAGTTTTCTCTGCATTTGCCTTGGGAACGGGTCCCTTGGCCGCCGGCACCGCAACCGATGAAGACGATGAGGATGCCGCTTCTTGAACATTTTTGTTCTTGCTCTGTGTAAGTTTTTTGCGTAAACGATCGCGCGTTTCGTTGAAGCGCGCATGATTGCACTCCCTTTTGACACGCTTCTTTGAATGGTTCTCTTTGCAGGTTTCACCAATATCTGCGTAATCAGCGCAGCCTTTTGAAATACACATGGGATTAGGATGGATCCATCAAGCATCATTCACTTTAACATACTGTTACTTACATTTGCGCATCTTTTCCTTGCACTTTTTATTCGAGTTATTCGAGTCGTTGCCAGCCGCGGTCCGTGTTGTATCGTTTATCTTCGCCTTGCCAGCCGCCATGCTTGTTGTGCTATCCGGCTTTCCACGTTTGCTTTACGATATGTTAACAGAAGAAAAATCACCATCATCAGAAAATTTTATATTTAGGCCCGCAGATGCTGTACTTACACCATTTGCGAGTCATGCAGTTTCATCAAATGATCCACACCAAATTGCATTTTTTCGATATTAGCGTCGCCGAGTGTGAAACTATTAAAGAAAAAACTTGAGAATAAGTAAAACTATCAAGCAATACTGTGAAGTAGTACATTAAATGTAATACTAATCACAAATGTGTTTTTGAAGGCTATTCGACAAATTTTTATATTCACAATTCGAGCAGAGCCTGCTTTGATTACGCGAATAAACTTGGTAATAAGTAAAACTATCAAGCAGTACTGTGATGTAGTACATTAAATGTAATACTAATCACAAATGTGTTTTCGAAGGCTATTTGACAAATTTGAGCAGAGCCTGCTTTGATTGCGTGACACAAAAAAAAAAAGGTTACTGTGTTCGGAATCTTTGTTGAAAAATGTCACATTTAGGTTAAGAAACTAGTAGCGTTCAGTAAAACTGATGAACTAGCTAATTGCTTATCAACTAAATCAACTTACTCATCAGTGGTCTTAAAGGGCGAGTATCTGAAAGTAAGTAAATATTATTAAATAAGCAAATTCACATTCAAATTTTTTCACAGGCAATGCTTACCCTATGACCTGTGCCAAAAATTGCTCAAAGCGTCCATCGTCTTTATCGCCAACCACGCTGTTGGGACGCAGGCGCAAGTCTCCTTTCTGCAGCTCGAGATGTTTGAAGTTTGTGGCGGAAGAATTGAACTTAACAAAGAAATTGGCATAGATAGATAGTACGAAGGTCCAGTAGGTCTTGTAGACATAATGCTGGTTCTTAAGTTCTTGCAGCTCGGCGGGACTAGGCGCCAGCTTGCGGTTAAAGAACATCAGCGATGGCAGAGTCGTACGCAGTTCTTCTCGCGAAAAGGACAATGGTTGGAAGCAGCGCAACAGGTGCTTAGTCAGAGGAGGCGACAATTCATTGGCAAGGATCTTGCGCGCCAGCTGGCAAGCGGAGACTCGGCAGTTTTCGCCACAAAAATATTGCGGCTCGATGCTATCATATCGATAGCGTTTACGTGTAGCTAGATGCTGAAACACAGCCCATGCTATATGATATGTAGTGCGTAAGGTGGTATCCATATCCTGACGTCTCAGAGCAACTCCGCTTGACTCCTCGCCGCGTTTGGTGACAGCTGCCACAGTCTCTGGCTGATGGCGTTGGGAGCCTGTTACACCAGCAGTCACAGCCGCAACGCTTGTACTGGCTGCCACATGATGTTTGGTCTCATCGCTGGTACAGGTGCTCAGGATTTTCGATTTCATCAGCTTGGCGTCTTTCTCAACAATTCCGAGTGTTGTGCACTTGGCACAATTGCCGGCTTGTCGTGGCATTAGAGGCGTGCCAGCAATGGAGCAAGTTATGCATTTGCAATTCCTAAAAATAATGTGACTATCTAAAAATTCAGGTTTTCTTTCTATAATCACTCACTCTTTATGGTATTCCAGCATTGCATTACACTTTTTGCATAGGTCCTCGTACACCAACTTATTTGGCGGATCGTAGAAACCGTCTGGCCACTTAAGCTTGGTGAATGCCATTATATTCTTCCAAGCCAGCTGACGATCAACAATGCGCTGAAAATCTATGAACTCATCATCACTGATATCCGGCAGCGAAAAAGAGGTGGCATCCATGACGACCTTATCGAATATGTTGTACACATCGAGCAGGCCCATTCGACGATTATGTTCCGTGGATGACAAGTTGAACTTGTTCAGCTCCAGCCAAATGTCCGTCCAGCGGCGTTCAATGGAGTGCATATGCTCATCGAATAGCATATAACGTTTGATCAGCGCCGTAGTCTGTGTTGAGCCCTCGCCCTCCTTCAGCGATAACATGCATGCGAGCATGGTGTCGCCCAGCGGATTGAAAACATGTTGCTGAAAGAGGCGTTGACACAATAGCACCCAGGATAGCTTGAACTTTCGTAGAAAGTCGTTCTCAAAAGCGAACAGATTTAGGGAAATGTTCTGCGAGATGCAGTTCAAATCAGAGTATCCGTCCAGTAAATCTATTAATGGAAAACAATCAAAATAGCAACGATTATTAACGGGCTTATTGAATATGTTTAATTTTTAAAATAGATTTCTTTTAAACATACATGTGAGCATCTTTTCGGCAGATATCTTCTCGTTTTCCTGCACATTTTGAGCAATTTCAATCATGCCCTCGGAAAATGCCTTCACAATGCACTCAACATTATAGGCGAGTATTTGTAATAGCAGCATCGGATTATTGGCCATCAAACTGCAAATGGTTTTTATTACATTATTCTACCAATATAACAATAAAGCTGAACTTACATGGCACTGAATAGCACTAATATCATATTATCAGAGATCGCAGTATCATCAATAAAATCAAGATATTCGGCATTTTTATCGTAGAGGAAGCCGCTTGTAATCCAATAGATTTGCTTATTAGACTCCAATAGCTTCTCAAATTTGTTATAGGCAGCATCGTTTCTAGAATAATAAATATATATGAGTATGATATGTGATCCGCTATTTATTTGCCTTGAACCTACTTCAACATCGGACTGTATGCTTTAATAAGCACATCTAGTAACATGACGACCATGTGGGCAGCCTTAAATTGATCCATCATTATGGCCATGATGGTTTCACGATATTCGAGACATTCCTTGCAGGAACAAAATGTGAAGAATTCCTCCTTACGATGTTTCACAAAGATCAAGGCAAGATTCTGAAAATAAAGCTGCAATGGATTATGTTTCAGCATGTCAGTCTCGTGACAATGGCAGCACACCGTAATTGCACGCAACTGTCCGTCGGCGTCCCTCAATGGATTCTTTGGATCCTCCGAAAATAATCGCATATTCTCAATGGCCATCTGAAAATAGTTAAATTTATTGATTTCTATCCTTGCAGAAGCTTGCGTTTTTTAAGTTTACCAAATATGAACGTGTTTCGTCGTTTAGATCCTTGCTTTCAGGCTTGCATTCATGTAGCAGCTTATCGCTAAGCTCCACCTCGATCACATTATCTTCTCGCAGGCTCCATTGTATTAAAGAAACAACTTCCTTGTAAACCACATCCGATTTGGGTGCGGCCGCGTACGGATCGAACGGCGGCAGGGCCAATATCGTGTGGAGCGTATTTATGATGTTTCCCTCGGGAAAATTTAGGCGCTCCAATAGTTGACACGGCGATGGCGGTTCAGATTTGTTGCTTTTGCCGCTGCTTTTTCCAGTGTGTTTTGATTTAACGGCCAATGACTTGTTTGCGCTAAGCGCCTCTCGCATTGCCGCCAATGCATCACATTTTAACGGTATTGTGTCGCCACAAATGCGCGGCGTAGCCGCATCGATGGACATTTTCATGCTCACATGATAGCAAGAGGCGGCGTCCAGTTCACCGTTAACAACTGCTTCGGCTGCAGCCATAACATTAGCATCAACGCTGCAGGTACGCGTTTTCGACTGGGATTGCTTGAGCTTAATGGTACTACCGCTGCCACTTCGGCTGCAACTAGGACTGTCGTCGCTCTCTAGACTGCAGCAGCTTGTGCAATTTTTTGCTACTCCCACTGCGTTAGGGCCTCTCACCTGTAACATTGCGGTCATAGGCAAAGACTTCATATACGTCAATGCCTTTTCCACTTGCTCAGCCATCTCTGTTTACTTGATTTAAAATTTGTTTGTTTATTTTTTGTATCGTATTCTCATTTATTTATTTATTTATTTTTTGCCACACACTTCAACATCAAGCCACTTCACATCAAGGGGGCTAAAACGCAGCCAGTGCTTTCGCGTAACAAAAATTTGAGTATGCGCGACGCATTATTATACAAATCACAGATGCACTTCCGTGGTGGAGACACTTTCACTCGCCTCGTCTCGACCGACCGACCGACCGTCGTTTTCGTTGATGTTGTTCGCGATTGTGTATGTGTGGATTTGAGTGTGCGTTTGTGTGTTGTGTCGAAGAAGTCTCTCACATACAGCAAAATGGAAAGAACGCAACGCGTTTTTTCCCCAAACGCGCGCGCCGTCAACGGGCTGTGCGCGATTCTTGTCGTTCGACAATTTGATACAATTACCTTTAAGCGATTTTAGCTTAAATCGAATACTGTGCAATTATGTATCGAGATTAATTTAACAAGTGAGAAGTTTGGAATTTTTCGTTTTTGTTTCGCTCGTCGTCCGCTCGGTGCAATTGCAATTTTCTGCCTTAACAGTGTTTAGTGTGTGTACGTGAGCGTGTTTGTATTGGCGCAGCGTTGCACTACTTTCGATCACTCAAATAGTGGCATATCGATAATAAGAATAAGCAAAATCTCAGTTATCGATAGACCAGTATTAACAGCAAGCAGTTGAAATCAGCTATAACATAATAATACGCAATAAGCATAATAAAAATATATGCTATGCATTCAGAGAATATTATTTAAGCTGATAACGTGATTATGTTTTCGAGCCATTGAGAGTTTATTAGTGACTTTCAATGAATTTATTAGTGATACTTCGCACCTGAAAGTATACAATACTGTTTTTGCTTAATGTTGATCATAATTGATTTATGTAAATATTTGCATACAAAATTTATCTTGATTTAAACTCATTTGAACTATACCTTTAGGAAATCGGAAAAATTAGGATCTTATATATTTTCCACAACGCTATAATATGAAATGTATATAAGTAGAAGAGTGATATTTGATTTTGAAATGAAAATGGTAGAACCGGTAAGTAAAGCTCGATCAATATTCAAAGTACAATTGAAACTCTATAACTGTAACTTCGCAAAATCAACTGTTACACCTATCTATTTCGATATTGATGAAACTGGTGCAAAGCTAAAAACCGGTTCTTCACTCGTATGAATAGTTCTCACGGGCAGATCTCTTATCAATTGCTAAGGATGATTCGAGCTTGATTTGTAAGCGAAAAATTCTTTTTGCTTTCAGTCGCTGTTTAGACGTCGACATGAGCAGCTTGCATTCCGGTTTGAAGCGTATAAATAAGTAGCGTGCAAATAAAAGCAAAGACAAATATAATTAATAGAAAAAAAAACACAAATTAACAAACACCAACACAAGTACAAAAATGGTGTCAAGTTCAGTTTTCCTGCTTTGCGTGCAATTATTGCTCGCGGCAAACTTTACATGGGGAGATGGAATGATAGAGGTCTTTAAGTGGAAGCAAATGGATTACCATAATCGCGGCGACGGACGACCTTTTCGGCAACCAAATCCATCAGGTGAAGACAGACATTTATCAGCATCGAATTTAAGTTGAAAGGGTCAAGATTTTAATACGTCGTTTGATAACAATAACGAAAAACAATGAGGCTCCATTAAAAATATTATATCTCGAACTAGCGCCGCTTGTCTTCCCGGATCAGCTCAAGCAAAGAAGAACGAAACGGGAGGTGATTACGTCGCGTGACATGCCCGAGGGATTGAGCACACGCAACGCCTTTATTGTCGACAACAACGCACCGTATATTCCCTACAACAATGTGCCTATGGGAGTAACGCATTTCCGAGGACGGCTATTTGTCACCATGCCTAGACGACGTGTGGGTATACCTTCAACCTTGAACTTTATCGACATGCAACGTGACGGCAAGCAGAGCAGTCCCAAGCTTCACGCCTACCCTTCATTTGCCTTAAACCAATTTAATCAAAGTATCGAAAACCTGGTCTCGGTTTATCGCACCACTGTTGATCTTTGCCAGAGATTGTGGTTTATTGACACCGGCATGCTGGAATACCCAAGTAAGGCTAATTGAATTGGTAGATCTATATGTATTGAGTAATACAAACCTTTCTCCGCAGACAATCGCCAGCAAATACGGAGACCAAGTATCTGGATTGTGGATCTTAGCACTGATCGGGTGCTGAAACGCTTTGATATACCTGAGAGCATCGTGGATACGGGTCGTGGTCTTGCCAGCCTGACCATAGACCTGCTTTCACCTTACGATTGTGATCGAGCCTACGCCTATTTACCAGACCTGGTCAATAGGCGCCTATATGTGTACAGCTTGGCAGACGATCGCATGTGGAGCTTCGAGCACAACTATTTCAACTTTGATCCGGTAGCAGGTGATCTGCATATAGGTGGTCAGACTTTCCGCTGGGATGACGGCATATTTTCCGCAACTCTCGGTGCACAGCAGCCGGATGGTAGCCGCGACGTCTACTTCCA
Organism: Drosophila pachea; assembly: GCA_020883565.1. Classification (NCBI taxonomy): domain Eukaryota; kingdom Metazoa; phylum Arthropoda; class Insecta; order Diptera; family Drosophilidae; genus Drosophila; species Drosophila pachea. Next base: position 15,177,440 of record JABVZX010000297.1, read on the forward strand.
CGCAATGGCTAGCAACAACGAGTTTGTTGTCTCGAATCGTGTGCTTCAACAGGAGTCCAATGCTGCGCGTTCCGATCATGGCAACGATTTTCGAATCCTGGGTAGTCGTGGCCAGAACAAACAGTCTACAATGCATCAATACGACCCGCGGACCGAAGTAGTCTTTTATGCTGAAATACAAACGAATGGCGTGGGCTGCTGGAACACAAAGACTCCATTCAACGCGGCAAATCACGGCACCGTGGCATCCGATGAGCAAACTATGATCTATCCCAGTGACTTAACGGTCAGTATTTGAGTTTTATTATTGGATTCATTCTCCAACAATACTTTTTTTTTCTTACAGATCGATGAGGATGGCAACATGTGGGTAATGACCAACTCGATGCCTATCTTTATTTACTCAACACTCGATAGCAATGTATTCAATTTCCGAATCTGGAAGCAGAGTTCGCTCGAAGCGAAGCGGAATACAGTTTGCGAGTAGTTTTGTATATGGAATTGCTTTAATGAACTTTTCTCAATGAAGTTTACATAGTGTTATATTTGTGTATGTAATAATGTAATAATTGTATAGAGATATAATGTATAAAACAAATCAAAAATCATTTACAAATGTATCATTAAAAATTGCCTAAATTTGAGTACTCAGTTTATCACATCTTCAAGTTACATAGATGTTCTCCGTTTTAATTTTAAACAAATCAAATCAACATTAAAGTAAATCAAACAAAATCAGAGGCACTCTAATATTGCATAAGGATACTATGTTGCACAGGTTTTGTCTAATATATAAATTTGCGTGTGTATTCAATTCAGTTTAGGATATTTTGAAAAATATTCAAATCAAATACTTGTGATTGTTCACGTTGTTCGTTTTCTTGTAAAATGTTCATAATTTTCGATTTTTCTATATCAAAAACAATCGTGTTTTTTATTATACAGTTTTCTAAATAGACTACTATACTATTAAAAAATTTGCAAAAATATATTTATGTATATATATTTTATATGTGTTCTTCTATTGATGCTCTCATGTGTAAAGTTACTACATATAAAAGATGACTATATAGCATTTCGTTCGCTTAAGTAAACATGCATTTTTATGTTGAAAATGGAATGGTTATCTGGCCCAGTGTTATACAAAAATATACACGTATAACATAGTATAACAGCTTTGAGTTACTACGTTGCTATATATATATATAGATATATATATCTTCCTACATATAATAATCTATTAATTCAAACCCGACCACTTTTTAAGTGAGGCTGTAGTCGACAATTTGACTGTTTACTGTTTTACTGCACTAGATAATCCTTGTAGCCGCGCAACGATTTCAGTTGCTTTTTCAATTTGGTTATCAAATCCGACGGTTGCACCAATATCGATATATCCCTACCCACCGAATTCAATCGATCGCGAATTTCCAAATCCTTGAAGAATAGATTCAACGGACGACCATTGATCTCCGTGAGTATCCAAAAGGTCAGGGTACTGCCATCGCAGGATTGAGCCTGAAATCAGTTTCATCCATATTAATTGATTGCAAATTATTAAAATCAGAACACTAGCCTTAGGCGGCAATCCATGCCGTGCAGCTAGACTGTTGGGCACCACATCCACAATAGTTGAAGTATTCCCATCACGTATAAGTCCCAAACACTGACCGTCTCGATCTCGCCGTATGGCATAGGCACGACCAAACGGTATACGACGCAGCAGCACTTCCACCTATAACAATATATTATTAAGCGGGAATAATTGTATTAATTGATATTAATTGACTTTAAATGCGATTCACAACTGATTCTACACAACGCAGCTTAAGCTAATTGGTGACATTACCGTTTATAATAGTATGTAAATTTAAGTCTGGTTAACTTACAAACAACGTGTTGGTATTACGTATTATTTTATTCGCCTCGGCCGCGCTGCTTATGCTGACGCCCGCTATGGAGAGAAGCTGATCGCCAATATGTAGGGCATTATAGAGCACCGGGTGTTCCTTTTGCTTCCAGCCAGCAATCCTGTAAAGCATTTAAAAGCTCGATATATATTTTAGTCCTCTTGAGCACTACCACTTACCATACGCCCCCGAAAGCATCCACCCAGGCAATGGAGCCAACACAGTCCTTGCGCCGTAAATTGAGGCGTACCCCACCCGGATGCATGATCTCGCGACGCAACTGCATCACTTGTTGTTCGCGCAGCGTCAAACGCTTATTGTTACTGCTGTTCGGCTGAGCCAATGCTTGTGGTGGCGATTGCATGCGAAAACCAGATGCTGGTAAACTGCGACCTGGCACAAACTCATTATTATTGGCTCCACGCTGGCTGTTTGGCTGCTGCGTGCCCGTAGCAACTGTGGCACCACGTTGCAACGGCGCATGTGCATCCGATGTGGATGAGCTGCGCCTGCGCTGCTCTAAGCTATCCGCGTTAGAGGTGCCGACACCATTGCTGCCCTGATCCCTTATCGCATTACACGTGCCGGGCATGGGAGCGGCCGTTTGCTCAATATTATTATTGGCATTGGTCGAACTGGAAGCCTTTGGTGTTTTCGTTTTAAGCGGCGTGTTAAACAGCTTTAAGTAGTGGAAGTCTCGTCGGCTAGGCCGTGTGCTGATGACCAGCTCGGTTAGGCCACGCGTTAGTTGTGGCCGAGCGGCAACTCCATTGATTGCCGTTGGCGTTGGCGAAACAATGGACAGCCCACGCCGTGTCAGACCTGGACTACCATTAATTGATGTCGCCTCCACGCTGACAACTGCATTCACTGGCATCTGAGTGGATGCCTGCCCATGGCTACTAGTGGCGCGCTGCTCCCTTCCAGCTGAGGGACTACTGGTGCTGCTAGTACTGCTAATTGGTATGCTCGAGGACAGAAACACCTTCTCGTAATGCACATTTCCACTAATAACATTGGAGTCCTGTACCTGCTCATTGTTAATGCGTATATTCGTAATACCCGAGCTGGTTGCGCTGAGTATGATCTTCTTGCTCATCTTTGGTGTGAGTGGTTTACTTGCACCACTGCTCGCGGTCGGATAGCAAGTGCCATACACAGACACAGTGGTGGCAGTAGGCTGCTGTGCCATGGCTTCGCCATCGACCAGAACCTGAACCATCGTGGTATTGGCATTTGCTGTTGTGGAAGCATTCTGAGTTGACGTATTGGAAGTATTAAGTTTTAATGGTGCGGTGTAAGGATTACAGTTAGTGCTGGTGCTGTTGTTGGTAGTGATACTACTGCTGGTGCTCGGCTGGCTCAATACTTGTATGCTGTTCGAATTGGACGGAATGATTTGTACATTGCTTTTATAATCGTTTTGTGGTTTCTGTGGTTGCTGCGATTTCGTTTTGGCTTTTACATTGATATCAGGAAAGCGAAATACATCTGCAATTATTTTGTTTTTGGGCGGCAATTGGGGCGGTTGCACCTCATTAGCTGCAGTATTTGCTGTATTCGACACCTGAATAATCGTCACATTGTTCTCTCCATTCTCTTCACCGGCAGTTGAATTAGTCGCTGGAATTTGTGGTGTTTCTGGCTGTGGAATTTTGCGTTGCGGTCTTTTACCCTTGTCAGCGGCACCCGCTGACATGGAACGTGATGTTTGCGGTCTGTGAAAAATACAGATACAGGAAAAAATATAGTTGATAAAGTTAGTTTAGCATTTTAGACATAGCTTTCACAAGTAAAAACAAGCTTAGCATTCAGATTAGATTCGTATAATCTATATGGGCAGTATATATTTTTTGATATGGACGAAGACTTCATTCTAACGGATGAAAAACTAGATGAATTGTTCGTCCAGGAGGTGATCAGTGTGACGAAAATTGTGGAAATGTTGCCCGGCAATGCGGTGATCTCCACATGCACACGCTGGTTTAAAGTATTCCATAAGGCAAGACCAGAGGAGAGATTTGATAGAAATTGCATGTTGCTACTATTGCACAAACAGCTCAATGATCATAACACCTTGGGCTACCCTTTCACGGATGAACGCAGCTTTCATCAAGATCTCAAGACACTGAATCGCGAGAACCTTAAGTTACTGAACTTAATACGTAGCAATGACGATGGGTTGGACTCAATTGGTGGAGCAGGTGATGGTGCTACTGGCGGCACACTCCTCGGCGCACTCGACGACACGCTCGACGACCTAGAAAGTAGCTCGTCGTTTACTTCATTCTCTCCGAGGGCTGAACGCGACGAAAATATGCTGCAGCGCATGCAGATAGCCAACCAGGTGCTGGAGGATCAGAATACAGCAATCATCAGTGAGATAATGTTGTACCAGTCAGAGAAAGAGAGGCTATTGCAAGAGCGGCAATGTTTACACGACAAAGCCATGTCTTATCGTCACCATAGCAAGTTTTGTTGCAAAGAAATTCGCTATATGAAGAACATTTTTGCCTGTGCTGCTATAACGGCTTTAAAAGTCTTCGGCGAGCTTGGATCTATAAATAATCCAAACTATTTTGTATCACTTTTCTCATTGTTATGTGACGACCCACAGGATCGGGCACGCATTAAACGACTTGATATGCGCATGGGTCTGGTAATGCGTGCTCACATGGATTTCTATGTGCAGTTGGCTATGCGAGATCAAATCAACAGAGCATACGAAGAAGTTCGCGACAAGTTGAGCACACGTTACAAAAATTTGCTCAAAATGCAGGACGAAACGGAGCTGCATGAGCTATCTCTAATAGCCATGCGATGTATGATGACACTGCGCAAGCTGTTTGTCGAAACATATAGAGGTGACAAGCGTTTAAAGCAGTTGGTCTTAGCATTCCTGCAGGATCGCTACAATGAGTTAGCTGAGGAGGAACTGTAACGTGATCTTTCGGCTGTCCTCAATTACCTGGGTATCAGACGTTCACATTGTATTTGCTCAAAATTTAGGATTTGATCTGTAACAAAGAATTGCATGTTTGAATTGGTCTGGAATCCGTTATAGTTTGGTTTTGGCTTACCTGCTGATATGCGCTGCGCTGAAGCAGCTGCAACATCAACACGAACACCATTGCGCAGTATGGGCAATACAAACTCATCATCGGACAGCCTTGGTTCAGCAGCAGTTTCGCTGGATGCTTCAGTTACGATAGCAGTAGCTGTCAGTTGTTCTTCCTCTTCTTCCTGATTCTCCTCGGTAATATCATCTGCCGATGCAGTTTCGCTAATTTGTTCGCTGTACGTGCTAATAGGATCCGAAAGCATATTGAGCAAATGTTGTGTTAAGGTGTTGGACATTGCTGGCGGAGGCGCTGCACTCGGTGTTGCCGTTGCAGTAATTCCGCCAGTTTCTATGACTGGGGATAATGTGGGAGCCGTTGAATTTGTTGACGCTCTTGATGATTGTTCATTGGCGGCTATTGGTTGATGTTGATGAGCTGGAATACGTTCCACACCTGGCACTATGGCTGCCGGTACGGGCGGAGGTGCCGGCAACGGGGAGGTTGGATCGCGTGTGGGCAGCAATGGAGGTCGCACTTCAGGTAACTTTGTGTATAGATTTTCACGAGGCGATAGAATTTTCATTTCGCGAAGTTTGGCTCGCAACGTTTCCACCCATTCTTGCATAATCTCCCTGTGTATTGGTTAATAATGAAATATTAACGAAATAGTAAATGCGCGTGTGTATTAATTGTGTGCAACCTACCATGAAACGGCATGAAAGCGCAATACTTCATTGCTAAGTGTTACAACAAATTCAAACTCATGAGAATTTGGTATAAGGGCGTGGGATATGTGCAGAGTGTCCCGTAGCGATACGGCCCACTCAGGCATATGGGCAGCCGCCTGCCGCGGTTCTGCATAGCCTTCCAGCAGAGCTTCGGTATCATCGTGTACACAGAATACCACCCAGCTGCATTCCGATTTCTTAAAGACAAGAGCAATGCCTCAAAATATACTGGATTTCAGGATTGGATTGCTTACCTTAGGACCTACGGTTAACTTTTTGCCGTCGGCCGTCAGTCTTTTCAACCAAGTATTTTTGTGTATTTCACGGAATTGCGCCGCGCTGGCGCTTGTCGCGATTGCAGGTGCATTTGCAGGTGTTGTCGCTGTTGTGTTTGCAGCTGGTACTGCTGCAGCAGCTGCGGCCATCTCTTAAGCCTCCTTTCTCTGCTGCTTTGTTCCTACAATGCGCGCTGATTGGCTGCACTCACATTTCACACAAATTATTGCAACATTTTCTGCATTCCGATTAAAAACAACAAATTCACACAGAAATTAGCGACGACGCCATGTTTGCTATCATCAATGTTTTATCGACTCTCTTTCGATACTTTATCGTACGATAACGCGAGAAGTCACAGTTGAGGTTGCCACTCCGTGTATCTTAGAGGCTGAGTACATCAAATACTCTTCTTTTTAATTTTTATCAATACTGGGTTTTTGCTAAATATGGTGCATTTCCTAATATATTTGAATGAGCAATAATTTGATAAGAATTTAAAAAATGCAATACAATAAATAATATGATATAATACTTCTTTTTATTTGGATTTTAAAAATAGTATTTTTTATTTTTTTTATTCATTTTTATCTTTATATCACACAACGTAAATAAGATCTTTTTAATGCTGTCTTAAGTATCTAGAACTAATCAAACACTATAATTTTATTTCTACATCCGAAAACAGAAGTTCTTTAATTTAAATTAAAGTTTGTTGAGGATTTTTCTTATTCATTTGCTTTCACATTAGGTCAGATATTCATTATATTAGGCTTAAGTTTTTAGGAAAAAAATGTATTGCAGTATATTCAATTAATACTACTGTAAAAGAAGTCTGTTAACATTAGTACATACATAAATTAAACTTGCGATATTTTCTTTCTTCACTAATTTTTTTTTTATTTTAGTCACTTATTTACAACTGCTAATATGCGAGTCGAAAGGAGCGAAAGTCCATTTAATTCCTAGTATAGAGAGAACGTAGAACGAGTTAACAACAGTTGCTCAATGAAGAAAATTTAAACATTTAGGCCAGAAAAAAAAAAAACAAAAACAAAACATAGAAATGAAATGATATGAACTATATAAGTTAAAGCAAGTTTAGGTCGTTGGCTTTTATCCTAAATTAATTACAATTAAAGTCTTTAAATTTAATGTCAATTACAGTGGGGCTTGAGACAGGAGGAAATGATAGATTGGCGGGTACACACAATTTGGTTTGGAAAAATATAATGGAGTCTCCAAGAGTTAAGATTTGCTTAAGCAAGAAATTGAAACATATATATGTGTATATATGTTTTTAATTCGGCGTGCTTAATACGATTCGCAATTCACAGTTATTACTTGTGTCTTACTTTTCACTAGTTTAAGCATGGCGAGGTCTTGCTCTACATAATTGGCTCAAGATGCGTTCAATGCGTTCTCTAAACGCGAAATTTGATTCTCGTAGTATGAGTTGATGTGAACGGGGAATTCGCTTATTGTTTTTTACTATGTGTACATTCATGTTTTCCTTTCGGCGATAATTTTAAGTATATATATATACTATATATATATTTTTTTTATGGTATTCGTTTGCATTTCGGTTTAGTTGGTTAATATACATATGATATCGTGTGTGTATTTGCGCGTAATTTGCATTAATTTAGTTTTATATTTCTTTTTTTTTTTTAATTTTCGACACAGTTACCCGTTTGGAAAAAAGAAACTGTTGTTTTAAGTATATAGTTACAGTGTGATTTTTGTTTGTTTTCTTTGTTTTTGGGTTGGGTAAGACAATGGAGGTGAATGTCATATATAAACGCTTATCGAGTTATTGCATGGGAAGATGGAATATCCTCGTTTGTATATTACGTTTCAGAGACATCTGAAAGCGCCGCTGCTGTGTGAGGTTATTAAGTTCAGACTATGTGGGGCCGGGCTTACGAGGCTATAAAGTCCATTTGATGGCAAAGAGGTACAAATTCGTCAGCCATGGGATTTAATACAGATTTCTCCACATTACACTGACTTTTTGGTAGTGCAGAAAGTGCCGTATTTTGTTCTTCCGTTCTGGAGATGGAAACGGATTAGAAATCAAGTTATATTAGTAAAAATATTTATAGTGATAGTATAAGTATTTGCGGTACAAACTGTATTTGCAAATACACTTACTTGGCTTTTTCCCATTCATTGATTTGTTCTTCTAGCTCATCCTCGATCATTGCCTCAAAGCACTCTTGCATAATTTCCTCCTCCTCCAGACGTTGCAATTCCTATAATAAGTATACATTTAATGCATTTTATTTGATTTTGTTGCTTCGAAAGAACTTACGTTCTTGTCAAATTCCTCCTCGTTCTCCATCCACATATATTCTGAGAAATCTGGCTCATCGTCAAAGTCAGACAGTGATTCGTCATCGTCCACCACGTAAACTATTTGATCCGTCCAGTCCACAGAAGGTACTTTTAACAACATGTTTGTGCTGTAATAAAATAAGGCTTATGAGTGCATTTGAAATTCGGGAAATAGGGAGAGGGTATAGAAAGAGAGATAGAGAGAAGGTGTGTGTGTTGTGTCTGCTTATACACATATTATATTTTGCATTTCATTATTCATGTTTATTAACTTATGTTCAGGTAACTTGACTTCAACTTCAATTTCTGCCTTAAAAGTCTACCTTTAGCATAATATAAATATGTATATGCATGTATGTGCGTCATAACGGTTTATTGAATATTGCTAGGTTTCGTAAAACCCTTTTTGGCAATCATTTACACACACTAACGCAAACACATATCGTTACATATGCATCACCTTGTGATTGCAAGTGTGTAAAAGCCAGCGGATTGCTTCTTTAGTACCGGCAAAAAGTGGTTAGTTGGGTCGTTCTTTTAGAAACCGGTTTGACACCATAAATAATTGTTCAAGATAAACAAACCAAATGAGTCGCAATATTAAACTGATTTCATACGAACGCAAGTATTCAATTAACCGCAAATATATGCACAGACATGAAATGTACTTGTTTTTGTAAATTACAGATACGTAACAAATGAGCGAAATATTTTCTCTTTTCTTTTTGCGCACTTTTTTTATTATGATTTTTTCCACTTTTGCCACTTAAGGCGGCCGCAGCACATAATTTATTTCGAAATGTTGAGAATGACTAAGCTAAAGATACGAAAGCAAAAAGAAAATTAGTGAACAGAAGAAGACACACACGTTGGTGAACCAACGGCAATTGTTTATAAACATGTGGGGTACACACATGAACAAAAATATTTGATAAGCGGTATCACGAAACTTTTCTTTACTATATGTGTCTATCAGCAATATATATTTATTACTATATTGATTTGCTCTTATCACTTCTTTGGGACGTGAACAAACAACAGAATAAAACAAAACTCTAAATAAATTCGACAATGACGTTGCCTCGAATTTATGCAAAACGCAATAAGAGAATACATACACATATATACATAATAGCAACAGCTATGTATACAAATCGACACGTACATGGACGTTGTCTTGTTCATGGGCGTAGTTTACTTTTCTGTTAGCCAAGCAAACGGCTCCGGTCTTTTAACGTGTGTGTGTGGAGCAAACCATGTTGGTGTGAACCACACATAAGCACAAATACAGTATATACTTACATGCATTCGGACTCGACAAACACACACATGCACGTACGCACCCGAGCAAGTTTTGCTCTTGCCACAGTTGCCATATTGCAAAAATATATAATTAAAATGTATTTACTTCTCGAAGTGCATACATTCATATGGTATGTCTTGATATAAATTAAATTTCGTATATAGTCATATGTGCATACTAAATGTTCAGGTGTACACAGGCACACACAAATAAACGCACCAAAATATGTACATACACGATTGAATGAACCTCCATCAACCCAGAGCAAGCAGTTAAAACACGACGCACTCAAGGTAACAAGTGTTTCGAAAAAAAAACTTGAAACACAAGTAAAAAATTAATATTCGTGCTTGTTATTTTTTGTTGTAATTGCGTATGACAACAATAGCACGTAGAATAAAATAACCTGCTATGGGGCAGCACAAACGAGTAGACGCCAGCGTTCGCGGAGTCGAAAATTCAGCGTTTATTGATTTGTCAAAAATCATTTGCTTACGGAAATACTAAATTGCAACTACACAAAACAGGAAATGTTTTGCTATCCCACCTGCTCTGAACTTCCGCCTTTCTTTGCCCGTAAGGCCTTCTCATTAAATGCACCTAAGTAGTTTAAGCGACCAATTATTTCATGTTTGACTTATACTCACTTTGCTATTTTATTTGAAGAGCTTCCAAACTGAAGTCTATGCTCTGCTATGTTGATCTTCCACTGAGAATTTTGTAATGCAAAAATGTAAAGGGAGACACTGACAATTTATTGTTGCATCCAGATAGAAATCACGCAAATTTTTTATTGCGAAACCAATTCAAATGCTGTGTACGGAAACACGTCCATGAACGTCAAGCAAACGAATCGAAAATGATTTATAAAACAAAAACTGACAGACGATTAATTTTGTACAGCTGATCGGGCTTAGAAGTTTTTGCGATGTTTTCACTAATCGATACATTGCGTTTATATCGATTTCTGTTTAGTGTGAGACAATCGATTTGACAAAAAATCGCACTCTTACTATCAAAATTCAAAACAAAAATAAAACCAACGATTTTCGGATTGGAGAATAAAGATATATTATGATAGCAATTGTTACAAACCAGCACTTATTTACAGATACAATGATAAAAAGTGCAGTCGCTTTATCAGATCTTTTTGAAAAATTAAATTTTTGAATAATTCATAGACATCGATCCGTTATTGACATTGCGCAAAGCGTTTATATTTCTATTTTAAACTTGGTTACTGATATACATAAAGTATTAAACAAATAAATTTAAAAATATGAACTTTACAAATACATATATATATATATAAATATATTAAGTAAACATAACATATTGGACGGCTTTGATAAATATGTATAGTAAATAATTGCTTTTACCAAACAAAGCACTTCTCTAATTCGACGTTTCTTGTAAGGAATTTGAAACTTTTGCTGTAGATGTTGTCTCTTGGCTACGTGGATCCCATGGTTGTATCGTTGTACTGCTGAATAAACTAAATACTATAGTAGCCAAAGCATTTGAGCATATCAACGTAAGGAGAACGGAATTCCACTCGGATTTGACTCCCTGAAATAAAGCTTGGGTGACTTCGACCATTAAAAAATTTCATATCCGAAAATCTTACAGTCGTTACTAATTTGGCCACTGCATGCGGAGCCAAAAATCCCGATATATGCCCAAAACAATTGGCCAGGCCTGATATCATCCCTGAAAATGATGGCGCAAAGTATAGCAGAGTTGGCCAATAACCGCCACTGAAGCCCAGATCTGTGGAAGCGCCCAATAGGACGAAGATGGCCAGAACAAGTCGCTTCTGATCACAGGTAGCGAAAATGATGCTCCCTATTAAAATCATTGTTGTTCCAGAGCCTATATATATATATATATATATATACATGTATAAAAAGGTTATGCTTTAAAGAGTTTCCTTTGCTTACAAAGTGCGTACAGAACGCGGCGCAGATAGTTGCGCGAGGCAAAGATGCGTCTCTCGATAAGGGAACAGCTCAAAACACATATCAGCTTGGAGAGCAAGGAGCCGAGAAACGGGGCAGATGAAAGAATTCCAATCTGAGGAAGGCATAAAATAATTAGTAGTAAAAAGCCGAAAGACTATTTATGGAACCTAATGAATGCAAATCGGTTTCGTATTCGTTTTAGAATATGTGATGAATAATAAAGTAATACCCACCTCATTCATATGGAATTGCATAGCCTCGCGCATGAAACGCGGCATTATTTGTGAGAAGACCAGAAAGGTGTAATTGTGGAAGACATGGGTAAAGATGAAGGCGTAAACTGGCAAGGAGGTCAACAGCGAACGCCAGGGAATGCGCAATCGCTGCCGGAACAATGATAATTTATGACTCAATCAATCAATCAGATAATGTCGGTATATATGCTGTTTACCTCTGAACTTGGCGCGAGTTGCTGCAAATACTCACGCTCGGCATCCGTGAGTCGTGGGTGCTCGTCCAGGCTGTTGTAAATCAGCCAATTGCAACTAAGCCCGTATAGCAGAGAGATACTGCCCACGACATAGAACGGCGTGTGCCAGCCGAATTCGCTGAGGTAAGTGGCCAGTGGATATATGCTAATGGACCCAACAATCAGGCCGCTGTATGCAAACGACAGCAACGAGGTGCGCTCCGTAGGGTGAGCCCAAGTGACGAACAGCTGATACAGAGGCGGCGTGCCACATCCCTAAAGATAAATCGATAGTTATCCTGTTGGACTAGTGGTTCTGTAGAAAAGCTGTGCCCTGTGCGACCATCAGATTTTTCATCTCGCAAAGCTTTGAGCAAAAGCCGCTCCGTGGCTTCCAGGAGCTTTCAGCTTGAAAGCTCAATAAAGATAACTGCAAAGACTCACCGCAAATATGCCAGCAGATACCAAAACGATGACCGCTGTCACATAGCTGAACCGCGCCATTGTTGGCAGCAGCAGGTAGGCGACGGACTGCAGTGTCAGTGAATTGATGAACAGCATTTTGCCGCCGAAACGATCCGTCAGATGCCCGGACAGGGGCAGGGCGATGACGTAACCATAGTAGAAGACTCCAGGGAATGCCAGCGCCTGGCTGCGACTCCACGGCAGCTCACCCGACTGAAAGAAAGCGAAACCGGATTAGTTCAAAGCCCAAGTCGAAAGGTAGCTGATCAAGAGACTTGCTTTAGTCGTAGTCACTATGGGCGTTTGCCACAAAGCGGGCCCACATTTGGACGACCTCGTTATATTCTGTAGTTCGAACGTCTCCAGCGGCTGTATCGCATCCAATGATTGCGTCTGCACCATGCGCAGTATGATCAACCCCAACATATTGCGCATGCTCATATGCAGGATGTTGGCCAGAAAGGCACACAGCGTGTAGGTGAACCGGGCGGATCCCCAGAAAGGAGCCACGCTGCCTAGATCCTGGCTGCACTGCCTGGGTAAATTCCATGACCGGTGCACCATTGCAACGAGAATATATATGTGGGGGGGTGTGTGCCAATTATGAACTCAACTGAGGGTCGAACGTTGCGTTGCGAACCGAGCCAGCAAACTGAAGCCCGGACCAGATGTGCTATGTAAAATAATTTGCAATTTGTCACGATTTCTCGGCTCGTTTATCAGAACCTGAGACCGTTCGACGTTGCGAGCTTATCGAGACATAAACATTTAACGGTTATTTTTTTATTTTCGGTTTAAACATAACACAACAAAAAAAGAACACGAATTGATAAGTGAAGTGCACATCAGATGAAAGGAAGACTAAAAGAAATACGCAGCGCCACAAAGACGCAGTCGCAGCGGCACTCACAGCTGATTGACTAGTGATTCTCAAGCTGTACTAATGCACGCCCAAGTGAGAGAGAGAATGAAAGAGAGAGTAACTGTTCCAACTATTGGAGCGTACGTTAGTTAAGTTTAAAATTCCGTTAGGCCGTTTCTGATAACCTTCAGTTTCGTGGGCTGCCAGCTGATTTACAAAAGACTCTCAAACTTTGCTCTTCTCTTCTCGCATTACGCCGAACTCCGCTTTTATTTGATAGGTCAAGGTTTTTTAAAAGCTTATATATAGTATTTATGGAAGTGTTTTGTTTTCCATTCGTAGTTCCAAGAGCGTCGAGTTTTTTTCGTGTAATTAACTTTTATTAACAGCTTGTACGAAAAATATATATTTTATTATATTGCAGTTTCCTT
>JABVZX010000297.1:15191270-15204290 GCA_020883565.1 Drosophila pachea
ATTTTCATGGCATAAAGGTTTTGTGAAACTGAGTGTAACATACAGAACATAAGATGAAAACATAATATTTGGTAGTTGGTATATAGAAAGAAACATTCAGGCTAACGCGTGCGGACTTGTGTGTGGATTCGGTCTTGCTAGGATCATGTTTTATATACTACATTATACATTACCATTATCATCGTGCCTTTCCAAATCTTCTAAAATTATTTTTGAATGCTTATGCATTCAAAGCTTTGCATATTAATTTTTGCACAACTTCCGTCTGGTTATTTTAGTTATTTAAATAAATTGGATTGCTCACGTGTCGCCCAATCATAATTAATCATGAGCAGGCCTAATTACGTGTGCAACTGGATGGGGCAATGGACTATAAACCTCACGCCAAGCGCTAAACATCTTGGCATTTACAAATCCAGGCAAGCCGGCAATTTGTGTTTAAACCTAAACATCACAAAACTTCATTTCCATTTGCTCAGTTATTTAACTTACCTTTTATACCCTGCACACAGAGCGTTGTTTCTTTGGATCCTTGCATTGGTTAGGATATACATACAAAAATTCTCATCCCGATTCGTAAAATATAACAGCTAAATATTTATTCAATCGATTAACATAAATATATCGATATAAAGCAGTGTATGGTTCTGTCGCCTACAACCACTCACTTTCGTATTTATAGTTGTTTTGTATATTTATTTCCTTTTAGCTCAAATTGCACACCTCAATGTTTCAGCCAATTAAATTAAATGAAAAATGGTGAAATGGGAGAACACTGCAGGGTGGCTATTCGAGTTACGTTTTTTTTCCACGGAGCGTCCTGCAATGGGGGAGCGGTGGAGTGCTCTGGCACTTGCCCTGCAAGCCTGCAGCAATTGGCTTTTAGGTTTTACCCTCCAACTACAGCGCACGCGTGTATGTAAATATGCATCTGTATGCGTGTGTGATCGCATTTATATTTTAGCGCTTATTGTTATCTCTTTTGCCGCATCGCTAATACGACATTGAATGTTGTAGTATATCGCGGCAGGACATTGGATTCTATTTTTGCCTTTTCTGCTTCTGTAGTTGTTTCTGCCATGGCTGTTCAGACAGCTAACAACGGAGTATATAGAATTAGTTTACTTTTATAAGAGTGTGTTTTATAAAACGCTCATCTGCAATTCAATTACCTGGAACATAAACTCGTTGTTAAATATGTTACGATTTTCAATTTATTAGTAGTCGCGAACTTTCATTTGTGATGAAATACTTTCTGATCTAAGCTTTTCTAGAAAATAGAGAAAAGTGCGATAAGTATCGATTACATTTATTTTGCAGAATTGCGTTTTTTCTTTTTGCAGTCGCGAGATCTATACATACATAATGTATCGATATCAGCAAATTCACAATTTACTCTTCCATAACTGTCAGGGTACTGCGAACGAGTATTGGGCGGTCAGTTGCACACTGTGTATCGGTCTTTGTTGTGGTTACTCTATATTTCGATTAAAATTTTGAATTTTTTATAATGTGGGCTACGGCTGTGCACTCATTTAGAATGTATACATATGTGTGAAGCCTGTGCAAGGGGTGCTAGGTGCATTGAAGCATGCACATGCACAACTACTTGCACGTGGGTTTCGCACATACTTAGGTATATATACATAGATATATTCAGTACCCTGTTTGATTGATTTTTTGTTTATAGAACGCATATGTCGCTCTGTTATGGCCCACTCTGCTATTGGTCATAGCTGCTGCTGCTGGCATATGCTGTCCATATCCTCTCCAGGGTACTGCCATGTTTGCATTTGCATAGTCATTGGACTAAACGGCTCGCGTGTGGTGTGCTACCCAGTCCACCAAAAAAATAAAGTAAAGCTTGTCTTCTGCCCTAAAAATAGCTCTGAGTGCCAGACTTGGACGGAGCCGGGACAGGGCTTGAGTCCAAAAGTTTACCAAATGAACATATACTAGTTGTGCCATGCCTTCTAACAATATTTGTGCAGTATTCAGCATAAGGCTGCAGTCAAATACAAATGCGAGCTACGATGGTAGTCTGGAGACCCGTAGAAAATATGTTCTATATTTGCTTTTGGTTTTTTTTTTACGAATTTTACCTAATAACCTTGACTGCATCTGGTGTGGAATATGCTCGAATATATTTCTCCAGTGAAGACATTGGTCAAGATAATAAAAGTAAAATGTTTCAGCTTATGGAAGAATGCACACAACAGCCTGTATATTCCTTTTTATATCCAGCATTATTTTCTATCGAAAGTTTACAATATGAGCGAACTGTCCGCGCTTTTCACAGTTGTCTATTTCCATTCGCTTTAATTAATTACTCCTTTATTTATAATAAATGAGGATAATTGGCATTTTGATTTAAGCTCTTCTTAATTAGTTCAATTATGCAAATTCTTTGTAATTTCTTATATCACTTTCAGCAAATGTTGATTTGATGTACTTTCCCACATATATACTCTCACATACACAGTCTGCTGTCAAGTAAATTAGCTTGTACTGGCCTTCCATTGGTATTGGTCAACAGCATGAACAAATGTTATTACGTGCTCGCTCACACTTACGGCGCTCGTAACGCAGTCAACTTATACTACTAGCGGCATATATATGATTGTGTGGGTATGTACATATGGCTGTATGTATTATATCTACCTTTTTTTTGGATTGTTGCATAGTTTTTGCCGTCTATACGGAGAGGAACGGACAAAGCTAACCATGCGCCGTCGATTCCATATGCAGGTTTGTCCCTTCATCGGCCCACTTGACCCAAATTTGTGACAAGTTGTTCGGCTACATACATATGTTTTAAGGTGCATCATTAATATGTTTACTGACAGATGAGCAACTGGATACTTGGCTTTATGTCTGGGCCTATCAAAAATTCGAACTATTTTTACAATCTTCATGAATTATTTTAACATATTTATGTGTCCTTGCTATCAATTACTGAGTAATTCTTTGAATTATCATTGAATAATGCCATGAAGCATTCGCACCGACACACACACATACACGTACAGACAATCTGTCCAAAATTGTTGCTCGAAATAAATATATTCAATCGCTGCCGAAGAAAGTAAGAGCGGAGTTTCGTGTGCTAGTTTTCTTATGCTCTCTCTCCCAAACAGGCAAGCGGAAGCACAGACACACACACTCCCACACACATCCATACACTGGCTCGCTCTCGCTCGTGTTCAGGTGTGCCGCATGCAACTATGGCAGTAAAAAAAGAAACGCGAAGGCGCAAACAGTCGTGTGAACGAGCTCCAAACGTAAGGAACTAGAACGTAATTGTCGCGCGCGTTGCCAGCCAATATGAAATGACATTTTGAGTGCGCGCAAAAGTATGCAACGAATCTCGTAACTACATTTTAAAAATTTATCTCGGCTCAATCTAATCAATTCTTAAGGAGTTTACCCAACTTTTCCGTTACAACGGTTAAAACATTACAACAGATTTGTTAAAGTTACAGTTCTTTGTACATATATACATAAACCAATTCGTCTATTCAAATATAGCACAAAAAGTTTTGGTGTCGTACTTTGAGCGCGTCGTTTTGTGGTTTTTAATAATTACAAGTTTTTGGAAAATTTAATGAATATTGATTGAATACAAATATGTCGTAAGTGGAATAAAAATGTGTGCTACAAAAACAAAAAAAAATAAATAAATAAAAAAATACACACACACAAGAAATAGGAACAAAAGGGTGGTGGAGGTCGTTACACGCGGCTCGGCGTTGACCAACGCATTCCAATTCATTATAACCACAAGCAACTACAACAAAAACGAAACTCCTAAATAGTATAACTGGCCTACATATGTGTGCGCCAGTGTGTGTATGCCTTGTCTGCATGACACGCACACATGAGACAAATGAACAGAGCACATACAACGACAGAGGCACGCACTAAACACACACATACACACTCACACAACTAACACCACCAACACACATTATTAAAGACTGATTTAGTGCACAAATAGGCTAAGCGTATTTTAGAAAAGTAATTGCAGGATTACGAGGAACAGAGCGAAACTGAAAGACCTTTTCTTAAGAACTATTAAAATCAAATCAAAATGATAGTTTCATATATTTGTTGGAAACTCTCTTATTTTGATAATAAATTAGGTTTTTATAGTATATTTTCTTTAAATTATATTCAGTTAGTCTTTTATCAAATCTAAATTATATATTGATTGATTTTTGTTTATAAATTTAATAAAGGGGAAAATATCAGTTTGGCGCAGCTTAAGCTTTCCGCTCAAATTTCAGCTAAGCAAAAGGCCATTTCCCGTAGACTCGAATGTCCATTAGGCTAACAGCCTGGCCTATTTGTATACCATCTATATTCTGAGGCACTTCACAAACAGACCATTTAGCGCTTTTGCCAACAAATATTTGCGGCGATTCGCGACAACAGCTGATGAGCTGCGCCTTTTGTGTGTCCTTGCACTTTAATTCATAATTAGCTGCAAAAATGTGTGTGAGTATGTGCCTCTGTGGTTGTGTGTGTGTATGACTCTCCTTGCTTGCACCTGTCGTAGTTTCATCGCGTGCGTGGCGAAGCAGTTTTACAGCCACAAAATGGCATTTTGCGCTAAAAAGAGAAGAACGAACTTTGGGAGAATTCCTTAATGAGACAAGAAAGACCGCAGCAGGCGCATTGCCAGACACAGACACATACACACGCAGATAGATGGTCACAAACATTCCGTGGCTATAGGAGCGGCCCCATAAAGTCTTATTCTGTTGTTTTCCTATGGACTTTGTTTAAGTAACCTTTTCGTTCATATTTTGGGCACATTTTCAAAGAGAAAAAGTTCGTTTTTATACCGTGATATTAAAGTATCAAATTCAAGCAGAGTGCTTTGCTAGGGGGAGGGCCAGAGGGGTGAGATTAGGTCAGAAAAGAAAACATATTCTCTTGGCAAGTGCCAAGACCGCCACCGCCTCATAATTCGCTCTCGCTTTTTTCCGCTCTCTCTCTCTACTCTTCATAAGAGTATGAAAGGGTTGACCCTGCTTGATATGATCACACTCCCTGTTTTCTTCTCTCTCTTTCACGCTCTCTTTATAGACTCGTTCAGGATCAGTTAATCAATTAGCATAGTGTTAGTACACACACACACACACACACATAACATGCTGGAATATGTGCTTTGTTCTATTTCTATTTCCTCAATACAAAGACATTGAATTATAAATACACAATAAACAATATATAAAAATATTTGATATAAAAATCGATTTGAAGCTCAGCAGGTTGATAGATATTAACACATTCAACTTTCCCTGCCCCCTCCCGGTCTTAATTAAGGAGTTCAAATGAAGTAATTGAAAAAGTTTTATGATGCAGCTTTACAGCGCGAATATATTTCTCTCTCTTTCTCTCCTTATCCCTTGATGATATTTTGGTTCTTTGGCTTCGCTCCGCGGCGTAAAATTATAAAAACGTTTTACGGTACTCAATAAACAATTGAACAGGTGTCCACCAGGTGTTAGATGCGGACGATAAGTTTTGCTTCACTCGACTATTTTCCCCTCTCGCTCTGTTGACTGATTACACACAAACACAAACGAGAGATCCGCTGAGAGACTGATTAGCTATTATCGTGGGTAATTGGCGTTTAATGCGGACCTTGGCAACAATTAAGCCAACTCCGATTGAGCTTTAGCCAATTGAGTAGCCAAATCGTTGCAGAATTCAGCTGCCACCGATTAGATTTGCCTTATCAATCGGCTAATTGAGCTGTCGCTGCTGCTGCCACAGAGCAGCTATTGCAAAGGCTTTTCAGTTTCGATTCGACTCGGGCTACGACTGTGACACAATGGGAAAACCAAAGCTTTTCACAATTCTTGGCCTATTATGTATCCTGCTCCATCCACCAGGTATATGTGTGCACAATTATAAGGAGGCTATTTAGAAAACCCAAACAAGCAGTGACCGGTAATTGAACAGAAGTCCTCGTTTAGAGCGAGAGCGAGAGAGAGAGAGAGAAAGAAAGTGCGCTAGTGAGTGTGAGAGGAAGCGAAACAGATGCCTACCAGTCGCTCCAATTGGCATGCAAAAGAAAACAAGTGTAATACAACAACAGCCAAGTCAGTCACAATATTAAACAAGAACTTGTAATTAATGCAAACGCAATCAAGGTCAAGTGCTTTGCCCTATTGACCCTTGCCAACGGCGAGTACGTCGAGCAGCAAGAAAAGGACCGCGCAACATCAGAAGCCTGTTCATTTTCACAAATTGTTTTTTGTCCAGCCACGGAAAATGGAAATTAAAGTGGCAAAAGTGACGAGCAAAATTTCAGCGCATTTCGTTGCCCTACCACAAATAGGGCATACGTGTTCTCTCATGGAGCATGCAATGAGCTTGCCGGCAGAGCAATAAAATATAGACTGCGGAGAATGCAAAGAGATTGCCGTTATTTAAATACAGGGCTTCTCACAGTTGATCAATTGTATACTCCATGTCACACTTTAACTAGGGTATTTGTAGTGCGTGCATTCGCAGTAGAAGACTTCCCTTTATGTTGTTCTTTAGCAGCCGGAAGTCGTTGCCGTATACGTAATAAATTTTTGCAGGCTCGCTCGCGTGCTGCAAACCGTAACAGCCGCACAAGTATCGCAAGCATTAAAGCTGAAAGTCGGATTTTTAATAAGTTAATTAACAGTTAAGTACTAAATTGGCCGGCAAGCTGGCTCGGCTGTAAAGGTTGCAGACATTTACTTAATTGCATATTGCGAGGACACGAAAATTAAAGGAAAGCCAATTCGAAAAAATAACTCTCGGAGAGGCCTTAAGGCATTTTCAAGCTCCATTAATATCTTGGCCAAAGATAGTCGGAGAACTAGCTGGACATATACGCCATTCAAAGGTCGAACTATAAATAATAATAAAAGTTTATGCGTCGGACCTTTGCGAAAGCGACTGCAATTACACTTAATTTCGGAACGTTGAATTATTAAAGCCATAAAATTGTTGGCCCCAGCTAATTTCGACCGTGCTTTGTCCCAACCAAAGTGGTCGATATCATTGACTAAATGCGTCAAGGAGTCTCGCCAGAAAATTATCAGGGCTTGAATTGAATATGGAAATTAATTGATTCGCAGGAGACAGCGTTGCACGAGCCGTACTCTGGTCATGTGAGAACGATGCGGACTGCACAGCGACTGGCTCTAGCTGTGATCCCGTAACGAATCTCTGTGAGTGCAGCCGATTTGATGAGGTCTTCTCCGAGAGCTACACAGAATGCCTGGCCACCGCGCTGATTGGTGACGCATGCCAAGAAGCAGTTCAATGCAATCTTATGCCAACGGGAGCCAGTTGTAAATCCGGGGTCTGCGACTGCGCCGATGGCCACACCTATCTCAAAGGCAAGTGTAGGCCACTGAACGGACTCAACGAGCCCTGCGAAACGGTGAGTATGCAGCGCTTGCAGCTGACATGGGCTTAATTTTTCATTTCATAAATTAAGGATTTGGACTGCTTTTTTGGCTACGACCGTGCATCGGTGAGCTGTCAGGACAACGTCTGCGCCTGTTCAAATGGCTATTATCACAGATATGGAAACATATGCCGTCGAAAATCAATGGGTAATCTTTCCTAACCGCTCTCGTCTTGTCTCGATTCCGGTTGACCAACGATTCTCGTTGCAGAAGAAAACGATGCTTGCGTCGTTAATGAGGACTGTGATGCACTGGGCGCCGGCGCCGCCTGCGTGCGTCTAGTCTGTAGGGTTACAGGTGAGGATACCACCGTTAATACAGAGACCACACCCGAGGATAATGAACCAACTGAGCCAAGTACGGATACGACTGAGCAGGAATCCATTACCACAACCATTGAACCAGTTAGCGTGGTGCGCGACAAGAAGCAATTCGCTAAAGTCTTACTCCATGCCACGCCCACACACAAAGACGCCGCCGCCCAGGCAACGTTGACGCTCATCGACGGCGACAACGAACCGCTGCTGTTGACTCCGCGCCGTTCTCGCGAAATAGCCGTGCAGACGAGCATTGAGAACTACGAACTAAAGGAGCTGGGACCCCCATTCAAGCATGTGGCCACTGCGACAAACACCGTTTCAACCAGCGCGAGTGCCAGTAGCCGGCGCAATTCCACCAATTACCAGAATTATAGACGCCGGTTGCCCTCCATTTTCCGGTACGACAATGAAGACGTACGAACGTATTCCACATTGGGATCGAGTCGCGAAGACGACGATGTCGAGGACAAGAAGTGTAAGTAAAATTTGAAATTTACTGCAATTAGCTAAAAAATTGCTCAAAAATATTTAATTTTTTACAAAGCCATTTTAGTGAATGTTTACGAACTTATTGGACTACCAACAGCTAAACTTATTTGAAAATGTTTTGAAAGGCTAGACACGCCTTATCAATAATTCATTCCACTATCGACTGGGCTGACCTAATCTTTTGACGTCGTTCAAATTTAAATTTAAACAATCCCCTTGAGATATGTTTGGTTGAGTTGGGGCCACTCTAATACTTGTATGAATCATCACTGACAAATCGATAACGTGCGGTAGCTTAATTTGCGCAATTATCGATAAGGTTTAATTTTATCAATTCCATCAATAGCTATAGGAAATAGTACGACACGTTAAGGATTTAAATTGCTATTCTTGTTATTCCTGTCTTCCTAATTATAACTAATTTTCTTTTTCATTCAGATGGCAGCAGCTGCACAGAGAATGGGAAATTGTGTCCTGGCCTGCCGCACTCGATCTGCACAAACAAGATCTGCCTCTGTCGACAGGGCTACTATGCGAAAAACAGCAAATGTTTTGCAGGTGGCTAGAATTGATCAAGCTAAGTTTTTCAGTACTTGATGTTTTTCTTTACCTTCCGTAGAGCTCGGCGAGATAGCGGAGAGCAGCGACGAATGTGAATATGAGTTCGATAAGCTGTCTAAGACATGTATATGCCAAAAGAACTATTTCTATGAACGTGACCTGCGCAACTGCAGAAAACGTGAGTGCCCTTTGATATATTAAAGGATACGTTCATTTTGAAAATATATGTAAATTCATATCTTGACAGCAATTCAGTATCATCTCTCCTGCACATCGAACAGCCAATGTAGTCCCTTCGGTGCCTCCTATTGTCACCCGCAGATACCTAGGCGCTGTACTTGCGAAGAGTACGCAGAGTACAATAAGATCTCACAGTTATGCGAGTATAAGGATGGTTTGGGTGCAGAGTGTGAATCTAATGATGGGTGTCCGATAGAAAATTCCATTTGCTCCAACCGATTCTGTGTATGCCGCGACAACTATTTTGAGAAAGATGAAGCGTGTATAGCAGGTTAGTTGAGTTGAAAAAATTGTACAGTTTAAACTACATAATTTAATTTCATCTAAGGGATTGGCGCTGAGTGCTCGGAGGACGATGAGTGCGCAATTGACAACACGGTTTGCACTAGTAATTCCGCCAAAGATTCGGAGCAGGCACGCTCCTGCCAATGTCGCAAAGGCTATGTTCACTTCAAAGACGAATGCCTTAAGGAAGGTACATATACAGTTATCTCCTTTTCCCTGGTATCTATCTATTCAAGCCCTTCTCATTGTAGCCGTTGAACTGGACGATGAGTGCATCGCCGATGAACAGTGTAAACCGCTGTTAGCCAGCTGCAATACAGCTGGCAAATGCAGTTGCACTGATGAGCAGCACGAGAAGAACGGAGTTTGTGAGACAAAGCGACGTGAGTTTTTAATAGCCAAGAAGCTACCTGCATTATTACAATCGAGAATTATAACTAATAGAAATATTTATCTGAAGTGCTTGATGAACCCTGTACGAAGGCCACAGAATGTTTTGTCGATAAAGATCCTGAGAATGTGGAATGCCGCAATTCCGTCTGTCAGTGCAAATTTGGCTACCAGGCTAACACTGAGCATAGGCAGTGCATACGTGTAATGCCCAACAAAAAGAGTAAGAACTAAAAGTGTAACAGTACGATTCAAGATCCTTTTAATCTTTTACTGTTTCACTTTTCGCACAGATTCTTCCGGTAGGCCCAGCGCTCTTAAAATCATCACGTTCGTATTGATAGGCTCCGCGTTTTTAATAACCAGCGCAGCTATTAAGCAG
Organism: Drosophila pachea; assembly: GCA_020883565.1. Lineage (NCBI taxonomy): Eukaryota > Metazoa > Arthropoda > Insecta > Diptera > Drosophilidae > Drosophila > Drosophila pachea. The sequence goes on from JABVZX010000297.1 coordinate 15,201,401, forward strand.
GCGTATTACTAAATGGAAAACTACACTAATATTCCACGCATTGTTCATAAGCACCTGAGAAAAGAAAATCGTTTTTAATAGTTAACACAATTGTCAATGTTAAGAGTTGTGAGAAACCCCCTGTGCATACGCTGAAGCCATGTAATCAGGTCCGGTTGGACCCGGCCAAGTATTGATTGCAGTATTAATCAATGATGGGTGGCATGCATGGTTAAATTTAACTTAACCTAAGTTAGCAATTAGGACTTCAAGCAATACATGATAAAGCATTATCGGGCAAAATATTTGCTGGCTTCTATCAATTAATAAACAATTAAGCGAGAACTTAAGTTAATTTAAATGCTGCAAAGGTGAAGAACAAAGTTGTAAAAAATGCGCTAATAAATTAAGACTTAATCACTACTGATAAATCAGTGAAATGATTTGTTTTTCATAAGGTAAAATAATGTAATGGATATGTAAATAATCAATTAAAATTTTAAAAATTCCTTAAACAGGACCGTTTTCCCTAATTGATTCCATGCGAATAAGTAGAAGTGATTAATTTCCCATTGATAATCCCAATTTACTTTTCAGGTGATAGCTCGATAACATAATCACAGGACTGTTAGTCGAAATGAGATCAAATTCATAGTACTGTCAAATTTTATTTATTAAATGAAACTTCATATTTTATAAATTGAACAACTTAGCAAAAATGTTGACAAATAATAGTCATAAAAGGAATGCTAACGTTCTTTAAGCTGTACCCAGAAGTCTGGAGGTGATACAGTCAATCCATAGATATTCTTCGATAGATCAGGCAGGGTATCACCTGGAGCGAGGGTGTAGTCAAAGCTCTGCAGTACGGCTGTGGTCATCAGAAAGAGCAAGTTTCTTGCAAATGTCTCTCCAGCACAAAGACGCTTGCCGGCACCAAAAGGTAGAGAGAAGTCTTTCTTCAGACATAATTCACCCTGATCATCTAGAAAGCGTTCTGGACGGAAATTTTCAGGATCCTTCCAGATTCTTTTGTCTGAGTGCAAAGCATACAGGCTAGGTAGTATCACAGTATCCTATGAATAGTTAAGAATTAGTTGAGAGAATGGCATGGGTTAAGATCAAATTTGCACCTACTTTGGGTATGTGATAGCCCATCAGCTCAGTATCAACTAGAGTTTTATGTGGCACATCCGATGTCACCAAAGTTTCGATGCGAAGATTTTCTCGAATCACTGCCTCCGTGTAAGGCATATTCTTGCGATCGTCTAGCGTTGGCAGGCGACCATTACCCACCACTTCATCGATTTCTTTTTGTATTCGTTTCGCGACCTCCGGATAAAGCATCATATACTGAGTTATCAATGATAATTGTGCGCCGACTGCTGTGAAGGCGGGGAACGAGAAATCAATCAGCGCCATGATGAACTGTTCCCGATTAAACCCATATTCCTGCGGTAATCCCTTCCTCATCTCTGCTATGTATATATCGACGAAATTGCGCTCGCAGCTCTCATCGTACGTATCTATGTAACGGTCAACAAATTCCGAAAAGTAGGAATACATATACAAATTGGACTCCATTAACTTTTTATATCCACTCGTCTCAGGCCAGATATGGCGGATCCATGGCATGATGCTTATCATTCTACCATAATCGTCGGCAGTACGTTGAAACTGTAGGCCCATTTGAACGAGTTTCACCAACTTGGCCATTTCAGATCTGTGAACGCGCTCGTTGTAGATAATGTGAAATTGGCAATTGGCTGAGAAGGGATTGAAGAACAGTGGTAACTGTATTCTATATCCCCCGGGCTTAACTAGATGATGCTCATGATCATAGCGGGGACCGTTACGAATCACATCCAGCATATCGGCAATCTCCTCCATGATAACAACTTCCAACTGATCAAAACGACGACCAAATCCATAATCGCGCAGAAACCGAAGTATGAAGCGTCTCTGTTCTCTCCATAGCACGCCCTCTTGGAAGATAATACCTACAAATATAAATGTAGAGATTGTGTCATTAAATTTGCTGAATTGTGGACATTTAATTGCAACGAAGAATCAGACTGTTTTTGACCCATAATGCTTATCGCAGTCGAATTACCACAACACCATAGGAGTTATAAAGGCTTTGTTCAAATTAATTTGCTACATAGCGATGACAGTGTTGTAATGTGAAGTGGCTCCTATAAGTGGGTGTGAGAAATGTTTTCTAATATGTAGGTAGAAACTTATTCCCCATGGACACATTCGCTTTCCTTATAAATTATTAAAAATTTTCATAACCAACCTCGCAGGCATTCGCTGGGATCACGCATTTTACTCAAATACAGGCTAGGTCTTCCATCGTAGTCCTGACTATTGAGGACCTGACGAACAGCCTCGCCTGAGTGGACTACCACAACGGGAAATTTTCCTACGTGCAGGCCAATGATGTCCGATTTGTACCATTCGCTGAACTTCAAAGCAGCCTTGTGGAGATATTTATAGTTGACAAGCAGCATGAACAGATAGCTGCCGAAGAAAGGCAAGCGCGGAGGACCTGAAACAAAGAATTTTAGTTGAGCACACGCGATTTTTCGGCTCACTTGGCTAACCAGGAGGGAATCCTTTAGGACGACCGATAGCATATTTATATGACAAGTATATAAATATGATTGCGAGAATTGACACCAGGATTGTGGTTAACATTGTAGTTATATGCGCTCTGCCTTACGTCCGGATTAACACTGATGTGTTGAGATCGGTACCCGGCTTTATAGTAGCGCCTTCCTGATAATATTATAGTCATGCACACACATCGCAATTACGACTGTGTATGCGATAGTATAATCTTTATATAAAAACTTACAGCTCCTGGAACGATATTTGATTGGCGGATTATGAACATAAACAAAATATT
>JABVZX010000297.1:15378323-15390165 GCA_020883565.1 Drosophila pachea
CAAAAAGCGTTGATAAATAAATTTCTAAAAAAAAAAACGAAAATAGCAACAGAATAATGGAGAAAAAATTGCTATAAATAAAAGAATGTGCGAGGCACATGGCATAAGGTTACGCCCAAAGTCAAAAGCGGAAGTTGAAAAACAAAGAAAAATTTTAGCCGCGAGCCAAGCGAAGCTTCAACTTGCCTTTGGACTAGGTCAAGAACCGCTGCTTATTTTGACGCAACTAATTTACTTTCACTCGCTCTCTCTTTTTCTCTCTCTCTCGGTCTCTCTATCTCACACACACAGACCCTTTCTCTCTTGGTCGCATTAGCTGTACAGCGAAATTGTTGTCTTCTTAACGCAACATTCTCGTCCAGTCGCTGGCATTTCCAACGCGTGCCACAAATTTCCTGGTCACGCGTATTTGAGATATGCCCTTGAGTGTCGTGGCAGTAGCTACTTCACCAATACTCCCACAAACACCCGCACACAGTTGAGCGCCTGCAATGGCATGCCACTGCAACAGCAAAAGCAAAAATCCGCTGCGGGTCGGCCGACCTGGCATTTATGTCCAAGTCGCAGCGGCTTTGCTGGCATTTAGAAAGAACCCATAGGAAAATAGTGCAAAAAACATATAGACAATGAATAAATCGACGACGACTACAAAATACACTAACGCCATACTCAAAGAGAAGGGAAATCGTTCCAATAACAGAATATTAGCAGACTGTTAAAAGCTATGTTGCCGCAAAGTATTTAAGTGCGGTTTAACAGCAATTATTTATATTTCGGAATTGTTCGAATTGTGTTAAGAATACCCTAAATATATTTATTGGGAAATATTCTAATGATATATATTTGTGTTCTGACTTCAAAAGCTGTCCTTCAGGTCCAATAAATAAGCCTCTTAAATTTCTTCAGCGTATTCCTGGGAGCCAAGCCCGTGACGACTCGAGTGCATTCAGTGTAGGGCATTCGAAATCATAACAAACTCTATTTATATCTTTGACAGTCCTGGCGTGGGCTCCTGCAATGGTCTGCTATTATTTCCGGCATTTTACTTTCTTTTATATACGTTACAGCAAGAGAAAAAAGTAAATATATATTTTTTGTTGGTTCCCGTTATTTTTATTTTTTTGCTTTTTGATTATTTTTAAGCTGATTTGCTCGCACGGCACGTTTCATTTTTAGTTCAGTTCGGCTCGGTGTAGATTTTTGGTTGGGCTCTCGCCCGGCTCTTTTGCGTCATCTTCGGATTTATTTTTGGCTCTGGGCATTTGTTTAAATTAAAGATTATGCAAAAGTGGGGAAAAAAAGAGATGAGCAGCGGTGCACAACCAAAATGGGTTTTTGAAATTTTAATGTGGGCCCACGTGGCGTATGATAGACACAACTACAGGGCCGAGTCAAAAATGAACTGAAAAAGCCAAAGGCTGGTATTTACGCGTTGAGCCCTAATGCCAACTAGCGACTGGTGGACGTTCTGTCTGTCTATCTCTCTTCCTCTACACTAGCTAGACAATTGGGCCAGGAGTAACGGGAAGCACATGGCACAATTAGAAATGAAAATATTCACTGTAATAAGCCATTTAGTACTCATTTTTGTCCACACTCTGCCTTTTCTATAATTCATATTGTTAATTCCTTGCCATTCGGGCAGCGGCGAGCGCACTTCTGCGCCGCATCGCGTTCTCCATTCACCGCTTAGCCGTGGCGCCACGCCCGTTCTGCCTGGCCGCCCATCGGCGAGCTACATGAAAGCTTCATAAACATTTTACAGCTTGCAGTTGTTGCAGGAAACTGCGCCTGGACCATAATTGCTGCCAGCCATTTTCCAGTTTAGCCAGCTAAAAAGCCAGCCCAGCCAGCCAGCTGAAGAGAGAATGGCCGAGCGAGCACAGCGAGAGGCGGGGCAGCTATGTGTTTCTGAGCTCCTTTATGGCATTGTCAAAATGTTAACGCGCCCAAACAAACTATTATGGCACTCGCTCTTAAAGCTTTCGCCAGCTTGAATATTTCAATTCAATAAGATTCATTGACAACTTTTCCGACTGATTAATTTGTTTCAAATCGAATGTCTCGTCATAACTATAATATAATTCAGCTCTGCTTGGATCATTTAATACAATCTTGGAATAAACCCATTTAGTTTAGTACGGAGCAGAGACTGGAAATCGTTGCTGTCCACTATCTGAGCTCATTATGGCGCCTCCTCGTTAGATTTTAATTGGGCCACGTTGTTCAGCTGTTTGTTGGCCGAGGTGTAAATTACGAATCTGAACAGCGCATAATGAATGAAGCTGGCCGCGTGGCTAAACGGATGCCTAAATGAAATGAAATCGCAGTGAAAACGCTTCCATTCAGACCTGGCCCAGGCCTGGACACAAAAACTTTAGTGTAGCGCGACAAACTGCGGTCCAAGTTGATTAGAAAGCGGCTGAATTCCCGCCAGGCACTAAAGGGGCGAACACGGCCAAAACTGCCGCTGGCAGCAGCCTAATGAGAAACTTGAAAATTTACGGTCAACGAGTTGTCAAAGTTCCGCCACCGGGGCATAGTTTTCGATGCCAAGTCAAACAATTAAGGACTGCCACTGCTGTCGCTGCTGCTGCTCTGTGCGCCACTTCGAATGAATTCCATTTTAAATAAATAATTGCCAGTGAAATTAAGCAATGGGCGGCGGGGGAAAGGGGGATGCCAGAGTGCGCGACAGACTCTAATCTCAGAGGCCGACAACTGAACTCAACTGAACCGAGTTGAACTCGCCTGGAGCAGCGCACAGGCGCCGGGCGATGGCCGAAGTAATGACAGGAAACTGCGATAAAGGAGCAAAAGAAAACGCATGCATTAACATTGATAAGGAGCCGGCAAGCGGGTCCAACAAATACAGCTGAGGAAAGGTCAAAAGCGGCTTGGACAATCGTCAACTAAATGTTCATTAGCGTTGATCGGAAACGGAAATGTTCCTGTGGCCCAAATGACCACGCAGATGGCACCCAACTGGACCCAGCTGAGCTGGAAACTGATGACTGGGTGCTGGGAACAGGCCCAAGCGGAAGCCGTGCAGCTGATTTTACTATCACATGGAAACATGGCCAGCTCCGCTCATTAATAATTCAGCAAGCCCAAATGGAATAAATGAGAGAAAAATAAACGAAAAAAAAAACGAATTATTAAACTGCAATCAAATGCTGCCTCAAATTAAGTATACAATGCCACGAAAGCTTTTAAGTCTAGTCCCGAATGCGAATAAATAAGACCGAATGACAAATGTTAATGCGAGTGTCGCACAATCGAGAGAGGATTCGACTCCATTAGGGATGGGCACATTATGGTAATCGGCTTAGCGGAGCAGGAAAGTCGTACACATCGCCCATCGCAAACAACTGAAAGGGAAGCCAAATACTTCCATATTTTTAGCCATGTTTTCCCCGCTTTAAGCCAGAAACTTCAATTCGCATCGGGCAAACCAAATATCACGTAAAAGCTGAAAATGCTAATGAACAGAACGTGAGCTCGTCATTGCAAGGTCCCGCGACCACGACCTATACCCTTTGTAGGTGCGGACAAGGAATATGACAGGCAGAGGTAACAGGATATATGGCAGCGTGACCTTTCCAATTCAAGTGGAGCCAGCACGATGTTGCAGGGTATTCCCTAATTAGAGCACATTTACTCGTTAGCCCCAGCACGTTTCCATCTCTAACTTGCGCAGCATAGGTCAAAGTATGTGCAAGTAGAGGTGTGTGGGTGTGTGTGTATGTGTGTGCGCAGAATTTTGGCGACCAAGCTTGATGCTATCATCAATTGTCAAATAACCAAGTGTATGAGATTTGTGCACCAGCTGTGCCCGGCTAGCGCCAAAGCGTTGAAGCATTCATGGCGTTTCGGATCAACACAAACACTGGCCCACACACACACACACTCACACTTAGCTCATATGCTACATCACACACACACACAAACGCAGAGCACAGCATGCATGTGGTATACCCATAGAACAACTCACTTTGTGGGCTATTTGTTTTGGTCATACGCTCATTTGGCTTTAGCCAGAGAAATCGAATGCGGGTCCAGCGAAGTGGGGCAGGGAAAAAAGCAAAAAAAGGCAAACGCAAAAGGTTTCCCAAACGTATCCTTGAGCAGGACGGAATCGGAATCGAAAAGTACGCAAAAATCAAGCGGCAGCCCCAGCGCTCAAAAACAAACAAAGCTAAGGGGAGTCGGGGAGAGACAGAAGGGGCCTGGCGAGGGATGAACCACAGCAGCAGCAGCAGCAGCAGCAGGAGCACCAGAACGTACGAGGAACCATTGGCCAAGGTTGGGGCTGCCAAAAACCGAGCGCCAAGCACTGAGCTGAGCAATCGTAAATCTTCTTATGTGCAGCAGCATTTTAACGATAATTTGCTTTATTGGAGCAGTTTAGATTTGGGCAGCGGACCGGCCAGCAACTCGGACCGCAAGTCAAACGACAAGTACAGTGAAGCTTCATGTGTGTGTGTATGTATCTGCGACAGTATGTGCCTGTCTGCTTATACCCTTTGGGTAAGTGGTAAGAGAGGGTTGTATATGCCAAAGAGGAAATTATCTCCGTGGCCCCAAGAAGTATGCTACAGTTTCACATTTTCGGTATATATACCGCATATACCCTTGCTGTCGCGGTTCTCACTTGCTAGGACTCCAGCTGGGGTCTGGGCTTGTGTTTTGGCTAGCATTTTTGGTCTGGCTGACTAGTTTTGGCAATGACCGACACTGGGTCTTTGCCTTTTGAATGTTTCAACGTTTCCGTTTAAGCGGTTTTTATAGCAAATTTATGTAGAGGAAAAACACTTCTAAGGTTCACCGAATGACCAGACGCAGCAATTCGAAGCCATAAAAATCGCTCGCAAGCACATGCGACTCAATAGCTCCCACTCCCCCTCCTCGCATTCCCATCCGGTCACCCTGCTGGCTCTGCTTTCGAGGTGTGAACGAAGATTTGGCACTTTTGTTGGTCATTTAACTCTCCGTTCGAGCAAATGCCTCAATAGCTGCCATGAATAATGACCCTACAAATTGCTGCCAATCCGATCTGTATCGGCTCTGTGGCTCGCTGCAAGCTGTGTGCTGTGTGCTGTGTTGCAGCTGTTGCTGCAACATATCATTGAACCTCTTAGTGCGGAAAGTCTAACCGCATGGTTTCAGGTAATTGCCGACTCGTTGAACTGCCGACAAACAATTTGCAGTTGCCTGACACAGGTCTAATATGCGGTCCGGTTTGCGGTCTGCACATCTATTCCATTTAATTAGGGCCCAAGACCCTCTTCCAGTTGTAAATCTGTTAATTAAATGAGTTGTTAACTGTCCAACCACGCTACATAATTCATGTTGAGCCATGTTCGCCATCATGGGGCAAAACGCTTATGGCATGACAAGTATGTTCTGAATGGACAATTCTCCATAAAAAATTACTTTCTGTCTTTCAAATTCACGCGGTAAATATTCCTATGCCACATTCACCATAAATATTTAATTTAAAAATTGTTAAAAGAAAACGAAATACTCTTCCAATTCGCATTCTTTATGGCCCTACTTAATTAAAATATTTCCCTTTCGTATATGTGCGTTCATATTCCCGGGCCGGAAATATGAAAAAGTGCGCCTCATAAATTCACATTGAACAGTGGCCTGTGGCAAATAAATCTGTGCTGGTATTTAAAGCTCATTATTTTAATAAAGAAATAAATGCAATAATTTAAAGAGGTCACTGTGTAGTGGGAAATGTATAAATAATGCGGTATTACGCATACGCCGGAGTGGCACGCACTTCGGTCTTGTAAATAAAATCGTGCTTGCATCCATTTGTATTAATTATGCTATGCAAATTGAAGAAATTTTTCTGCTATTCGGTTTTCACCATTCGATTTTGATCTTTATTATTTCCTCTCTTGCCACACAGTGTGCCACAAACTGAGTTGTTGCATGCGGCACTTCCGCATGTTGACATTTCTTTCATAATAAAGAAATTTTCTTATTTACGTGCCGCTCACAGCGCCCTTCGCTCTGCTATGCTAGTGTGAGTGTGGCTGCGTGTGTAGGGGCAGGAAGTGTTTGGCTGTGTGTGCGACGCACTGCACTTTCTCTCCGGCTCTTGCTGCATTTTTCCTCCTTTTTTCACTCACATTGTGTCGGGGCTGTGCGTTGCTGTAGGCCTTTGAATTATGTTAAGCTTTGTGCCAGCAGTGCTTATACACACACCCATGGCCACACACATATACACCCACACCCATGCGAACACGTTGCGCATTGCGACGCCAACGACGTGCCTTGCGGCTGGCTAGCAACTGACATTTGCCGGCATAAAAGTCAACAACTGTTGGCTGGCTGTTATTGCTGTTGTTGCTGTTGTTGCAAGTGTGTGAGTGTGTATGAGTGCGACTGTGTGTTTGGCTGTCAACAATGCCAAGGTGGCGCCTCGCTGTTGGCATTCCATTGCTGACTTTGTGGCCGAGAGCCACTTACAAGTAATTCACAAGCACCTGTTACTCATACGACCCGTTGCCCAGCTAACCGCCGCTCGTAATTATTTTTGTTTAGCCTAATTTGCGGCACAACACAGGCAGCTGCGAAATAAGCAAACAATATATATATTGTATATATATATATATACATTTATTTACATAAGCGTATATATATGGCCGGCAGCTGTTGCCGCCTCGTTGGAAGTCAACAACACATAAACGAAGCGTTCCGGCTGATTGGCATCGGTTCGGGGACAGGCATAATTATATTCAGTTATAAGCAGCCATTGCCGGGGCACTTAAGCAACCAACTTTCTACATAAAACAACAGTTATCGCCATAATAATAATCATCATAGTAATATCAAGAATATCATTTGACAATAGTTGAACGGGCTTCATAAAAATCCAGCTGTTAATGTTGCCATTTTCCATAACACCATCAATGCATGCCAAGAGTTGACGAGCGAAAGGGATGAAGAAAAAACCTAAAAGGCGTGTGAAAGGGCGGACGGACGAACGCAGCCCGTCTGGGCCTCCATAAAGTGCTCAATTGCCGAGTTTTAATGGCTGGCAGAGCTGTAAAATCTTTAACCCCAAATTTAACGAGCAAAGTGCCGCAAATTGATTCATAAGCAATTAGTTCAGCATTCAGATTGTCGAAATTGTTGCAGCATATTTGAAACAAATCGAAGCGATGTCAGATATAATATAATAAACGACTTAATTGAGGAAAATTAAAGAATTAATTAACTGAATGCAGTCATGGAGAGACTGGAAGGCCTCCCTTCCGTTCTAGAGTTATCTGGAAATGATGTTTAGCTAGTTTCCGCACAAATTCGCATCTCTCAGCAATTGTTCGTGCTCCCCATCATTGTATAACAATCGACCTTAATGCATATTCAATCTGTTGAATTTTCCTCTTATTCACATATATTTATATCTATTCATTTGGGGCTTAAAGGCGCCGCCGGCGTTTATCCATTTCATGCATATCAATAATAAGCAGCAGCCGAACCACGCGCCATTTGAAATATGATTTATGTGACCCGCAGCGCAGGCCGATGACTGGAAGCGCCCCACCCTCTGCCAGCCCCCACACAGCTCGCTGTGTGCCACGCCCCTTGGCAGCTAAAACTGTCGAAAGTTGTAAGTGTTGCCAGGGTGATTTACTCGCGTCTAAACGAAATCGAACGCCGCCTTAATAGCCCCCGGACAGACGATTCGCATAATTTTACGCCGGAGCCAACCAGTACAATGATAATGGAGCAAGAGGAAGAACCCGCTAGCCAGCCACCGATAACCGTGAGCCGTATCCCGTTAGATGTCAGCCGTCTGCCGTTGCTTTAGCAGTCGGAGACGCTGCTTATTATCGGCCAATAGAATTTGAAATTATAATGCCAGTCGACAAATCGGCAAAGTTCCGTTGGCCTTTGCCCTCCTCTCGGGGCTCAGTCGGCGGCATTCTCTCGCTTTTCGCCATAAATTTGAATCTGAATTTTATATTGGCTTTTGATATGTGCGCTAACACTTAAAGCGCTCGGAACAAAAACTTTTGTCATATAATGTGAGATGAGCCGGGAAATGGTCATTCAATCAAGTTTTACATAACTCTGGCAATAAAATATTTATGTGCTTCACTGGGAATCCGATTTGTTTATAGTAAAATGTTAGAGTTAAAAAAACTTCAGGAGGACTATTAAGCCGGCAGGAGAATATCCCATAAACTTGGCCAAAAGTTCTCAACAGTTCATTTTTATTTGGATGCCGCCTAACTCAGCCATCAGTCTGTCAGTCAATCAATCAAGCAGCAATAACTATATCATCATCTTTCCGCAAATGGAGACACTTCCCTCAACCTTGATCTGCAAAGCAAATATAGTTAATTTCGGTCAATGTTGACCATGATTTGCGTTTGTCGCGCCAAGAAAACTTTCCGCGCTCACAAGGATTTCGCCGGATATGCGGCTCTGTGGCTTGCGCCTCATTCAATGAGTCAGCCAAGACGCAAAAGTTTTTCATTACGCAATTTCTGTGCTTTGCTTATGTCATGCTTATAGTTCTAGTACACACACTCGCACATACACAGGCTCGTTTTTCAGGCAATCATAGTCATATATAGAAATGTATGTACGCCGTGTGGGCGGGAGGGAGGCGTATATGCATAGCATCTGAGCATGTATATGTGGCTTGGCTTTTTGCTTAAAAACTTTTCTAATTCCATTAACGAAACGCACATGCGAGTGGAAATCCAAGCGAAGGTCCTAGCTCTGGCTCTCTCCCCGGCTGCTGCCACGTTTCGGCCGCTACAACTTTTCGGCCACAATGCAGTGGCCAACGACGTGGGCCCAAACCAAATGCGTGACTTCTCAAAATTGGCGGACGCTCACTTTTTGTGGTTCTCCCTCTCTCTCTCTCTCTCTCTCTCTCTCTCTCTTTGTCTCTCTCCATGTCTCCCTCTTAGCGCTCGGCTGATGCCTGGCTCATAATTTGCACTTTAAAATAAATATTTGACGCGCAGGGATTTGCCTTCTTGGCCGGCTTTAATAGGCTGTAGTTGTATCCAGATTTCGGCCAGCGCTTGTCAGCCGCAGCGCAGTTTCATGCTCGAGCTGGGCCCCGTGACCGACGCCCATTTCAAATTGTTAATGAAAAGAAAATTTGAATTTTATATTGCGTTCGCTGCTTGGTAGGCTCAGCCAGAGCGGGCATCTTCGGTGTGTGGCAAGGGCTGAGAATAATGAAGACGCGAACCAAATGTTGGTTCTAAGCTTGGCTTATAAAAATCTAGTTTAACTGTTATCTATTGGCTATCATGAATACTAGGCCTACAACTGGATTCCACTCAGCCTTAGCCCTACTGCATTTTACAAAGGGCATTACGCGGTCAGCTATACCCCGTTGCGTCTGAGAAGCTCATTTTGTTGTTGGGCCGCGACTTCGCCTGGCCAATTCGATTGCCATGGTGAGTTTTCTTCGTTTTGGCCGACTTCTGTTGCCGGTCCTGCTGTTTCGTTTTCTGGGCAACTGTAATTTGGTTTAATTTCAGTTAATAATTATTTTCACATTTTCGGCATTGCTTGCGGTTGGCTGGCAGCGCCCGGGCGCGTTGCCTTGACGCAGGGATCACAGTTAATTAGTTTGTAATTATTATAAATTGAGGATGAATGCTTGTGGCAAGTTTAATTGGATATTTGATGTTTTTAAATTACGCAAAAATGAGCGTGAAATTTTAGCGGCAAGTATTCCGCATACTTTGCGGCAAAAGCCAACAGCTCGGCCTGGCTCGGCCTGACTCGGCCTGACTCGGCCTGGCTGCGGCTCGGCTGTGCGGTGGCACTTAGTTATGTTGCAAGCAAATTAATTTTTAATGCCTTGACAATGTCACGCGGCCTCATATATTTATGTGGCAAGCGTGGCATGAATGCAGCTGCTGCAGCACTCTCTCACTCTCTGTTGCTCGCTCGCTCGCTTGCTCGCTCGCTGCATGCTCGTGTCGTTGACCGTTGCGCTTTGTCACACGTGCCACGCCCACATTGCAACAATTAATCATAATCTCTCACACAGCCCCCAGGCACCGCGTGGCCCACGTACAAGCGGCGGCAATACAGTTGCTGCTTTTTCACCAGGCCCAACCATAAATTTTACATTCTGTGACTGCGTCTTGAGCAGCAGCCATAAGTTCTCCTCTGGCTCAATGTGCCCGCCCTCTCCCGCCTCTCCCTCTCACTGAGTCTCTGTCTCTGTCTCGCCTACGCAAAATATGTTTAAATTTGCCACAGTTTCGCAACTGTTGTTTTTTGCATTAGTTATAAATTTGTGGGTCGCACGTAGCGGAGCAATAATTTAACATGAAATATGCCTTCAAAAACAGAGCGCACACCTTACAAATCATTAGAAGGAGAGGGCGGAGACCCCTGCCAAGTGGGTTAACTTCCTAGGTTGGACTGCTTATGGCAGGATAAGTCGATTCAATTGGCTGGCCATCAGCTGGAGTTGCTAGCTGCAACTTCGAATTGCCATCGTGTTAATTAATCAGTAATCGATATTTATCGATAAGTATGAACGTCCACATTCCTGCCAAAAATCATTCTCCCACTGAATCTAATCAAATGTCAATGCATGTATAAACCATTTGCAATTACTGCAAATGGAAACTCTTAATAATTGAGCCAGTCCGGCCAACTGAGAAAAGTATGGCAATATGCGATAGAAATGTATTTGAAAGTGCAAAACAGTTGGCCAGCTAAAGTAACAGACATTTATCTGGCTTTTGTTCTGGCAACTGTAACCCTTGGCATTTGTAGTATTGGCAATAATATAGTGTGCTCTGTGTGGATGCCATATCCAGCTGCAGACAAGTCAAACTCAGTGCAGCCCCGGCAGCTCCCGATACCCCGCACATTGGCAACCCTTCGCCCTTATTTAACATGCTCAAGTCGAAGCTCAACTCCAGGCCGTATGTCTGCTGTCCAGATGAATGCCAACTCCGGGCTCTTTGGGCTGCTATTGTCGTCTATGTGTATATGTGTGTGTGTGTGCGTGCAGACCAGAATTGATTCTATTGGCTTTGTTGTGATAAGGTCAAAAGTTTAATATAAATGTTGTGGCTGGCCGAAAGTGAGACAGTTTCTCGCAAATTTTTCAATTGAAACTTGCAACTTCTCCACTCGATCTCAGCTTTACTTATGGGCGAAATTTCGACTTTAAGATATGAGCTCAAAAGAGCAGACGCTGCCAGATAATCGACGTACTTATTGTCCCTCTTTAAGCTGATACTTAAAAATGACTAAAAAACTCTTAATATTGTTGTTAAAAGCTCGAATGCAATGAATCCGCTAATTTAATGTTTCTTAAAGACTTGGCTTTTCTCCCGGCTCTCCCTCTCGCTCCACATCTGTGCTCCGCAAGCTGGAACACCCTGTAGCCAATCTACGAGCATTTGGCTACCATAAAAACCAATGCCTGACTGTCTATCTGGCTGGCTGGCTGGGCGAGAGCCGGGCAAAGTTTTGTGCGTAACATGAAAAACTTCGATAAATTCACAGTTGAAACAATTACCATGAATTTTATCAAAAATGATACGCGCTGTTCGTATCCGACCATGCAGCAACAATATTTTTTAATGCACTTTGGGGGAAACTGAAACGCGTGGCAAGAGACGCTGTTCGAGAGAGAGAGAGAGAGAGAGAGAGAGAGGGAGGAGAGAAAACGTCAAGCAAAACAAAAAGAATACGAAAAGAAAAGCAACTGTGGCAGCCGCTCCGAGAACTAAGTAGATAAGGATCGAAGCGCTGCAAAGGAGGAGCCAGAGGGCGGCCAGCATGAGGCAAATGCCAACAGCATTCCGTCTGCTGA
>JABVZX010000297.1:15420169-15435872 GCA_020883565.1 Drosophila pachea
GTCCTGTTTGTGCGAGTCTCATAAAATTGTTGGCTATTTGAACGGTTTTTTGTGGCCCGGTCCAAAGCCAAGGCATTGAAAAATAAAACGCGGCTAAGCCAAACAAACACACACACCCGCACACACACAGGCGCGCACAACAAGTTTTCGCAAGGGGAACTGAAGGCGAGAGCAAACGCTTGACTGGAATTTCATACTCTTGGCATGCCATGTGTGTGTCTGTGTGTTTCTGCAGCCTTTGACAAGTGTGTGTGTGTGTGTGTGAGTGGGCAGGAGCTGCCTGCACGTCGATGTGTTGGCCATTTTATTATATTTGCTCGCAGACATTTTTGCTCTAATACGAAAATGGGATTTTAGGATATAAAAATTATGATAGATTACCGCTGCACACACACCCACACACCCACACCCACACATCCACACACACATACACTGGTGCACATGTGCATGGCGTGCAGCTGACGTGACTGTGGCCCCGACGCCGTGAAAATTCTGCCCCGCCTGGCTGAGGAAAATCATTTGATGATAAAAGTGGACCCTCAATTGCTTTTGTTGCTGCGCTCCGCCTTTATTAAATTTAAGTCTACGGCGGGGGAGCGGCGGCTGCTGGGGCGGATGAAGTGGATGCTTCAGTGCAGCAAATTGCAGCAGCTAAAGCATCAGCAACAACAAGCGCAATAATCCATTTCAGACTCGGTTTATTAAAAGATGCTTCAATTTAACCACATTGTATGCATTTCGACCTTTGGCCCGTGGTCGAAGTGGTCAACAGAAGGTTGAGTTACTCCTGTTTACTCATTATGCTAGAGGATTTACCGTTTCTATAGCACAGAAATTTTTTATTTTTCCTGCACGAAACATTTTCTGTCAGCTTATTTCAGCAGCAATTCAATTCATATTAAAACTTTTGACTGTAAATAAAATGTTAAGGCAACTTCAAAGGTCTCACTTGTTTAGCTTGCATTCGTTTTTAGCAGCGCGCATGGCGCCACCTATGGGAAATAGTGTGTACTTCTTTGCTTAGTGGAGACTCGAACCGCAATGATGACGAGGGCGTCATCTGTCATTTAAACATCTAACAAGCAATAATTGGTCATATTAGTTACATTTAAAATTGACCAAACATTATGAAATTGTAATCAAAACAGATATCTTAAAATTTATGTGATTTTTTAAAATTGTTATTGCTTAACCCCATGCCTAAACAAATACAGTAAGCATTCCTTAGATCTCATGCGAAAGGCATGCAGGTTAACAGAGTGTCCGATCAGAACGATTTTATTTAATTACTAACACAAAAACATGAGCTAACTGCAGTTGACATAATTTCGTGTTACATACGCACATATACATATGTATATAACACTGCTTCTCATTAGTCAACTTCTATTGTTTTTGTTGCTGTCGCTGGCAATAATTGCGCTCCAAACGCAAGCTCAGCCAAATATTCAGTTGAGTTAATTAAAAGTTTTGTGTTTGCTTAAACGACAACTAACTCAAAATCAAATCATTAAAATTACGAAATCGGAGATTGACATCCGTTGAGCTTGGAGACGATAGGAGACCAAGTCGACTTGTCAATGCGCTGAGATGTAGAATTATGTGTAAAATATGAAGGTATAACCTTATAAAAGTATAACAGTGGCCACTACGTGCTGCCAGACAAATTATAGAAAAATAAATTCGTACAGTGATGGTCAGTGCGTTTGTTATGCTTACAGTAGATAGTATTGTTTTTGTAATTGTTATTATTTTTTAATTAGCCGCGGGCAACATGTACAACAAACGTCTAAAACGCCTTTATGCAATTTGTTGCGGCTAAGGTCACAGCGATTAACCAACTGGCCAGCTGTGGGCCATTCGGTAGTCGCTGCCATGTACTTACAGTTAAGCCATGGAAAAAGAGAAGGTAAAGTCGCCGCATGAATACTCTTCGAACAACAATAGCTGAATTGAAGCAGGACGTGAATAAATAGGCTGCTTACTGTTATTGAATTATTTCTATTCGATGAAGTGAGATCCAGCAATACTTTCCATTATCAAAGCAAGTAAATTGATGCAAAAAAGCTGATGATAAAAGCTGCCTCAAAAGTGAGAGCCAAGACTGCAAAAACAGTCAATCCATTAATATTCGGTGTCGTTCCGTAAGATATGAAATCAATAGCCTCCGAGCGCCAGTTTCGAGCTAAAACACCTTTCGTAAGCGTATTAGCTTTGCGTCCATTGAAACAGCTGTGTGGAGCCCCGACTTTGTGAGTTAGCGCGCTCTCTGCCTCTCCCTCTATCCAGCTCTGGGCTGAGCACACGCACACTCACACGCCACCTGTCATCACGAATAGGCAGCGCGTGCTGCGGGCTGCGTGCACAGGCGAGTGAGTTGTTTTAGTAATGCCATCTCGCTCCTACCTCCGCAATTGCACTCACAGTTTTCTTCTCCGTCTCCTTTGACCATGCGACAACATTTTGGATTGTAACAAGTGGCCGAAGCGGGCATTAGTTTTAGTTTTAGTTTTTAATTCAGTTTCGCCCGAATCAGAGTAAACTAGCGCTCGACCACCAGCTAGTGAATAAAACATTGAAAACGTTTCTGATATTGTTCGTCTTGCATATCGAAGTATTTTAAGAACTGTTCGTTTTAAGTGTTTTACATTTGTTTTTTGTGTGCATTGCTAAAATTGCAAAAAAATTGAAAACTGTTATAAAATGGGTAATTCCAGTTCCCTTTGCGCCGATCGCAACGCCATAACGAACTTCGATGAAAATGGGTAAGCGGAGGCTAGACAGTAAGTAAAGAGGGCAGTTCGAATTAATATAACTTGAATGAAACTCGAACAGGAGTTAAATTCAATTGTGTACAAAATGCATAGAGTTGCCTCCAGTTCGACAAAGTATAATTTGTGCTAATTTCCCGCTTTAAAGGTACTCTCAAAGTCTATAATGGCATACATTTACAGTTGTAACATGCACACACCCGCGCGCCGTCTAGCACTATGAGTAAATAGAAAATAAATATACCCGGCACCTTTAATTGTCTGCCACGATAAGATTTAGTAGCTTCTCAGTCCGCCCACTGGGTGAGCACGCCCACTTTGGTAGTTCGTCCTTTGGGAAACAAGTTGTAATTAAGATTTAATGATG
Organism: Drosophila pachea; assembly: GCA_020883565.1. Classification (NCBI taxonomy): domain Eukaryota; kingdom Metazoa; phylum Arthropoda; class Insecta; order Diptera; family Drosophilidae; genus Drosophila; species Drosophila pachea. Next base: position 15,423,308 of record JABVZX010000297.1, read on the forward strand.
CGACTCGAGCGCCTTTTACCAGCCCCAAAAGCTACACCCACAGACCGCCTCTGTGTATGTGCTATGGGCGTGGCCGAACATTGATTTAATCGATGCATTCGAAAATCTACTGAAACGCGATAAATATTTATCGTATGAAGCTTGTGGGTAGAAAGCAATCACAAAAAAAAAATGTTAATAGTCTAAAAATATGAGCGAAAAATATAGTATTGCAATAAACGCAGCAATAAGTTCGACTATTAATATTTATGAAGGTCAGGACACAGGTGTAAAACATTGTTAGTCCACCAGCAGTTATACTTTCAATTTTCTGGACCAGCTTTTGGCATTGGCTTCAAGCGAAAGGGAAGTAGCGAGCGGGAAAAAGATAGTGGACGAGGCGAGAGGTGGGCGGGACTACTGCGTTGCGAGTTTTGACACGCATTGCAGGAGACACGAGTCACGAGACGGCAGGCAAGGCCGATACAGAAATAATCGATTAGCTGATCGAAATCGATTCCATCACGCTAGCGCCTCATACAAATATCATTAATATTGAATTCAATATATGAATATAACATGCAATTGACTTTATTATCACTTCAATTATTAGCCCCTGCCCGTTTCCCATGAGATGACACGACGCCTCTGCTTATTTGGCGAATTGTTTACATGCTCGAGCGAAATGTTTTAGTGCCCTGATTGATTGTCGGAAAGTCATTCGGCTCTTATCAGCCGCTGAGGTTTATTGTCCCTTTCCGCCTCAGCTTTGCCACAATTCTGATTCTATGCGGAGGAAAGCAAACTACGATGAGAACAACAAAGTAAAATGGAAAACTGAAAAGCCTCAACGACAAATCATCGCCTTCTCATTCGCAGTTCAATTTGAGTGCTTTAACGTTCCGGTACACATTCCAAATTGTTCCCTTTCAAACATAAACATATAGATTTTTTAGTAATAGCCTATTCATCGATCGGATATAGAAGTCTCAATATGTACACGGCTCAGCGATGTGTTTCTTTGTTCGTAACCTTTGGTCGACTCAAGCAGCTTAACCAAATGTATATATTTGCTTTAGTATATATATAATATACATGTTATTCTCATCTATACAAATCAAATGTACTCTGCACCTTTCTATCGCGAGCCAAAAGTGGGCGTAGCACAGCTGTTATCTCCCTATTGTGAATTTGTCTGATCTGCTGCTGGTACAGCCATCACCTGTTTTTAAAAGTGCCTTTAGCTCTAATCACAATCAGAAACTAAATCATTTCAAATGTGAATTACTAAATAATTGAATACCAGAACTATTACAAAGTTCTCAACTTGATAAATAGTTTTGTAAAAGCTTCAAGTTTGCATCGCTTTCCCTTCCTTAGCTCACGAAGTGCACATAGCATCACATCGAGGTTTTTCTTCCAATGATTAAGTTATGTCGAGACTCAAGCATTTGGCTCGCTGGCCCTCCCCCAACTTACAATAACGCTTAGTTATGGCGCACTCACACCGAAAAGTCACTCACTTTCTCATTCTCACTCATTCCCTCTCTCTCTCTCTGTCTGCGTACCATTCTCAGCACACCGATTTATCCAACGGCTAACAATTCCTACAACCCTTCCAATGGCCAAACAACACCGCATCATCAAACGCAGCAGCAACAACAAAAGAATGAGCACGGCTATTACAAGACCACGATACCCGTCGGCGCTGGCGTCGGCAGCACCGCTAACAGCAGCAACAGCACGCGCTGCTCTCACTGTCAAACAGCTGATTTCGGCACCCGCGCACTCGCCCAAGAGAGAACCAGCAGCAACAACAACAATAGCGTAGCATACTCGCAAGTCCACACGAAGCACACATACGAAAGCACGAACAGTTGCGACGGTGACTGCGCTGCCGCTGAGACTGCGAAATGGCGCAGTAGTCGTGTGTGTAACAATCATACGACTACAACGACAACAACGCTCGAATACGAACTTTCCAATTTCGCAAAACTCACAACACAAATCAGTACGCAACACGACGTTGACGCGGCAACACCAGTGAGGGAAGACAGAGCTGACGCTTTGCCACCACCGATATTATCCTCGAACCACTGGCAGCAGCTGCAACAGAGCCTGCACGAGCTACACCAGCATCAAATCCAGCAACCAATTGGTAACAATCTACAACAGATACGCAACTACAGCAGCAACATGAGCAAAGATTTGCAACGCGATCGCCTCGGACTTTGGGGCACTGGCGACAACGAGATCGTGGGCACCGTATCGGGTCTCGAGCGCCTGAGAGACAAACGCTTTAATAAGGTAAGTTATATGAAAGCCGCGAGCGTCCGATACGTAGGACTAGTGGAAAATTACCAGTAGAGCGAGCAGACAGAGTGGGGTTGTTTTTGCGGAAATATTATGTACTTATATATGTACAAGGAATGAATGAGCCCACACACATTCGAATTGGCTCATAAGCAACTTGTTAGCAGCCACACTGAAAAAAAAAACTTCTCAGAGTTCACCATATTCAAGCAGAAGCTTCACCAGAAGCAAATATTGATGTGTCATTAATGTGAATTCATTACACAATATTTCTTGCGTCTGCGACCTAGACCTGGAATAAAGCTGAAGAAATTCTAAATTGTTACTCAATTTTTGGCAGCCTTTTGAAGACTTGACTGTGATAATAAAAATGGAAAAACATAAATAATAAAATAAATAGGTAGGTCTGCCAGGCAACAATGTTCTCAAAAGAAAAAACATTTGTTTGCTTGACCTTTAGATGACATAGCCAGGCAGAACGTACGTCCACGCGCGGCACTGGAAGACCAAAGCTCATGTGGAATTTTTTTTCGTGGTGTTTGGGGTTTTTTTGTTTCATTCACATAGTTGATGTCAGCATCGAGCGTAGAAAATCAATAGAAGAACTCTAGGAACTTGTCGAGTGCAATTGAGTGGCCGTAAAATTGGCCTCAATTAACTAGTTAGTTAAGCTGTGAGTGTAATGAAGTGAACTGGTAACACACAGCCAATTCGGCTGCGTACGCTTTACCGTTGCGCCTGCAAATGCAAGTTCATTGTCAATAGCTGCAGATGCTGCTCAAGTGCTGTCTTTTTTTTCGCTCTCGTTTTCTTTTGCAATTCCGTTTTCCGCTGTAATTGTCCCATTGAGTGTTCAGGCGTGTGACAGCGGAAGCATGAGAGAGAGAGAGAGACACGACTACGCGAGAGCAAAATTGCGCATGAGCTTATGCTCAGTGTGCGTTTTGTTCCGAATCAAATGGGAATTTAGGATGGTCGCGTAGCAATATATTGCAGACAACTGTTCAAAGTCATAAAAGTCGACTGTAGCTAATGAATTGTATAATTACAGTTATCAGTGTTTCACATGCCAAATTAATTTCGTGGGAACAATTAAAATAGAGTGCCAATAATTTAAAGGTGACCCATAATAGTTCTCGAGAGCTCTTATCACTTTGCTTTCATATCTTGCTTATATATAGAATAATCAACTGATCACTAGCATATATACCACGACCTCTTTATGCTTATTTGTTAATTTTTTATTTTTGTTCCCATTGCACAATGGAATTTTTTCTGCTCTTATCGCTTTGCATATACTAAACACTTTCTATTTACTAACCGACAAAACTGACCTACGTTAATTATCAAAGTTTAGCGTAAAAAGAATTGAAAATAGCAAACATATATGTATTGTATACTGCATTATATATATACATATAAATTATTATCAGAAAAGAATGTGGACGATAACTGGTTTTGGGCTTATTGAAGGAGAAATTTCATTCCGACCTTTGAATACCCTGAAATAGCACTTAGAGTATATCATATATATTAAAGCAAATCGTATGATCTGCCCAGTGCCTTATGCTTAGCAAATCTGCCCATTAACAGGGTATTTCAATTTAAATAATTAATGCGGTCAATGCGCCCCACGCCGCAAAATGTGAACTTAGTTACTTCAGTAGTTCAGTATGTAAATAGCATAAAAAAGCTTAAGTAATAGAGCAAAGCTTGACGCGGAGCAAAAGTCGAAGATCAGGCAGATCAGATAGATTTTCCATGTAGCTAAATAAGCTGCAGTGTCAAGCCTAGCTCCGTTATTCGTAACACTGTCTCAGGCTTACAAGCACACGCACACTAGCTGACACCTTTCACCTTTTGAATGGAGGAAGCAATTTGTACGAAATCGTCAGTGGCAGCATCTTTTGTTGAAAATTTCGCTCGTGTCGTCATCGGCGCTTTGAGGTCAGGTTTGCCGCTGCTGATAATGATTGCGGCGATGATGATAATTGCGGCGCTAGACGGCGCAAACATCAGCTGAGCGCGCACCAAACCATTATTATTATTTTTTTTTTTTTGCAAGTTTGTAACGGATTTGTATGCGTAATGTACGCAGGTTGAACGCGTTACGTGTGCGCCGTGTTAAGCAAGGGCCGGAACTACTGTCGCTTAGCTATGTGTGTGCGTGTGTAGCTGTTACCATGCAAAAGATCTGTCTCTCGCTCTCAGTCGCTATCTCTTTCGCACTGCCCGCTTATCGTACATCGCGCGTCATGTCAATGTCAACGGTGTCGTTTTTAACGGTTTTGCCTGGACTATTTCACCAGCTCTATCAGTCGCGTACCGTATCGTAAACGATATAAATAGTTCGAGAACATTTGCTAATACCACAGAACGCTACGTGCTCCGCTGTTGCTGGCTTTAAGAAGTCCATTAGGGGCATTAAAAGTGAGCCAGGAAAAGCACTTTTGTCCACCCACCGAAAGCACGCATTATTCCTCTTCTAAATTGGCGCACACTCCGATTAGATTAAATCTAAATTGGCCCAGCTCTATCTGTGGAGGCATCCGCTTGAAAAGCAGATTTGAATTTGCCTGTCACCCGCAGATTGGCTGGCTTTAAAGCTAGCCATTTCTCTGGCAATTATGGCTAACAGAAATCGTGGGCATATCCAGGCATATAATTCGCTCAATTTGTTGCTGTAAATTCGCGAAGGCACGCGATCAGTCGGTTGAACATGCCAATGCAAATTTCACTAGATATGTAAGCAAAATGTAATTATAGAAAATAACACGAACAATTAAAAGAGTAAACTAATCGTAGGAAAAACATTTTGCTCGCAGCCACCAAGTAGTTGAGGTAATATGATATAGGCTGAAATCGAGCAGGCATACAAGATAGAATGGATGTATCGTTTCTATAGCCATATTATATCATAATCTCCGTGTGGTTGAAGCGGCTTCATCGTCATATTAGGAATTCTGATTGTTTTTCCAATCAGAAATTTGCCGTGATTATAAGGAAAGCGAATATGAACCGCAAATATATAATATAAGCCATTCCAGGCTGTACCTCCCTCTCCCTCTCATTACCCGCAGATGCATATATAATATACACATTCACGTACACGTCAAATGGCGGCAATCAGTTACTCTTTGTTTTGTCACGACTGCACATTATGCAAGGCCCTCGGAGAATGCCTGGACACGCCTCCATTGGCGGGTCGAGTACTGAGCAGCTGCCACAGCAAAGCCAGCACACATTCGAGTGGGAATTACGCAATAGTCGTCGCGGCAGGCAAACATAATAGTGGCCAGACCGATTGTGGCCAGTCATGCTGAGCATAGCGAGGTCTCCGAGCTGAGTCAGCCCAATCTATTCGACTTTCAAATGCATTCGCGAATACCGGTTCGCTCAATCGCGGCTGTCCGGGTTTGACTTTGAACTTCAAAAGCGGACGCATGTGTGTGTTCGCATGCAAATCTCAACCACGCTGAAGGTTGGCCGGCATGGCAAGACGGCTGGACATCAGCCGCAGGCATGGCCGGAGCTCATGCCACAGACAGGTTGTCTGCGGCGCGTGGCATGCGGCTGGTCATGGTGATAAGTGGGCTAGAGGCAGGCATGACACTTGACATGCGACGACATATGTTGGCAGTCGCAGCTTGATTGCGCTAGGCTTATCTTCAATTCAAATACTGCTCTCTAAGCATTACTCGCTGAAGCGATTCCAGTGCCATAATCTACCTCTCCGTCTGTCCCTTGCAGGGCCTCGCCTTCACACATGAGGAGCGTCAGGTGTTGGGCATCCACGGCCTCTTGCCGTACGCAGTGCGCACCGACGCGGAGCAGGTGAACCATTGTCGCATATTGCTGAACCGGCTGGAAAAGGATCTGGACAAGTATATGTTCCTGATTGGTCTGTCGGAGCGAAGTGAGCGTCTGTTCTACAAGGTGCTCAGCTCGGACATTGCCCACATGATGCCGCTGGTGTATACGCCGACGGTGGGCCTGGCCTGCCAGAAGTACAGTCTGGTGTTCCAGAAGCCAAAGGGACTGTTCATCACCATCAAGGACAAGGGTCATGTCTACGATGTGCTCAAGAATTGGCCCGAGATGGATGTCCGTGCCATTGTCGTGACCGATGGTGAGCGCATTCTTGGTCTCGGCGATTTGGGCGCCAATGGCATGGGCATTCCCGTGGGCAAGCTATCGCTGTATACGGCTCTGGCTGGCATCAAGCCGCATCAGTGCTTGCCCATCACCCTGGATGTGGGCACCAACACAGAGTCCATTCGGGACGATCCGCTCTATATGGGCCTGCGCGAGCCACGCACCACCGGCAATCCGTACGATGAGTTTTTGGACGAGTTCATGCGGGCCTGTGTGCGTCGCTTCGGCCAGAACTGTCTCATCCAGTTCGAGGACTTTGGCAATGCGAACGCCTTCCGCTTGTTGTCTCTCTACCGCGATCACTATTGCACCTTCAACGATGATATTCAGGGCACGGCGTCCGTTGCTGTCGGCGGTCTGCTGGCCTCGCTCAAGATCAAGAAGACTCTGCTCAAGGATAATGTACTGTTGTTCCTGGGCGCCGGCGAGGCGGCGCTCGGAATTGCCACTCTCTGCACCATGGCCATGAAGAAGGAAGGTCTCAGCGAGGAGGAAGCCAAGGCGCGTATCTGGATGGTTGATAGGTGGGCGAGACCCAAACGATTCCGACCCGAATTGTTGCCTAATTCTCTGTTTTCTTTCCAGCCGTGGCGTGATCGTGCGCGATCGCCCGAAGGGCGGACTCACCGACCATAAGTTGCACTTCGCCCAGGTCAGCCCACCGATCGACACCTTGATTGAGGCCGTGTCCAAGGTGCGTCCCAATGTTTTGATTGGCGCTTCGGCACAGGGCGGCGCTTTCACCAAGGAGATTCTCGAGAAAATGGCCGAGATCAATGAGACGCCCATCATCTTTGCCCTGTCGAATCCCACCAGCAAGGCTGAGTGCACCGCGGAGGAGGCCTATGCCCATACGGAAGGACGCTGCATCTTCGCTTCAGGCTCGCCATTCGCTCCGGTCACCTACAATGGCCGCAAGTTCTATCCGGGTCAAGGCAACAACTCTTATATCTTTCCGGGCGTCGCGCTGGGCGTTTTGTGTGCCGGCATGTTGACCATACCGGAGGAGGTGTTCCTCATCGCGGCACAAACCTTGTCGGATCTGGTCTCCAAGGAAGATCTGCACAAGGGCAGCCTGTATCCGCCACTCACTTCGATTGTCCAATGCTCGCTGGCCATCGCCGAGAAGATCGTTATCTATGCATACCAGAGTGGCTTGGCCACTGTGCAGCCGGAGCCACAGAACAAGCTGGCCTTCATCAAGGCGCAAATGTATGATCTCGACTATCCGCGTGCTCTGCCCGTCACCTACCCCGTCTAAAGAAAGTGCCTCCCCCATTCAGTTACTCAAATCTATGAGCGGAACATCATCAAATTCCAAGTCCAAGCCCAAACTCAAACCCAATTTCTCACCCCTTCTGCTTTCTCTCAACAACGATGCACTAACGGCATGTTATTTATTTTGAGTAGTTTCATTCTTAAAAAGCATCCCCTATTACTCCGAACTTACGTAAATTTACCAGGAAGCACTGCACAGATTTTGTTTTAGATAAACGTTTTAATGAACCTGCTGATATGCAAATGGGATATTATACCGCTAGATACTGTTATTTGTATACAAACTCTACGTGAACACAACCTACATTAAGTACATAAGTATATAAATATTAATAAAACAACTACAACAAATTAAGGCGACGCCTTAAAAACTGCAAATAGGGAGGGGGAAGGGTGCTCTACTGCCGCGATTTGAGGAAGGTAAAGAGCTTGTAGGCCAGCTGCATGATCTGAAAGAAGTGAGCAGTATAATGTGTATATAGGATAATATCTCTTCCCCACTCACATCGGCGAAGTGCATCATGTTGACCTCGACCAGGCCGTAGGCACTCAACTTTCGGGTAGATTGAGTGTATTTTAGCCAGATGAGAATCAGCTTACAGTACTTGTTGCTGCCCATAAACCAATTCTGGTTGTAGAGAGCCTCGTTCAAGCGGCGGGACTGAAATATGACACATAACTTAGATACGTACGGACGCGATCCTCTAGAGCAGCTCAACTCACGGCCTCCTCGAGCTGTGTGCCGCGCAAGCAGACCTCTAAGGTGAACACGATCAACGCCAGTGTGGGCAGACTGTATTTGACGAGCATCAGTGGATCGTGTGTTTCGGTGATCAGATACAGGTGGAAACATATGGACGTGGCGCCCACCAGATCGGTGATGAGTAGGGCCAGCTTGAAGATGTCGTTGAACTTGTCGCACATTTTGTTCATCTCCTGTTGGCGGCGTATCAAGACGAAGACGTGCTCATAGAACTGCTGTTGTGTTTTGTTATCGGTGCTATCGCCTGCATCGATCCGTTCCAGATGTCTGCGCAGGTCATCCACGTGCATGATCACCTGGGCCTGCATTGCATTGAAGAGCGTGTCGAAGCTGGTGAAGAAGCTGACACCGATCAACATGCAGTAGGCATCGTAGATCCATACCAAAGGATAGACACTATGATTCTGCCGCAAATCGTAGGGCAGCCAGCCGCCCAACAGCTGATGGTCCAGCAAGATCGGGGCACTGCGATCCTCGTAGGTGAGTATGTATATAACCACAGGTGTCAAACAGTAACCTGGGATGGCACAGGACGCATAGATACCGACATATCTATGGCGCCGGTAATACCGCTTGAACACCTCCGGGACATGCAGCAGCTTTTGGGTGAACAAATCTCTAGGGAATTCCCGATCCAGCTCGTTGATGAAATCAACTATGTCGTGTCGTTTGATGTACATCATGACGCCACGGATCGTAAAGTATATGGATATGCTGAATACGGGTACATTCTGATGGGATGTTTCGCCCAAATACAACGACCTGATAATATCGAACAGATTGATGCCGAAGAACATGATATCGATTATAAAAGATATTCGAAAAAAGATTTCCGACTTGTTCACTAAACTTCCATCCTCATTGCGAGCGAATTTAAAGTGCATGAGGTGAAAAATTTGCTGATATCTTTGGAATTCCAAAAAGTGTTCGATCCGCAATGGCTGATTGTCGGTCGCCATGTCCAAGCCAAGATCTAGAAAATACTGCTAGACTTTGTTGAAAGATGCATTCTTATATATACGCGTGTGAAAATGGATAATGATGCCAATCAAATGGGATAATTGCCAGCACCTTGCTCCAATCAGGACTTAATTTTCCAATATAATTGTGGGTTCGAAGACCGGCAATTAATATGATGGTAAATTTAGAGATGTTTTGCAGAGAATTCAAGGAAACACTATTGTTTTATTTCCGTTTTGACAATACAAACAATTTAATTTACCCGGTTAAGTTTAATCATAATAAAATTGTTCATATCTGTTTGGAATGTTTACTTTTTAAAATTACCGCTTTTTAGTGCTCTTCGAAACTATCGTTTTCCATGTGGCTTTAGGCTCCGTTTGGCTATAAGTTTCGTTTAACGTAGCTCACTTTTGCGCTACGACACTCTTTTTGGCGCTTACGTTTGTTTTGGTTTTTGGTCAGCGCAGGGAAAATGCCATATGTTAGAGCGAGACACTAGCTCAGCCTGCTCCGCTACTTCATCCCTGGTGGACTCATATGAATAACGTATGTAAATATTGTTGCGAGTCAATGCAATAAAAAAAGAGAATTCTGTGATTAAGTTTGTAAAATTAGCGCGCAATGGACAAGTTAATGGTAAGAAATTATAACCAAACTTTTCTAAATTAAAGTAAATATCAATTATAGGCTACAAGCGCACGTTACCGATTGGCTGACGAACTGAAGCAGAAACAGGTGAGTGCCGTGTCGAAAAAATAAAAATAGCCAAATACTAATGCAGGCAACATCCGATGCAGGCCATCACCAATCAGTTGCTGCATCGCATACTCTATTCGAAGCGTCTACTTGTCGATCATGTGGAGTCGCTAGAGCACTGCATGCAGCAGTTTCATCCAGCAGTGGAGGCCGGCCGGCAATTGCTGACCATGCGGAACGCTAGCATCCTGTTGAGCGGCACCGTTCTACAGCACTTTGTTACTCCGCGTGGCCTACGACTGTCCCAGTTGCCTGTCATCCTGCTGACCACCGCTTTTGGCGCTCTGTATGCTGCGAAGAGTGTCTTTGTGTGCCGCAACAAGATCGTTGAACGGAAGCTCGACCAGTTGGTAAAGACCATTGACGAGTTTGGCAATTGCATAAGACGCAACATGACCTACTTTCAAGAGATAATCATCATGAAACAGGCTGAGCTGATTGAGTAAGTGCATCCATAACGCCAAGGACTTTTTAACCGACTTTTGCATATCCCAATTGTGTCACAGATCACGCCAAATAGAACGCGCTTGGGACTGCATTACTTCGGCCAAGGAGGTAACTGAGATATTGTACGACGCGACACGTAAACTGGAAGCCGACTATCCATTGCCGCTCAAATATGGGCCCTATTATGCGCCCATGGAGGAGCTGCGGGAATGTGAATACTTCAAGAACAATGTCACCGACTACAGTCCCAAGCACATAAAGGTAATTGGCGTGGAATCACTCTTAAAGTGTACTACTAATCATATCCCTGTCGCAGGAATTCCACAACATCTTTGCGTATGTGCAGTCACAGTATTTGCTGCGCCTGGCGCTGACCATTATGACGCGTCCCTCGATTTCGCAACTGTGTGGGGACCTAGTTAAAATAGACAAGCAAGTGCGGCAGCTGGTGCAGGAGGAGGAGCAGCATTTCACGAATCTTGCCCTGGCCATGCAGAACAAAAAGCATATGGAAATCGGAAAGCTGCACGCAGCTAGAGCCGAGCAGCAAAAAAGCGGCGCCATCGGGGTCCTGCAGCACTCGTCCCTCAAGTTGAGCGCGTGCATGGTAGCGGTGGCCGGCGAGTGCCAGGCTTTGGATGTCACGCTGCAGCAATTGACGGCGGCAGAAGCAGCGAAGAGGAACAACACTGACCAGCTTGTGGCCGTGGCCAATAATATGCGGAGCATTGAGAATGCTCTTTCTGGTTGCTGCGATGATTTCCAGCGGTTGATGTTGGTCTACAACAAATTTCTGAATAGCAAATTGGATTTGGGTACGAAACCAAAGGAGAAACCGAAATCGCCCAACAAGAAGGAAGAGTTTCCCGAGAGCATACTGCGTGTCGAATTCTACCAGAATCCGAATGAGCCTCAGAAGCGCGATGACTTCTATGCATACATGTACGACGAGCAGTTGGAGGCGAAACAGGCCCAGAACGAGCAGCAGGCACCGCATCCCACGCCCGAGAAGGAGCTGCTCAATTTCGAGAAGCGGATAACCAAGGGCAAGTTTAAGCCCGTGCTGAAACAGCTCAAAGATCGCATCGATCCCATTCGCCGCGTTATGCTGGAAAAGGAGCGCGAAGTGCTCGCTGCGAAAGGCATCAATGTGGACGAGCTGTTTGGCAGTGCGGATAAAGTGGCCAAGCAAGAAGAGAATCGCCTGGCAGAGCGTAAACAACAAATCAATGACGATACCAGTACCTTTGCCTCCACCTCGGTCTCCATGACCGCTTCCCTCTCAGGGTCGACTTCGACCTCCGACAGTGATTCAGCCGAAGAGGCGTACCAGGAGCGAATCAAGCGGATCAAGGAGCGTGATAATTTCGCCGAAATGCGGCAGTTCCTTGCGCAAAAAGCGGCCATCAATCTATTCCACCTGGCCCCCACACAGGGCGAAGCGCTCGCACGCCCCACTTCCCTAGTCCTGGCAGAGGATCTGCTTGAGAGCGAATGCTAGGACCACACACAAAACCAAGTGCAGAAACGGTTTGTTCAATAACTTCGGATTGGTTTACCTTTTTCATATCGTTCAAATAAATAACCCGAAATATATATAAATTTATATATAGAAAGAGAAAGTGGGAGAGGCAGATAAACTGTTAAGGTGTTTAAAATGTATTGTTGTTGGGAACCCGTGAAACAGTGAGCGCTAGAAAGAGGAATGCAGACTCCGGTTCGATGTGTTCTTCATGCAGCAGTGCTCACTGTACTCGAACAAATATATGTAAATAATTCATTTAGAATGTTTACAAAAAATGCATTTTATTTCACAATCATTAAAAACTATCGGAACTTAAGTACAAAACAAACAGCGATGGCAACACTAGGCACTACGGATATGGTGGCCGGGCTACCCCGGAATGTCCA
>JABVZX010000297.1:15435937-15449032 GCA_020883565.1 Drosophila pachea
TTGCTGGCACGTAAAGTCTTGTATACATTTTGTGGCTGAAACACTTTCGTGGACATCTTTGGCTTCTGAAGCACGCGCAGCAGCTGGACCTTAGGCATTGGGCGCGGCCGTTGTGGCTGCGCCGGCGGCGTTGTTGAATTTACTGGTCACCGATGCGGGCTGCAGCTGCGAGAAGGCGGACAGATTGCTGCCGCGAACGCTAGTATAGCGTATAGGCTGGACACCGTAGTCGTTGCCCTTGATCCGGCGGCGCACGCAGACCACGATGAAGCCGATGATGAGGCCAGCGACGACCACAACGCTGGCTATGATCACGGTGAGTATGATGTAGCGACGGCGCAGAAATCTGGGCGGGTCATCCTCGACAGCGCGATACTTCTTGGGTATGTCCATGTTGCAGATTTGTTCAGCCGTCAGATTGGTCAGCGGCGAGCCGGCAATTAGGTAAGGCGTATCACAGCGAGCGACAGCCAGTTGCGGCGGCAGCAGCACTTGCGGAGCACCAGCCCACTCCAGCGCACGGAGCAGCTCGCAGCTGCAGTACCAGAAGTTGCCAGCAATGGCCAAGCTGCGCAGTCGTGGCCATCTGGTCATATTAGTTGCACTGAGCGTGAGCGTGGTTAGGGCATTCTGAGAGATGTCTACCTGGGTTAGATTCTGGCTGGCCGCCAGATCCGATAGATCGAAGTTCTCCAGCTTGGGATTGCGTGCGCAATCCAGCTGCTCGAGAGCGGGCAACCGGAGGGCCCCCGATTCGATGGTGCGCAGCATTGGCATCTCGCTGATGTTCAGGCGACGCAGCGCGTCCAGCTGGCGGAAGCTTTGGGCGTCTATTTTGCTTAATGGATTTCCAGCCAGACTCAATTGTAACAAGTTCCGGCCCAACTGCTGAATGCTGGCCGGAACAGTGGCGAACTCATTGCCCGATATATCCAGCTGATAGAGATTACTCAGCTTGGGGAAGAGCTCGCCGGGCAGCGTCATCAGCCCGTTGTGGGACAGATCCAGACGCTGCAGATTAGTAATGGAAGCGAGCGAAGCTGTTGTCGCCGCGTCCAGGACACTCAGGCGATTGTGGGCGAGAGCCAGTTTCCTGAGCTGAGGCGTGTGCTCGAAGAGCTTTCGATCCAGCCGAGAAATGCTGTTGTGGCTAAGATCCAGATCCTTCAGAGCAATGGGTTCGTATTTGGTAGCCTTAAAGGGACCCCGGAACAGGTCCGGCTTCAAGGCATCGTCCTTGATCTCATTCCAGCTGAGATACAAACTCTCTACATTCGGCACATCCATAAACAACGGCACCTCCAGCTGCTGTATGCCACAGTGACGGCACGAGAATGTCAATGAGGCATTCGTAGCCGGCAACTGCTGCAGCAGCCGTATATTGTTGCCGGAGAATGAGGCCACGATCTCCATGTCCGCGTGCTGGCTGCCGAACTCGGGCGGCCAACGGGCTAGGATGTGATTGAAGTTCTTCATGGCGCAGTTGAGGGTCTGGTGCAGGCGGAGGTCGGTGTCCTGGGCGGACAGGCAGCTGCAGGTTTTGCAGATGTCCAGCACTGGCTGGTACGGAATACTCTCTCGCTGGCCAAGCGCGACGCCCAGCAGCAGCGCCTTCGCACTGAGCAGCTGCAATGGAATCGAATCGTATTATAATAAAATTATATATTATCCTAGTTCTTTAATTCTTATCCCATCATTGTGGAAGCTGAAGTCCAATTTCGAATGGTAACAAATTTAGTGAAATTTCGCTTTTACTCGTACATTTTTTGTGATCGATTCCCCATAAAAAGGGTTTCCTCAACGAACAGTTATTAAATTTATAGTAATGTTCGAATGCAATACGTATTCGAATCTATGTATGTATATTATCTGATTTTATATATGCTACTACTTCACAGATGACCCAAACGAAAAGCAATTGCAGATAAGATAAGGAGAACGTTCGATGTATTTAGATACTTTTCGGCTTCACTCACCAGTAGCAAAAACTTGCCCTTCATGCTGTGTATGCGTGTGTCACTTATTGGAAATTGATTTGTTTTCTTCTTGTTGTCTATTCCTGAATCAATTACAATAAAATACACACAGAAGAGTTTAAGGGATTGTTTACATTCACAGCACCAAATTACAGTTATTTCATTCGAATTCGATCGCGTCGCGAAGTAAACAGCTACCACCACGAGCACTTTTCGATGTCGAATTGGAACTACGGTAAATGATTCAAACTGCAGACGGCGGACGCGGCACTATTTGTTTTGATTAGATATCAGCTGAGAGCAACATTTGCTCACCATTTCTGCGTGACTCTCTCGCGTGCTACAAGCATATACTTTCGTTCTCGGCTAAGCCATTTCGGACGAAGAGCACAGGGTGACCCAAGCAAAAGTGTTTTAGTTTTGATTTGTTTTTGTTCTGCTGCAAGGTTGTCTATGCTGTTGCGACCAATGCCGCAGACTGTCTGAAACAATAGACGTTGCGCTTTGTTTTTGTTACTCTCATTCAATATAAAATTAATGTATGTGTATGTGCACATATGTGTCGCGTCAGCGATGCCAGCGGATAAGATAACAGAATGGTGCCGAACAGCAACAATAGCAATCCCGCTGACTCAGCTGTTGTCTTTTGGGCGACTGCTTGATTCACATGGAACATGGAGAACTCGAGCCGCAAGAAATATTTTAGAGAAATACCGACTGTTCGGCCTATCTCCAATTAGATTCCGCGGAGCCAATTGCAAAGGCAACAAGCATGTGTCACGGCGTTCCATTGAACTTTGCAACATCCACAGAAGCCGACATATGTGCATATGTATTAACATACGTTTAATGTGCACGCGTGTGTGTGTGCGATACAGTGAGGCAAATTGAGCTGTTCGAAGAACATGCAAATTGATGCCAGCGACAAGAAGCGACGCCGATGACGGCAGCGACAGCTGCTTTACACTGAGCAGCCACGAGATGGGCTCCGCACAAAAGCAAGAAAAGTAAATATATGTTTGTGGACGGAGTGTGGCAATTGGTTGCATAAACACAACACAGACCGTGCTGAGTCATCGACATTTCTCCTAGGCTTTAGATATCAATTTCCGTATGTTTTCTGTATATTGTTTATGTCTCACTCTGTGTGCACTCGACAGACGCTTAGAAACCGCAAGAAACAGCGTTGCACGCGTCGACATTCGACCTGCAACCTGAAACCCGTTTCAATTTGTTGCCGCACTTTTGCAGCTGCCGCCGTGGTTCATCCTCGTTCTGAGTCTTAAATCAAACACGCAGACAACGCGGAACAGAAACCGAAAGCGAAATTGAAGCAGCGACTGCGATCGTTACCTGCCTGTTGCTCAAGTTCAACTGAAACTGGAAATCGTTCCACCAGCAACCGCAACCGCGGCAGCGGCAGCAGCAGCAGCAGCAAAAATTCAGTGTCCATGCTGTGTGGTTACCTGGTTAAGCTGGATATCGATGGCCGTTCCCACAAGCTGGACGCCACTGCCGCAGTTATAGCCCATGGCCCCCTGCCCCCGTTTGGTCTCTGCTGCGAGCCACCCAAAACCGGTCGTTGGCCGAAATCGAGACTGTGGCACATTGCTTATGCCACTGCCGAAAGCGCAGCTGCGCGTTTCATTGCTGCAATATTAATATGTAGCAGCTGTGAGTTTCAAACAAAGTCAAACTGTTTGGGCTCCACACGGGAAGGCTCGTCGTGCAAAGATCGTTAAACGATCGTTTGCGTGCGTTTCCGGCGCGACTGCCTGCCTTTTGCGGCGACTTAAAAGCGTGCATAAAAACCAGATTTGTAATTAAGAACAAACATTTATACGAGCTACACGTACACACGTCAACTGCACCTATCTCATATGCATATAGTAATCAATCGCTGTTGAGAATGCCGCAAAGCCCAAACCGCCAATGATGCCAGCCTTAACGCCGGCTCTTAGACCAATTAAACCACCAGTAATGCCGCCCGCGTAAGTGCCGTTACGCCAGTCTGTGGCTCCGCGTTTCTGATAATTGAAGATGATATATGAGTTTCTTTGGAAGAGAAGGAACTTGATGAAAATTCGTTACTTACACTTTCTATGATGCATTCGACCATAGAGAAGACGGCGCCAATTAGCGCGAAATTCTTTGCATATGAATGCGTTGTCGAACGCATCTCACGGAAAACTTCACGTGCCGTCTGTTTCTTTCCGTGCGCGAAGGGATCTGCCATATTAGGATTTACAGAAGCACTGAAGAGTCCAAGAGCTGCACCTAATCCATATCCTGAATAAATAAGCGTGGTTTGAGTAAGGTTTTCGATATTGGATCAATTTACGACGACATACCCATAACACAGGACATGGTGCTTTTGAAAGCGCAACTTTCCACAGCTCTCTCGATGAGCTTCTCCTCGTTTGTTTTGATTTTCACCGGTCCATTACTTTTTGGAATAATTATGTTTTCGCGATACCTGTACAAATTCCCTACGAATTGCATGGCAATTTTGTCGAGCTCGTCAGAGTCAAAGTCTGTAGGCTTGGGAGCTTCGCTGGCCTTGGTTTCGACGTTGGGCATGACCGACATGACTATCCTTTAACCAATAACCTGTTGTTGATACAGTATTTTGTATATTCAATATTAATTTGTAAGGCGTGCCGAAATTGAATTGTTATCACATAATAGAAAACAGCTGTTGCGTCAGTGTTGTCAGAGTCACCAAACTTCTTCGATAGCAAAATTATCGATAATATCAGATAGAACATTTTGGTAATCTAGACAATGTAATTTAAAATATGGAGAGTTGATTGGCTCTACAATAAATTTGTTATTTGGTTTATTATTGGACTGGAGTACACTTAAATATTATATTTTATTGCTATCACAAGTTGATTATACATATACATATACCAAAAGAGGGAAAACAAAGTAATCGTTAGAATTGCTCCAAATGCTTTGCACTAATTGAATGCATATATTAGCAATAGGATGACACAGAAGCCTATTACCGCCCCTAAAATCAGCGAATCTCGTCGCTTCTTTATATTTATACGTTGAATGAGACTGCAAGTGAAAAGAAAATATCATTACATTAGTGTATCCAAATATCTTAGGGTCATTGCATTTCTTCTCGTACCTTGATATTAAGGGAAAACGATTGGAAATGTCGTTGAACCGCGTCTGCAGTCGCTTAAAAGCCTGTCGCTGTGCATGCAGGTTATCTCTCGTCTCAATTGCAATGTTTATCTGGTCGTTGACCATGTTGTTTGCGCTACTTATGTGGCCACTCTCCTTCATATACATCTCACGACGACTGAGTCCAGAAATCGAAGGACTTCCACTGGTGGCTAAACCCGATCCGCGTAAAAGTTCTTCTCGTTCGATGCGCATAGTGTGATTAGCACAGATCTTATTGAACTCTTGTCTATAGCCCTGCAGTATTTCCCTGTGTCGCTGCAGGGTGTGCATTGCCGCGCTGCCAGTAGCGGGCAGCTCTGACATGGATTCATTGAGCGTTGATAACTGTAGGTGTACTCAATTTTAATCCAATAGATATAACTATGAATTTGTGCAACGACTTACTTTATCGAGCATTTGCTCTATTTCAGCTGATAGCGAGTCAAAGACATGTTCGCCGAGCAGAGGTGATGTGTCAGCAGCGCTACTGTTGCTGCTTATGCTGCTGCCAGCTCCAATTTTGCTGAATGCCACAAGTTTAAGGTCGATTTCATTTTCGAGAGTGCGTGCCTGCTTGCGTAGCACTGGGTGTGCGAATGGGAAAAGATAAATTCATAGGCTGCCTCTAGTCCTTATAACAGATATTTACCATCGTAGCTAGAGCCAACCATTTGCATTTGATTATGGTACCACTTTTACTTCGATGCACAACAATACTATAAAATACAAAAATACAACTACACACCCCAGGGATGCAGTAATCAAGTGATATGGTATTTTTCATTTACAATTATCTTCTTTACTAGTGTACCATACGATTATAAAGGATTAAGTTTTTTAATAATAATTATTTACCAAATTGTTTAAAATCAATCGACTTTTGTTCATAAAAGCAGAAAATTAAATTACAAGTTGGTTGAACTAGTATTTATTGATATCGATAAATTATAATCGATTTCAGAATTAAACGCGTTTTTATTGCCGGTTAAACGTAAGATCCATTAGCAATATTTTCAATAATTGAATAAATTATGACGCAGACCCAAGCAAGTAATGACACGCGTGTACCAGATGAAGAAAGTGATCTATTACAAATTAAACCACTGTAAGTGCTGTAAAGCTGGTTTGGTATTAAACAACACTGAATTTTTCTCATGCAGCGGCGCTGGCCAGGAAGTGGGACGCTCCTGCATCATGCTGGAGTTTAAAGGCAAAAAGATAATGTTGGATTGTGGTATACACCCAGGTTTATCTGGCATGGATTCGTTGCCGTATGTGGATTTGATAGAAGCGGATGAAATCGACTTGCTGTTCATATCACAGTGCGTAAGAAGTTATGATTTGCTTTGGAGTATTTTAAATCACGCTTCATTTATTTATTAGTTTTCATTTAGATCACTGCGGCGCGCTGCCGTGGTTTCTTATGAAAACAAGTTTTCGGGGGCGCTGCTTCATGACACATGCCACCAAAGCCATTTATCGCTGGATGTTGTCAGATTACATTAAGATCAGTAACATATCCACAGAGCAAATGCTTTACACTGAGGCTGATCTGGAGGCATCCATGGAGAAAATCGAGACCATAAATTTTCACGAAGAACGTGATGTGATGGGCGTACGCTTCTGCGCTTATAACGCTGGCCACGTTCTCGGTGCTGCCATGTTTATGATTGAAATTGCGGGCATTAAAATTCTCTATACGGGCGACTTTTCACGTCAAGAGGATCGACATTTGATGGCCGCTGAAGTTCCACCCAAGAAACCGGATGTGCTTATCACGGAGTCGACATACGGCACACACATACACGAGAAGCGCGAAGATCGAGAGAGCCGCTTTACTTCTCTGGTGCAGAAAATCGTGATGCAAGGTGGCCGCTGTCTCATTCCCGTATTTGCGCTGGGGCGTGCTCAGGAGCTGTTACTAATTCTGGATGAGTTTTGGTCTCAAAATCCCGATTTGCACGAAATACCAATCTATTATGCTTCATCATTGGCAAAAAAGTGCATGGCCGTCTACCAAACCTATATCAATGCCATGAACGATCGTATCCGCCGACAGATTGCGGTCAACAATCCATTTGTCTTTCGACATATATCCAATTTGAAGGGCATCGATCATTTTGATGATATCGGACCTTGTGTGATCATGGCCTCGCCCGGTATGATGCAGTCAGGATTGTCGCGCGAGCTCTTTGAAAGCTGGTGCACAGATCCAAAGAATGGCGTCATCATTGCCGGTTACTGTGTAGAAGGCACGCTGGCAAAAACCATATTGTCGGAGCCGGAGGAGATCACATCTTTGTCTGGTCAAAAGCTTCCTCTTAACATGTCCGTCGACTACATATCCTTCTCTGCGCACACCGATTATCAACAGACGAGTGAATTTATACGAATGCTGCGACCAAATCATGTTGTCCTAGTCCATGGCGAACAGAATGAAATGTCACGTCTTAAACTGGCTCTGCAACGGGAATACGAAGCAGATGCCAGCACAGATATTAAGTTCTATAATCCCCGCAATACACACGCTGTCGATCTCTATTTTCGTGGTGAGAAGACTGCCAAAGTGATGGGTCATCTGGCAGCGAAAAAACCTGAGGTGGGTAGCAAATTGTCTGGAGTACTGGTCAAGCGTGACTTCAAGTATCATCTATTGGCACCTTCAGATCTCGGCAGTAAGTATTAGTCATTTGCCCTTTATTTACTCCTTATTTATTGTGGCCATACTTTGCTTCTTTAGAGTACACAGACATGAGCATGTCTGTGGTGACACAACGGCAATCGATCCCATGGACTAGTTCCCTAACGACCCTTCAGCTACTGTTGGATCGCATTGGCGCCGGTTGCGTGGAAGTCATCGAGCCAGACCGAAAGCTGCGCGTTTTCAATTGCATTGAGCTGACCGTTGAACAGAAGATTATTGTGATGGAATGGCATGCCACCCATGTGAATGATGTCTACGCAGATGCAGTGGTCGCCTGCCTAATGCAATCAGAGCTCGGAGGAACAAATATCAAGGGTGCGGCGAAACAAACGAAATCGGAGGAGTCCCGTTTCCGTGAATGTCTCATTGAAACTCTGCAGGACACCTTTGGAGACAATTGTGTGCCCAAGATGTTTAAGGGAGAGTTACTGCCAGTGACTGTGAACGGCAAGCATGCAGAAATCAATCTGGAAACTTTGGTAAGATCTATTTCCGAGTTCCTGTTACTACACACCTAACAATTACCCTCTAATGCAGGTCGTTCAATGCCCAGAAGATGAGGTACTGAAGCAAATGCTGAACACCACAGTGCAAAAATTGCACCAAACGGTGGTGTCAGTCTATTGATAATTTGCACTCCCTAGCTAATTTCAATCCATGTGAATGTCTTTAAACCTTTATTATATGTTTTCAATCTATATATTGTACAATAAATGTCGAATTGTTTATCTAGCGTGCGGTTCTGGTTTTGGCTATTTGCTCTTTGAGCACCAGAATGCTGGCTCGTTGCTCGGGCGGCAGCTGTGCAATCTGATCATCTGATAGTTGCAACACCTGCATAATAAGGGCAGCTTTCTCCTGGTCGGATGCATCTGAAGGCAACACGCCGTGAGCGCCCAATCGACTTTGAAGCTGCATTGCCGCTGACTGCTGCTGCTGCGTCACTGATTGCACCTGAGGAGGCGGTTGCTGTTGGACTGGCGCGGGTGGCATAGCACCTCGTAGACGCGGATCCATTGGACGCTGCCGTGGGTCGCTTGGGTAGGGAATTGATGGAACAGACGGCCCTTGCTGCTGTTGTGGCTGCATTTGGGCGCGTGTTCGAGGATCCATAAGTGGCGGTGGGACAGGATTTGGCATTGGGCCTGGCACCTGCCGCATGTCCTGATCCAGATTTCGGGCCATGATCCGCGGATCCAAGTTTACCGGTCCACCAGGCATCATACGCAAATCGATGTCATTCGAATGCATACTATTGAAGTTCGGCCCAGGTACAGGCATGGGTTGCATCTGTCCCGAACCTCCGACGGATGCCTGATTAGGAGGCTGCTGTTGTGATAGTGGTTGCTGTTGTGCTCCTGGAACCATGGGTATTCCACCAGCGTTGGAGTGCGGATTACCACCCAAGACCGGCGGCATTTGATTAGCCTTAAATAGCATACCTAAAGCTTGCTGCGGGTCAACGATACGCATTACCACCATGGCCTGCAGCAGAGCATAGGCCAGTTGCGGATTTAACATTAGCATCTGGCGAGCCTCTGATGGATTGCTCACTATGCAAAGCTTCATTTGCTTCATCAACTCATACATCTGCTCTGGTGGCAGAGATGCAACTGTTTTGGTAATTAGCTCTGGTGCATCGTCCGGATCGCATGGCTCTCCATACGGATTCTCTACTTGAGGACCCTGCAATAGCTGTTGCATCTCCATCCGTGATTTTTCTGTACATGCGTTGTCAACACGTAGGGTCCGTCCGCCAATTTCGTAGCCATTAAGGTTGCGCATGGCACTTAGCGCAGTTTCCTGGTCTTTGTATTCGCAGAAGCCAAATCCTTTGGGCTTGCCGCTCTCACGATCAAAAACCAGCCTGTCAAGGTAATAAGGAGGCTAAATATATAATATAAGATAACAAACATACTATGCAAGTAGACATACTTGAGCGACAGCACCGGGCCGACTTCACTGAAAATTTCCTTGAGCTTCTCCTCAGTTGCTTCGTAGGGAATGTTGCCTACAAAGACTGACCGCATGGACTTGTCCATAATACTCTGTTCTTGTGCTTTATCGGCCATTTTTATAATAATTTAGCAAAATACGCTTAATTAAATAATAATATTCTTTATTATATTACTAACGCGAGTTTATGACCAAGTCCGCGATAAAATTTCCCAATGCTCCAGCCAAGCAGAGTTGCTTTATGCGGATTAGTGTTGCAAACGTCAAAACTGTATTCACAAGTTTTACAACACTCCAACGCCTGGTGTTGTAATTTTTCATTTGTCGTAAGGTGAAATCGAAATGACGGCATTTTAATAGTGAAAAGTGGATTTAAATTACTAAAAATATCACCAAGATTTAGCTAACAAAGGCGTGCATCAATTTTGCATAAATGCTCCAGAGGAAATCTACAAAAAGTGCATGATAAACGGGATTGAAAATTTACTTTGTGTGTAGCACACACACGCTCGCACACATGGAGATAAACGCAGCAATGGCCTCGCATTCGCATTCACAGCATATATGTATATAAAAGCTCAGTTGTATATTGAAGAAGGAGCGTACAAAGCAAAAGACGAGAAGAAAGATTTCTGTGTCATTGAACGAGGCGAAGAGGCGACGACCAGACCAAGACCAAGGAGCCTCAAACCGCGACTCGAAAATTACATATGAAAAAACATATATAATAACAGCTGCAGGTGCCAATCAAGGATATTACACTTCATCGAAGAAATCTTGCCCTCACTTCAACAGGCACACACGCATACACTGTGCGATCAATATAGACGGGGCCTATCATTGAATTTTGATTGAACGCAATAATTTCTACAAATGCAATTACAATTAATTTAAAATTAGTTGTCATAAAATATTGTTTTCACTTCGTGAAAATCGTCGCGTCTTTGTGTGTTCGCCATTCCTTGAATAATTTCAAAAGAGAACTAAAAATTAAAGAAACGCTCGGCGGAAATACTGTGAAATTGTGTCTACCTTTTGTGAGCGCGTGTGTGTGTGCGTGTGTGCATGGGCAAGTATAGCCAACGGTAGTGCGTTGTGCGTATGTTGAAAATCAACTTAACAGAACGTTAACCGAGCTCCACAACTCGCTGTTCGCAGTCCTACGCAAGATCATACTCACACACATACAGTGCTGCAACGGTAGTAGCAGCAGCAACAACAGAAGCAGCGAAGGTATGTAATGAAGGTGGCAATTAGTGTTCATATGAGTTTCTCATTTTTGTTTCGCAATGTGTGTACTCGTCTGAGGTATCAATATTAGAATGTGTGTGCTCTTACGCACTTTTGATTTTTGTGCTACTTGTTCATCGCTTTGCATTGTAAGCTTCCCTCGAAGGAAAAATCAATAGCAACAGACGTAGACATTGCTGCTGTTTTTATTTTTGTTCGCCGCAACACAACCCTTATATGATTAGTATCCACATATATACACACAATGAAAAATATTTAGAAAAATAAAGCAACTAACATTACACAAAAAATTGACCATTTCCAGCGGCATTGTCGTTGCTTAACAACAAAAACAAGAACAACAAGACCAAAGCTGCGCCACAGCACAGATGAGCTCGATTTACTCATACATTAGCGATGTACTAGAGGTAGAACTGAGTACTTCTGACTAATATCGATATTCTTAGTGGCTGTTTTGGTCAGGGAAGAGGTACATTTCGGTGCAAGTAATGCTAACAGGAAAGCAGATCTTTCAAAATCTTATGCATGACGGATTATTGAATTTCGCAAAGCATGACACAAAATTAGTTTTGTTTATAGTAAATAACTGTTTTTTCACAGTCGCAAAGGTACTGCAAATGAGATTTGTATTTGTGTAAAGTGAATTTAAAAAATGCGGAAAATATTCTTCGCTTATGGTTAAGCTGCAACAATACAAATGTTTACATATTAAGTTATAAAAAAACATTGATGAATAAATAACTGGAAATTTGTAATCGGTACTGGTTTGTGATAGCATACGCAGCTATATAAAAAATTTGGCTTTGATTATATAATTTTGTTGAGCTTTGTTTTGCCCTTTTGGGTCCATAAGTTCTAGATAGTACCTCCAAATCATTCACTGATATTCCATGCGTATTGAAAAGCCAATGTATTCGCTGATTCACTGCATTCATTGCTCATGCCCAGCAAATAACTTGTCATTATCGCGATGTTGCCGTGTGCTCATCGTCCTCGCTGTGTTTATAACACACCAATCTGACTGCACAGAAAAAGCTGTTCCAAAAGTTGCTGTTGTTGGCCCAACTGGGCAGTCGATTCCATTCCATTTGCACTCTTCGCTCTTCTTCCTCCGTAGCAGGCAGTTCACAGGCAGACGAAGCTTTGCGAAGCCGATGCTGTTGTGCCTGTCTCCCATTCTCATACCTTCCCATTACACACGCATACATTTATAGCTCCGCATGAGGGGAACTACAATACATACGCACATTTATGTTTATTTGTTGGTTTTGATGTTGCTGCCTGCCGCATACGTCCTTTTGCTTAGTCGTTCTCATTTGACATTGAGGTTGCTCTTGTCCCTCTCTCGTTTCTCTATGGCGAAAGCTTTCGGTCTTGCTACTGCAAACATACACATAGTGCACGTATTCTCAGATTATGTCGCGACGATCCGGTGTTCGAGCTGGGCGGCGAATTCTTTGCATTGTTATATCAGTTGGCGACCAGTATCAGCTTACGGGAATTAATATCGAGCTTCGTTTTTCTTCGCATAAATATATGTGTAAATATCACGTACTTTTTTTATTCTATTCATTTGCAGTGCCGCTCAAGGATTGAGCAAAATGGCTGCCACCCGAACAACAGCACCCAAAGTTACAGTTTTATGACTCTGAGCACATAAAAAAAGAGAGAGCGGAGAGAGCAAGAAAGAGAGGGAGTTGGAGCGATAATTAGTGTATGAGAGTAAGAGTGCTGCAGCTGTAGCACTACGTAGCTTGACTAGACGCCCGAGTGAGCAGCAACGAGCCATCATGGTGGACAACGTGCAGTGCCCCGTGTGCACCCTGTATCTGCATGCGGGCATGAACCTCTCCGATCATTTGGAGACCCATCCCAAGGAGCAGGTCATCAAGGCTCTGGTGCAAATGACTATTGCTAGTAACAATGGTGTGGAAAGCGGCTTGGCGGCAGCTATGCTCTCTGGGAGCAAATCGGCAACAGATGGTGCCGCCAGATCCACTTCATCATCTTCAAATGCGCCTGATGTGA
>JABVZX010000297.1:15462290-15488194 GCA_020883565.1 Drosophila pachea
AAATGTCAAACAGTTGAAAGTAGTTTTTACATATACCCTGCAATAGAAGTCGTGGCAGCGGGGCGTTTCCCTTTTGGAGCTGGGCAAGCCTTGAAGGATCATCAAGGAAGGGTCATCGAGTAAATATATAATAAAATAAACCTCAACCTAAGCACCTTCTCCAAGCTCAGCTAGTCGAACAGTGTCGTCTCTCTGGCACAGTCGTGTCCACATATATTAGACACATTTGCAATTCAGATGTACTCCCCTGCTTAATGGCCCTTTCAAGTGGGGACAACTGCTGATTGAATCGTTTCCAATATCGTTCCCGCCGAGTCTAGGCCGTAATGTTTTGGCCTTAAGGCCAGGTGGGAAGCCGCAGCCAGCTTCGCGAACAGTTGCCAATGCAGCTTCCACGTCGCAGTCCATTCTATTCTTGGCCTCTTAATCTGCATTTATTGTTAATTAATTGAGCACAATTAATTATATATGCGAGCAGTCACGACGACGCCGCACAATCGAGCCGATAAAGTTGTCGTCTCATCCGCGGCAGAAAAATGCGGCATCTCATCTGGCAGCACTTGCCGTTCACCAACGGCGGCGGGCAATGGAGCGTATACTTAATGCAGCAGCTTGCAATTGCTGCTAACAGTATTTTGTTTGATCTGCAGCGCACATCCGCTAACAACAATAACCACAACAAGAAGACCAATAACAGCAACTGCAACAAACTGCAAGACGATGTCAAAACATTCGCCATTTACTTATAAGTATGCAAATGATTTTCAGCCAAGAGGGAAATTTACGAGTCTCCGGCAAAAGTCTTTCAATATACGCTTAGGCTATCCGCGGCTAATGCGAAACGGAAACTTTTATGGCAACAAAATGCGCGATAAAGCCACAGACTCTGGAGCGCTGATATATGGCTGCGATATATAGCTGCATTTATGGCGGAGCTGGGCCTATAAATTGCAGGGGGGTTGCTTGTCGCAGATAAAGAGAAATACTTTGCCTCCAAGTTGTCACTTGTTCGATCGATAGCGTGTGTAGTTTGGTACACTGTCGCCAGGTGGCGCTGTCTGATATTCCGATTGCATTTGCATGTTCGCACAAAAATTAATTGATTTATTTGGCGGATAGCGAAAAAGTTGAATGCGCACCGCCTTCCGTCCGCACACGCACACGTGCGCCGCGATTTACCTGTGAGCGCAGTTTTCTACCTTTTCGGAGGTGGCAAAGGGGTATATTGGGCGGAACACGGGAAGACCTTTACCGCTGTCCGCAGCTGCTTACAGGGCATCACGTAGTCGGGCAGTCAGCAAGAGCTGGCTGAGCAGCTGCGTAAGCCAAGCATTTGGCACACATGAGAAAACAATTTATGCGCGGCTGTTGGCCAAGCAAACACCCAATACAAACACACAGGCACAACAACAACAACAACAACAGGCCGCCGCCCAGCTGACATATGCAAATGGCACAAAAAGGCGATAAGCCTTTTATATTGCCAGCTCTCGCAAATTTGATTGAGGCTAAAACCCGAACCTGACAGCCAGCTTGCTGTTGGCCAAGACGCCTTTGAATTGCTTTCGAGCCATTTCCTTGCGTTACGCGTTAGCTCTCTCCAGAGTAGGCTACGCCTTCTCTCCTGCATGCCATTAATTTTGCGATTAATGTTAATGCTGTGGCATAATTTTCAATTAAAATGAAATTTGCTTTGTGCGCGACAAATTGCAAGGAAAAAAGAAATCAAATAAAAGTACATACATAATACATACACTGAGGCATATGCGTATGTGTTCATTTATATTTATGAGCTGGCAGCTGATAAACTGCCTGCGGCCGAGGCGGCTTTGGATGCAATTAATATGAAATAAAAATGCATAATTACATACATATGCGGGTGATATATATTCAAAAGAGATTTTCAACAGTTTTTTGCCATCAGACAATATGATTTACCTTACAGGTGAAATTAATGCTAACCCGCTGCAATATTTTGCCTGCAAGTCGAAGGCCTTAATTAGCTAATAAATAATGACGGAAGGCGCATTGGCTGCTGGGCTAATAGCTATTGAAAATGTCAAAATAACCATCCACATTTTGCATTAGAATGCGAAAGTGTGACAGCAAGGAGGGAGCCCATTAGGTCCTCAAGGACCCCGAACACTTAAAGTATAGGAGGTATGGGTGGAGAGTCCCTCACTTATCACTTCCTTATAAAGTCGAAGCAGCTCTCTGTTGAAGTTGCTGGCCGAAGTAAGCCAAGACAGAAGTAGAAGGCAGCTTGAACCTCGAAGAGATTCTACGTGGCCAGCATCATGATCTCCGATCTCTGAAGTCAATACTCGGAGACTATCGAACACTTCTGTCTCTCGCAATCCAGCGGGAAGCTTTGCATTCAAGCTGTTCCATCGATTACGTTAAGAGAAGCTATTTAAGCCTTTAAAACTCTCGACCGTTTGGAAAAGCCCGTTTGTCACATTTAATTGAAAAGAACGCGCGTCCGCTCTTGGATGGTCTGCCTGCTGATGCCGCCGTTGTTGCCGCTGCTGCTGCTCTTGGTGCTGCCTCTTGGCGAAGGGTTAAAAGTCAGCAATGCAAATTGTGCGCCAATTTATTGACAATTATGAGAAAATAAATCATTTAAAATATAAAACACAGAAAGGTACCCAAAGACGGGACACTCGTCCGCCACGGCACGGCACATCCTTTCACAACAAGCAACAACAACGTGCCACATGCACGACTGTCGCCGCAAACATAATTCAGGTCCGCGCGTTGATCCGTCGGCGACGACTCGGGCTGGTTGAAAGCGCCACACAATAAATTAAGCTCATTATATAATTGAATCCTTGATAGGCTGATTATCCACGCGGCTGAGTCTGCGAGCGTGTGCGTGTGTGTGAGTGTGTGTGCCTGTGTGTGTTGCTTATTAAAAGGATAATGCCCAGTCAAGCGCAAAGAATGCCAATGGACAGCACAAAAATTATGTAAATGAATTTCCTGTTGCGCCTCCCCACACACACACACATACACACACACACCCGCAAACACAGAGAGAGATGGGGGCATGGCGCAGTCAGGTGGGCGCGCCTGCAAATACCCTCTCTTTAAAACAGTTAACGCTTGTACACACACACACGCTCAACCACACACAGACACATAGATACTCACACACTCTCACACACGTATGCCCAATTTCAATCGAGTGTGTACTTTAGTATAATCAATGCATTATTGCCTGGCTATGAAATCTGCGCAACGAACATAAAGCAAATCAGTTTAAAAACAAGCAGTTCCCATAACAAGGGGAGTATCCGACTCGGGTATACCCTGCGACTGGGTTGACGAACTCTGCAGCACCTTCAGCACCTTTGCTACACTTTAAGCCAACCTTCAGGCCCTGCTTCTACCCCTCCCTGCTCCCTGTCATTTCTCGTACAGGGTATACGCCGCAATATATCGTTAGAAAATCACAACGTGCTCCACCTTAAAAATTGTGCATGTGCCCCTTTACGTTGTCAGCTCGGCGGCCAAGTCATAGATTTTAACGGCAACTTCATGCAGTCACGATTTGCCACACACACGCGCGCACACACACAGGCTTTCGGGTGTAGAGTCGGCTCCTTAATCTGTTGACTAAATGCATTGCATAAAGTAGAGGCGGCAGTCGCGGCCAAACCTCCGCGACGACGATTTGAACCAAAACAATGAAACACAAACTAGTTCGAAGCTGTTTTTCATTTTTCATTTTTCATTTTCCATTTTCCGTTTTCCATCTACCATTTTCCAGTTTGATTCGTGCAAATAGCTCAAAGGCGCTCTTGTCTTGGCCAGCCTACCACGAGGCGGCCGATTCTCGTATATTTTCTTACGGCCATGTCGAAAATTATGAGCCATTCGATGCGGGCCCAGTTGGCTTTAGCTTGAATGGCCGAAAAAATGCAAATTGCCGCGGAGAGCTAACTGATTCTTATCGAGCGTATCAAACGCCTCCGACTACGCCCACGTCTGGCAAACTGGGCCGATTGGCGGCCGGCTATCGACAGCTTGCAGGCGGCAAAAGTCGCGCCAAAGTCGACTGCAGCTAATCACGTTATTATTCACAGTTATGTTTGGGCCCTATTCAGCTGGGAAGGGGCCAAGCATGTCAGGGCCAAGAGCTGCTTTGAGCGGCGTCTTGTTGCTCCAATCAGAATATGAACATAAATTTCAGGTCTATGTCCTTGGCGGCCCAGCTGCGGCCAGGACAGCCGCTGATAAAAGCGACAGCACAGAGCGAGACAGAGACGGAGTGAGAGCAGGACGAGACGCAGTGGGAGGAGCAGAGATTTATGGTAATGAGCTGGCAACCCTTTGGCCAAAACTCTTTATCAATGGCCACGTTAGCGCAACAGCCAATTGCAGCGTTGTGAAATGCGTGCCTCGTTGCCACAATTCGTGGCGCATGCGGCAGCGGCGTTTGGCAATTACTTTAATTATGCGACCCAATCCACATGCCGTCCGGCGACAGTCCACCAACTTGTGTGCTCACTGTGGTTCGATGCGAGTTGTGTGCGGATTACCTAATCCAATGCCAGACAGCGTGCCACAGAGGTGTGTCCCAGCCGTGATGCACTGCATCCGTTGGACAGCTCAACCCAGCCCCTCTCCGGTCCGCCCAGCCCAGCCCAGTTCGCCGTCCGAAAGCCGTTTCGCGCCGTGCCAAATGTTTCATTGCGCGCGAAATTTCCAGCTTTTTGTTGTCTTTTTCTACGCACAGCTTTTGACATGAGGCGTGCGTAGCTGTTGTGGATACAGAGGAATACATATAGACACTCTCGGATATAGCCATATTGCCTTGTCGTTGTTGCTGCGGCTTTTTGTTCGCCTCGCGCCGCGCCTCTAATTACATTTTGATTGTTTTTCGCAGTAATTATTTCAATAAATTTTGCAGTCATTACGAACATTTTATGTTGCAATTGTCGCACTCGGAGTGTGTGTTTGTGTGTGTGTTTCCATGTGTGTGTGTGTGTGTGTGTGCGTGTGGCTAATCAAAATCTGCAATTGCCCCGCTTAACGCGGAAGCGGGCCATCGGCTGCTAGGATAGCATTAAGGATTATTGTAATTGTAACAATTGTTGATAGGGAATATTAGAAATTTTCATATATGTAAAAATCGAAATATATTTTAAAGCCCTCAGCAGAGCCGCCGAAACAAATGGGAAATAATCCCGGGTCTGATAAATGGATTTCTGTTGAACTATTTATGGCCCAGAGGCGACGGCCCAGTGCTCCTTAACAAGCTGAAATCTTGTTTAGACCAGATTAAAAGCGCAAAAATAAAAGTTATCTCAACATCGACCTTTCCGAGCGAGAGCCAGCTGCCAGCTGCCAGCTGCCCTTCAACGAAAGTTCACAAGCCTGCTCGAATGACAGCATTCGCAGCCGCAGCCGCAGCCGCAGCCGCAGTCGAGAGAATGAGACAAAATTGTGGGGAAAAAAGCTGTGTAACAAGGTTAAGGTCAATTCCAATTACAACAAGCGACAACTGGCAAAACATCGTGCATAAATTGCGCGATCTGTAGAATGGAAGATTGAGAACAAGTTCTCCATCGGCGAGTGGGGCAACGGACGGGCCCGGCGGGCGAAGGCAAAGGCATGCAAAGCACCGACCTGTCGCCGCGTGGGCAGTCAGAGGAGGAAGCTGCTGCAGCTGCAGCTTAAGCTAATGAGCAGCAGCAACAATGAGAACGAACGTTTATTAAGCAATTACGCGACGGCCAAGTTCTACTCGTTCCGAAAAGAAGCTGCAAGGTCGGGCCGCGACTTGTCAACGCGATGGCCCAAAAATGTTGCACAACATGTTGAGAGAACATGTTGCGCAATCACGCTGAAGCGGGCCAGCAGCAGAGGTTAGAGTTGATCCGCCGTTGACAGCTCGGCGGCTCGAGAGCTAATGGGCAGCCACCAGGCGGGCGCGGCCCAAACCCAAATTATAATCTTGACATTAATGCGATCTGCAACGGCCGTAATTGCTGCTGCTGCTGCTGCTGCAGCCTTGAACTTTAAGTCTGCTGAGGCTTGGCTCATAAAGGTTAATTATTTTTGATGGCTTTGTTTCTTTAATTTCCCACAGATTGCCGCGAAACGGAACGCTCGAAGCGGACCAAGCGCCCACGCGCCCCGGAGCCCGTCAACTTTGAGCCGGAACCACAGCAGGATCTGGATAACGAGGACACGGGCAGCCAGGAGAAGGATCCACCGGAAATACCCGACAATTTTCTGAGCCCCTCGGTGCGCGAATACCTAGAGCTGGGCAAATCCATACCGGGTGAGCATTACGAACCGGCGACGAGTCAATCAACATGCGCGACTGGTCATCATTAAATTGCTGCCGCCGACGCGCAGTCTAAACCGGGCAACGGGCTGGCAACGCTGTGCGAATACCCTGCAGCCGCTGACCCGGCACCAGGGGCTGCGGCGGATGGGAAAGCAGCGTGTTTAGCTGGGAGTAGCTCAAGGCTTTGAATTGGGTTCTGCTACAGGGTATCCGCGAGTCGAGCTGTGCTGTGGCTACGCCAGGCCAGGCTTGTTTTCATTTGCAGTTGCAAAATGCATTTCCAGCCAGAGCGTACAACAGAAGGAAAAAAGGCGCTTTTTAAATTATTTTTCGAATGGAAAATTTGACACAGAAGTGCAGCTACTCGTAAATTCATTTATTAGCGAGTCGAGCGAGGGCGGGCGGCGGATGGGAGGGGAGCCATGGACCCGGGCTGCTGGCTTCGGAGCCAGCGGCATGTCAGATTTGTTTATGCCAGCCATACACAAGCCGGGCTTTGTTTATTCTCCCCACCCCTTCACTTTTTTCTTGTTTGCCAGAGCTCTGCGTGCATTTGACATTTTTTATGCGGCGCAACAGTTGAGGAGCGTCGCGCTAGGGGAGGAGCTGGGGCAGCAGGGAGTCGGCCTTTTTGCAGTTTCTTTTAAGTAAAAAGCGGGATGCGCACATGAAGTGAAATTGATTGGAAACAAACAAGATCCGGTTGTTTATTTGTCGGCGCGCTAATTGCAATAACCGAATAATCTCCTCGCAGGTCGCCCCGGCGTGGACTATCCGATACTCTCGGCGATACCCTATACGAACTTCTACTGCGACGAGCAGGCCTATCCGGGCTTCTTTGCGGACATGGAAACCAGGTGCCAGGGTGAGTTCCCCTCTCTCTCTCTCACCCCACTCTCCCTGACTGTATATATATCTAATGATGCTCTAATGAATCGCTGACAGGCTGGCACTACTGCGACATCGACGGACGCCAGGCCTCGTTTCTGTGCCCCAACGGCACGCAGTTCTCGCAGGCGGTCTTCGTCTGCGACTGGTGGTTCAACGTGCGCTGCGACCTCTCGCCGCGGCTGTACGCGATCAATGCGCGTCTCTATCAGCGGCCCAAGGTGAATCCGACTCGGCCGCATCGCATCATCACCAAGCAGCTGGTCGAAGACATATTCACTTGATGGATGCCAGCAGCAGCAGCAGCAGCAGCGGCAGCTTGGATGCGGATAAGACTTCTTCTAGCATAGCTTGTCGACAACTATTAGTGCTAAGATTTGGCTTGTCCAACATGATTAATATTGATGGTTCTCAGCTAGATTCGGACAGCGTTTAGTATTAGTTAACTGGTTTTCAAGTGTCCAAGCGTGATGCAAATTTATATGGCCTAAGCACGCGACGCGAAAGGCCATAAGCTTCGTTGAAACCTTGAGATCGTTTTTGTTCAAATTGAGCTCCCTCTAAAAATAACTCCCCGAAACTTTTACAGCTATCCTTCATCTCTGTATATATGTAAGTAGACTAGCGCTCCCAAGCCAGTGCTATGAGCCGAGCAGCATCAAATTGCATTTCAAGCTAATTTCAGAAGGCTTTCCAATAGCTACATTTTCATAAACAATTAATCATTATATCAATTTTTGTGTATATAAACTTAGTTTTTTTAAATAAAATGTCCAAGCTAAGTAAGAAAAAACATTTCCGTTGCAACGAAGCCTTCAAAGCCCTAGAGCGAAGAAGCCTAGCCTACTTTTAGGCTGGCAGAAAATGAGCTTTGCTGCAGCAGAAACCGTTGCTCGCTTTTGGCGGCAAGGGGCTGCAACTAAAAATAAGCGGAACATGGCTAAGATGTGCGAGTTGGCCGTATCGCATATTTGGCTATGAGAGCGAACCGTCCAAGCGGCTCAATGGTCTAGGGGTATGATTCTCGCTTTGGGTGCGAGAGGTCCCGGGTTCAAATCCCGGTTGAGCCCGGCTTTAGCAATTTTTTTCGAACGGTTTTTCTTTTACTTTTTGTTCACGTGCAGTTAATTAAACGAACAAGCCAAGCGATTGGCATTTGCTGATATGAGCAAAGCATTTGGCCAAGAGAGAGAGATGGCTGCCGGTTGATTCGAGCGCGAAGTAGCAGTCGCAGTCGCAGTCGCACTAGTAGCCAAACAGCTAACCCGATAATGCTCCGGGGCTAATATATAAAAGTGTGCATGCAACTAGTTTTCGGATCGACCGAGCGATAAAAGCATTGTGTGTGGGGCCTAACTGTGCATACGTGTGGAGTGTGGAGCGTAGAGTGTGCAATGTGTGTGCTCCACAGCCGACAATTGGAAAATTGTGAACAATGACGCTTGCATTCGCTTTTGACCACTTGGCGGCTCGAGTGTGAAATGATCCAAAGAGCCCGCAAATCCGGCTTCTATGGCGTAATAGCCATCTGCTGGCGACATCTCAATCGAAATAAGTTAACGCAGACCCAGGCCCGCCGGGCCACCGACCCCACACTTTCACCTGACCACGCGCAAATCATTTCTACCTGCGATATGCAATGTCTTCACTCAATAAGACTTTTTGATTTTGTGGCCGTCGCTGGCGTTGCATGCACCAAAAGCGGACACAAGCTGCAGGCCACAAAAACCAAACTTTATATAAATAATAATAAGCAGCTGCGCTGGTCGAGACTCTAAGCTGGCAGCCAGGCAGACAGACAGGCAGACAGCCGTCTAGCTGCAATATCAACAACATCAGTCGGCCAGAAAGAGCACAGTCTTTGGCCAGCTTTGGCTCAATCCATGAGACGCGGCCTCGGCGTGGATGTCACCTAATGGCTTAGAGATGGACTCGTGACAGGCATGCCAGCGAAGATGTCAGCTCGAATCGCTCATCCATTGAGCTTTATGATGTCTTCAATGATCTCAGCATGTTTGGAAGCCCAGCGACCATGCGCACAGCAGTCCATCTCTAATGGACACGTCCCATTGCAGACTCTAGACTGCATTTGTTCAATTTCAAAGTTATGACAGTGTTTGTTGGCCGTTAAGTGATCGTTGAATGTCGGCCAGCTGACAGAGCAAGCTGCAGAAATCATTGCACATGTTCTTTTTGGCTGGCGCACACATGGCGTATGTGTAATACATTTTGAGTTAGTTTTGTAAAAGGCAGTCGTTTCAGCAGCCTGAGCAGCAGCAGCAGCAACTGAATCTATTGGGATTGCTGGCAGACAAACAAATTGGCGTCTAACTTGAGAGCGAGTCAGGTGTGGTGGTCGCACCGTTAATGACTTCTGCTCGCGGCCGGACTGCAGTAAAGAGAAAAAATAACTACCAATTTTTTAATGAGGCTTCGGCAGTGAGCAGCTGCCATGATCAATGAGCCGAGCTTGTTTGTTTTCATTGCTTTCGATCTGGCCGGAACGCTAAGTGAATGCCATTCGAAAGAGACAAGAAGTGAATGTAAGAGCAGTGAAAGGATTCGCTCAAGGTGCGCCTCCGCGAGCATCCCGCCCCAGCATCCCGCCTGGCAATCGCAAGATATGATTATTCAATAGCTAACGAATTTATCTATCAGTGCATTACCAGTCGCAGCGCAGGGTTGCCCAATGCGCGCAAGCCCCATGAGTCCGTGAGTACCCTCGCCCCCTCTCGCCGGGAAACATGAGAAGCCGCGTCACGCAATTGAGTTTAAAATTACCTTTTTCAATTCATTCATAAGCGAGCTAGAAAAGCGTGCACACATTTTCACTTATGCATTCTCTCCCTTAGCCAGCCAGGCCGGCGTGCGGCAACCCGGCCACTGCCTGCAACGGGCGCCTGTTACGTCGCCCGCCGGCTCAGCCCGGCTGTAACGCTAGCTGCTGCAAAAACTCGGTTACTTGGTCAGCGCGCCAGGCAGCGGCACCCGCCGCACACACACAACAGCGGCCACAACAAGCCGCTGAGCGACAGGCATCTGCCGTCACGCAGCAAGCAAGTGTTGCCTCATAATGAACAGCAATACTGCGCATAACGCTGAAGAGAAGCAAATGCATTACTTTAGTAATGGTTATGGAATTGGATAATTATATCCATTTTCTTTTGAATTTTTAAGAATTTTTGAACTGCTGAAGCTCCATATACATCTGGCCGAATCTCTGCCCGCTATCGAATACTTTCAAGCAAGTCATTCCAGCAGTCCGCCCCATTATCTAGTCCCGCACCCAACTCACTCAACAAGCTCGGTAATTATCGACCTGTATGGAGTACAATACTGTCCATATAAGTATATCTAAACACAAAACACTCCACGGAGCAATGAAAACAAATTAAAATGGAAAGCTCTTGGCAAATTTTCTGACCATTACATTCAGTGTCAAATTAAGTGTAAATAACACAATTTGGATAAACAAATAGATCATCAGGCGAGCTGCAAAAATGGTGATGCAGCCGCAGCAGCAGCCGCAGCAGCAAGAGCAAAGTGCTTGAGAGCCGCAGCTGCGGGGGTCATGGCTGGCTGGTAAAGTGCATTTGCATAATGACAATGCAATTTGAAATAAACACAGGACACATGTCAACGAATAAATTAAATTACTCTCCCCACGTTCCTCCCTGCAGCTCTGCTGGCTATGTGTCCCTCCGTACCCTGCCACACAGCTGGCGCAACTTATTTATGCAGCCAAAGCAAACGAGCCACGGGACAATATGGCTGCAAGCAGGCTGGACAGGCTCATATTTTTAATGGAGCTGTTGAAGGGGAATGGGAGGGGAAGGGGGATTGTTGAGATGAAGCACATGCAACACCTGAGCGAAGAAGACGTGCTCTCAGGTGCATTAATTGGCCGGCTCAACTGTTGGCCAAAGCTTAAGTCTAGTAAGTAGCTGGACCATTTGAAGTCTGCTTGGCTACGGTTAAGCCCCTCCCCGGCTTCCGTTTCCATCCACCGCATGTCTGCGCCCTGCCACCCCGCTGCTGGCCATATTTCAATTATAAAGAACTCAAACGAACTCAAAGGCGTGCAATTTTCAAATGCCAATTGATTTTGCTGCTGCACTGGCTGCAGCTCCCATGCCCAGCCCGACGCACAGACTGATGCGCGTCCCTCCCCATCCCCTCCTTGTCCTCCTCCTCGCGAGCAAATACGTTTCCGCCGCAGTTTCCCGGCGACTTGTTAGTTGCACTGTTTTTGTGCGGGCGCAGGCAAAACAAATGCGGCAATCGGCAACTAGAGGAATATGCGGATGTGGCTGCTCGCAGGCTAGCAGATACCCTATGTGCCTCTCACGTGAGATGCCACCTAAATAATGGCATTGAATATAGGTTTCTAGGAAGTAATCAAATATTCTACTTAATTTGCATAATAGATTATAATTTAAGAATTCTCTCACAAGCGAAACATGAAAATAAATTTCGGGCGACATTTTTTACACTACATAAAAGCTTATGAATAAATATGAATTATTAATGTTCATCTGTATAAAAACAGAAGAGATAATGATTCGGTGGCTTAACTCAATTAATGGCACCTCAAAAGAGCCGCTGTTTTCGGCAACTTTTGGGTCGCGTCTGAGCTGTTTGCTTTACAGGGTAACTACTGGCACATCAGCCAAGCAAGGCAAAGTCAAACTGCCCGAGCCTGGCTAAGAGGCGCCTCCTCAGTTCCATTCAATTGCGTTTGGCATTCGAGGCGCGTGATTTTGCAACTTGTGAACTGGATTTTCGCCTTGCACTCTTTTCGCAGCAGCCAAACAAGGGTCGGGGCGGTCGGGGCGGTTGGGGCGGGGCAGGGCGGGCCGGCAAACTGGCAACTATGGGCAACAGAGCTGGTGACCGCAGCACCCGCAACATTTTGCCAGCAGCCACCGCAGCTACAATGTTGACAACGGCGACCCAAGCGGTCTCGCATTCGCGTCTATTTCCATTTCTACTTCCATTTCCATGTCTCTGGACCCGTTCCTAGTCCCGATGCGGCTCCATGTCAATGTCCATGTCCATGGACCGCCATTCAAAACCATTTAAGCGCTTTGGCTAGTTCGGTTTCTGCTTTCAGTTCCTTTTTCCCAGCATTTTTCATTCCTTTTTTACTTTCTTTTTATTATGGGTTATTTTGACGCCTGTGGCGCTTGCGGCAGAGAGGGGAAAAGGTAGCAGAAAGGCAAAAGGAATGCAAATAAAAGATTGCCAGGGGAAAAAGAGCATGTTATATTTCTTTGCCTGGGCATTATAATTGAAAATCCCACAAAGGTGTCGTCGTCTATGCGCTTTGTGACTAAATTGAATTTAGTAATCGGTTCTATATGGTTCTCTCTTTTTCATTGGCTTAGAAACTAAATAACAATTCCACAGGGTCTTTCATGCCCTTACTCCTTTCTAACTAACTAACTAACTGTCCAAATCAATAAAGTTTTGTAGACTGGGCTTCCCCGCATTTTGAAGGTCGTAAAAATCTACGGCCCAGACGCGTTTCATGATGAAAAAAAGAGCGAACCCGAGTTGCCTCAGATTTTAATTGTGTGGCATTCATTTATGAGAAAACACTCCGCACAGGTTGGTAATTAAATTGGAAACTAACTAATTGAACTTGAAAACTGGCCAATTAATAGTAAATGTAAATGATGAAGAGAGAAAAAATTAAAGCGATGCATTAATCAACTTCAGTGTGAAACGTGCAAACAATATAACATCATTTCAGGTCATTACATATGATATCTGCAATCCGTTCACACACATACAAGCCTGTCCATACGCGTCATTCGTGGCCATAAATTAATTCCAACGACTTGCAGATAAGAGAGACTTATAGAAAGTGCACAGCTTGCGTGATGGTCAAGAGAAGCAGCTTGGAAAATCGGATGAAAGAGTTAGGTGCAAAGCAAATACTTCCATAAAAATGCCTGGATAATTGCAATGAAATAATGATTGAGTAATAGTAATTTAAATCATGATTGCAAAAAACTGTTTAAATAATATTACCCAGCAGTGGCATAATAAATATTGCTTCCACTGTGAGCAGAAACTTGACAGCTTCGAGGACATACAGGTAACTTGAGAGTCAAATTGAACCCCAAATTGTAGAGCTACAATGTAAGTGGTGATATAAATGATTCTTTTAGTTATCGTATACAATATTTTTCAAGTCGTACCGCCCACTAGTTAAAATAGCTCGAGCCCCAAGCGGCGTTGCGTTTGAGTAGCAGAGCAAAGGTTAATATTCACATAGTGAAAGGCAGCTTTGCCCATAGGGTAAATGGATAGAATTAGCCCCTGTCCGGTGCTCATAGTATGGAGAATCAATCAGTTTAAAGCGCAGACCAGGTAATTGTCTGTTAATGGCTTCATTACATGCCTCAAGAGACAGCAACAGCCGCAACAGCAACAACAAAACAGTAGTAAGACAAAAAAAAGGCAAAACGAAGACCTGACCTAGGGCAATGCAAAGGCAAGAAAAAATTGAAATAAACACAAGAGCAAGCGGCAGCGCCGCCGACAGCGCTATCATAGGCGACGTCGGCAGATCGTATAGCACGCGTTTGCTGACCGCACGAGCGGCAGCCGAAACTGCACACAGCAGCCGAGAGAGAGAGAGAGCGGAGAGAGCGTGCCAGTCACGCTCTCGCGCATTTGGCTCGCAAGCAGTGCGACAACGAACTGCTTGAATCGGGCTGCACCAGTCCAAATAAACGAGCGCGCAGCCGCCGTCTGCTTCAGTTTCTATTGGAACGTTGCGGTTGCGCCGTGCAAGAAATTCAACGCGCGCGCTTTTCGATCAGTAGATTAATTTTCCTGCGCTGTTTGGTTCGTACCCAATGGTTTGCAATGTTAATCATTTGCACTATAAGTCAGACAGAAAGTCTGGATCTATCTATTTCAATGCATTTACCTCAAGGAAGCAGCGTGAAGCTTATGTGAAAGTTGAGAGTGACTTCAACAAAAAGTTCTTATAAAATTATAAGTTCATTGTGTGAAGAAAGGAAAAAAGTAGAAAACCAAAAAAAGTGAAAATATGCCGAAAAGCTCTGATTGTTGTGGCTGTTAGCATAACGAACCCTAACACACAAATGGCCCTTTTTGAATAATCTGTCGGGCAAGCCATAAAAGAGACAGATTTATGCAGCATTGTGTTGTGACAGACCGACTGGATTTGTTTCTTTTTCTAACCATTTCCGAGAGAGAGCGACCAATTAGTGTTTACGTTCTTTGGTAATTCGATGTGTCTAAAGGCGATAAAATCTATGAATGGATATAGTGCAAAAAGGCGTGTTAATAGAGGCTTACTTTTGCTTTGTTCCAAAGAATTCATTTGAAGTATAATATACTTAATCTTTGATTCTGTCCGGTTTTCTGGGTCATACCCAAATCGAGAGACATCAATTTCACACTCAACCTCAACACCTTGTCAACTTTCCAAACCGATTTTCGCCACTGTTAATTCTATTGTTAGAGCTTTGGGATTCTATTGCAACGAGCAGCTGCCACCCTAAGCATTCCTCAGATAAATATCTGTGGTCACAGCTGGACACGGATACAAAGACATTCTCTTTTTTTAAATTCATATTAATAATATAATTTATATTGTTTTGTTTTCGGCTTTTCTGTCGCTCTGTCTGGGTAATTTATGCATGTGTAACGCCCACCTATAGAACCTTTTTTTCCATTGGTGCTTTCTATGCAAATGAACTGCATAAATTTCGATCTAATGTATTTGTTTCTGTTTCGATGAACCAAGTCTTAAAAACGTAGGGATTAGTCAGTTAAATTAATTTAATGTGCATACAGACAAGATTCGACATGGTTCTATAGCCTGCTGTTACTTTATCCGAAAATGCCAAAACGAATCGCTGATTTATAAACCCATTCCACAGTATCTCCATCCACAGAGGAATCCGCAAAAAAGTGAATATGCGCTGCTGTCCGAGCCATAGCAGTTGCTGCTGGCTGTTGTCATTGGCATTTGGTAAGTACAAATCAAAACCAACAGCAAGTAAGAGTGATGTGGACGGTTGAGCTCGACTGGGAGATATCCTAGTGCACTGATGGGCGAAATAAGGGTCCTAAGCATTCCACGCGAAATCCAATAGCAGTTACCCACACTTCACACTGCCTTCACCATAACCATGCACGCATGTGTCATACCCACGGTCATTATTCGTGAGTTCAGGGTATAATTACCCGTTTATACCGCTAGTCGATAAACTCGTTTCACTTGCCACCGCGGGCTGTTCTGCTATGCTGTTGCTGCGGCCACTGAGGCTGTTTAGCTGGGGTGCTTCAACGGGAGCAAGGTCGCAAATGTCGCTGCACTTTCCAGTAAGCATTGGCTAGAAATTATGCAATCCCGTGGGGGAAACAGCTGGACAATGAAGAGACCTGCCTCCTCCATTAGCCCGCAGGGATTGACGAGGACATTACGAAATGTCATCAAAACCGAGTGAGCCATTGTTGCCAGGAGGTGGTCGCATTTTGCAAATTTAGTATAAGCGCCTGCTAATACCGGATCAGATCGAAATGATGAAAATCCCAAATACGTGCGCATAGCGGCATTTGATTCGTTTAGCTTTGCTTCATTGAGCAATGTGCAACACAATGTGGCCGCTAGGCCGTGGGCAAGGGGTGTGCTGCGGTCCATCAAGCCCCAGACGATCGAAAATTGGATTCATCATATTCATTGACAGTCTGCGAATTACAGCGCCGCATAGCTATACCTGTACCGAGAATAACGATGTATGTGTGTGTGTGTGGTGACTCGATTGTAGTTAGACGTGCAACATTTTGTGTGCAACTGCAAATATGCAGTTAATTTATGCAGCTCGTTAGCGTCTGGAACGCGCATTCGTGGGACCTTTCAGTAGCTACCATTGCATTGATACGGCGCCTGCTTCATACGTTCAGGAGGAGTCGGCGCGCAGCCCCAATCATACCACAAACAACACACAGCTATCAAGCAGTTGCGAAACTGCACTGCTCCCCCAAGCAGTGGTCTTCAACTGCACTGCTGTGCTCTTGTTGTTGTTGTTGTTGTTGTTGGTGTGTCACATTCAACCATGCCCTGCTTGCACTGAGTAGAACGAGAGCGAATGTGATCGCATGATAGTATTTAGACAACATTTGTTTGTTAATTTTGGGAAATAATTATATATAATCGCTTGGGCCGATTCACATTCGATCTATGTTTTTCATATCACTACAGTCGGCAACGCTCGTTAAAATATCTTTAATAGTTGATATCAATTTTAAAATAATTCCCAATTTTTAGAGGTTTTTCATAGTGCCATTCACTTTGCCGTTTTGATCTCCTTTCAGTCTGTGTTCTCTTAGATTGTTGCCGTCCAAAAGACATTGCGAAATCTTTAAAAGATTGTAATAGCCCACTGATAATTACTGTATTTCAATATATAATTCCATTTTAGAAATAAGCAAATGCATCATCACTTTCCCTGCCATTATGTTGATAACTTCCTAAATGTATTTCAGCCGAAATTGAGTGAAGCGGAATAACAAATTCACGTTCACGTTCAGGTTCACTAATTACCGTGAACTGTAAATTTCACGAGAGTTTGCATCATAATTTCAGTTTGTCAACTTTAACAAATTTTGTATATACGAACATATACATATATAAGATTTACATTTAGCGTGTTTTGGCTAATGGTCTTCAGGTGGCGAGCCGCACAATGTATCCCAAGTAGCAGCAACACCCACCAGGGACAGCTGCATGCTGCAAATGCGGCAACGCCTCCGCCGCAGCCAGCTTCAGCTTGGCCGCCGTTAAAACAAGCTTTTTCACTTGCCGCGTGGACAAACAGCTCGCCCGCTGTCGAAAAGGAAAAGTAAAATGTTTGCCAAAAAACAAGGAGAAAAATTGTGTTTGCCACAGCGACGGTTAACGGAAACGGTGCGAGGCTGGGAGCTGGGGGCTGGGGGCTGGTGGCTGGCGGCTGGCGACTCGCGGCTAGCGTTGCACAGGCCGGCTGTGTCAATGACTTTGAAATGATTTGAACGCGTCACTCGCGAGTTTCTCAATTCAAAGTTTCACTGGTCAGCACGCGTACGTGGATTTGATTAGCAATTGGATAATTGGATATAATGCGCGATCCCGGGCCGATCGAAAGCAATGCATGGCGTATACGTGACATTACACTTTTACTGAAATGCAAATGCCGCAGACACAGACCTGGCCACAATCCCAGCCACAGCCACAGCCGCACCCGCACTCACAGTTACAGTCTCAGTCTCAGTCTCAGTCCCAGTCCCAGTCCCAGTCTAGTCGGGACTCGAACGGATATTACGCGCACTTTTAACCCAATTAGAGGCCGTGCAAGGTTCATTTCCACAGGCCAGAGAGGAGATCTCTTGGAACGAGTTTCACAACTTTTGCTTTCAAGTTCAATGCTGCGCGTGGCTTTTCCCGCCGACAAGCACTTGCACTTCCTGCTCGGCTTCTCGCATGCAAAGTAGTGTTTCTTTCTTTTTGACGAGTTGGCCAGCGAGGCACTTAATCCTACGGGCGAAATTTCACAATTTCACGCGGCGCATTGCAACACTTTCGGCTGTATCTCTTTTTGCTGCAGCCGAGCTGCGAATGGCTTTCATTTGAATTGGGCATTTCATTTGCGTGGCCCGCTTCGATTGGTTTGTGGCCTTTGGCGGATTTGCACAATTTTCAGCAAAGAGCAGTTAATAATTTGCCACAACACAATTGGCCAGGCCAGACCAAGTAGGGGGCTCTATTCAAGAGTGGGCGGAAGGCATGATTCGGAAAACTTGTTTGCCGAAGCTTTAACAGCATAACAGGTGCCAATTGCCGCTGGATTCTATAGCCAGTCTTTTCGCTTCAAGAATTCCCGATTCCATTGGGAAACCAAGTTGGATGTGTCACAATCGCAATTACACAATGAAAAGTAAAAGAGAATTGGAGGAAAAGCACCTCATACATGACTTTTCTTCAATCGAATTCAAATGAAGCCGACAGCAGCCACCTCGACGCCTGAATACCCTCTCTGAATACATTTTGATCTACTCTCTAAATGGAATATAAAAATAGAAACAAAAACCAGTTTCTAGCTTTAATGAGTTCACCGGTCCGGCGGCTGGCTATTGGCAGTAAAAGCCCGATCTGTTCTAGCATTCCAAGCTCCTTCTACGTAATGCGGAAAATATTGAATTCAAAGTCCAATGCTTATGCAAAGCAGGTAAGGCCAATCAACTGGCGCCCAATTAATAAAGAATCTTCTGCCTGTCGTGCGAATAAGAACCGCTTTACACGGCCGGCATATAGCACATGCATAATTCATGGACTCGGCTAAGCGAGGGTATACATATTTCACGAGCCGCTGAGCAAGCCAGCAACAAGAGCCACAATTGAAAACTGGGCTAACAACAATTGCATGAGCAGATGATGTCGTCGTCTGCGGGC
Organism: Drosophila pachea; assembly: GCA_020883565.1. NCBI lineage: Eukaryota > Metazoa > Arthropoda > Insecta > Diptera > Drosophilidae > Drosophila > Drosophila pachea. Next base: position 15,480,956 of record JABVZX010000297.1, read on the forward strand.
CCGCTGAGGTGTGTGAATATTTTTACAGTCATTACACGGCGTATTTTCATTTTGGCAATAACAACCTCGAGGCGCAGTTGGCCAAATAAAGCCAAAAACAAAAAAAATGTCAACACATGATACACTTTTTTTCATCCGTCGTTTTCCAATACCCTAAACTGTTGCGGATAGAGGATCGGAAAGGCTGCCACTGACAGCCAGGAGACGGCCCTTGTTGAGCTGCCGATTCGACTTCTGTTAATCGATTAATCAGCTCAATCTGTATATATACATCATATCCAAGCCAGCCGTTATCCGCATTACAGGGTATCCTATTAGTGGAGCTAGCCTCTACTAGTCGCGTTGTTGTTGTGCTAACTTGGCTTATTATTAAACAGTGCAAAGACTGGCTCTGCTAAGTGCTCACACAATGTGTAATGGTAACCCAAACAAAACGCCGCATTTGGCAAGGCATTCCAACGGGTGCCCGTTGCTCTTGTTGTGGTGGTTATCATCGTCATCATCATCGCCGTTATTGTTACTGTTATTGTTTTTGTTACTGTACGCTTTCATTTGGCCCGTGCGGCGCGTGCGTAACTTTTCCCTTTGGGCCTACAAGCGGAGCGTGAGCCACAATCAGTTGACACAATTGGTCATTGTTTTTATTGTTGCTGCTGGACTTACGATTATGTGAAGTAGGCAACGCCTAGAAGTGCTTTAATTAATAATTTAATTAATTATAGAGTGACCTAAGTTGCGGGAGCTTAACGTAAGTGTGACATCGGCTTGGGCCGAGTGGTAGATCGGCCTATGGCCAGCTACATATACATTTATAGATACACATATTTGCACACATGTATGCCCAATGATCCATTCATTCGATTCATTGCTCGCACAAAGCCATAATTTAAATGGATCGCCCAAAGCGCAGTAAACAGGCGGCCATGCATGATGCGAGGCGAAGATATTAGGCCCATGCTATTGCGATATTGTTTTTATGTTATTTTAATAATATATTTGCGATTTCGTTTTAATAACTCTATTCAATGTAATTACAACCTGGCAAGTTATTTCCGCATGCAATTGTCAATTATTTGTTCATTAACAGGTTGTCAGAGGTGGGGCGAGAGAAAGGGAGAGAACTGGATATGCAGCTAGTATCAATACTAAATCTAATGAATTTACCCCAAATTATAGGCCTTAATATTTATGTTAATCAAGTCAAACAGCCAATTGGAAGAGGCTCATTAAAATTGACTCTGATTCGCCTCGACAGTTCTTGTTAAGATAATCATAATCCAACTATAATCTGCCAAATGATGCTATGCTCCATAATTAACTTCAAGATGAAGAAAACTAAAGCTACCGCCGTTGAATGCTGAACTATGTTTGCTTGATTATTGATCGATCGAATAAACTAATTCAAAGTTTTTTTTGTTGCCAAGGTTCAATTCGGGTCGAGGAGCTCCCATTAATCAACGAAGCGCCTGACTCTGCGTAGATTAATTTATGCTTCACCTAATTTGGCTGCTAAAAGCTCGGGCCATCTCGGAGGCGGCTGTAACGGTACCCAGAAGCGGATTATTAGCCAATTGAAGCGCTGACTCTCCCCTTCTCTCTCTCTCTCTCTCGCTGAGATTTACATAAATTGAGTTGGACCGAAAGACAGACATGTAGTTAGGAAAACCGTTGCAGTTGAAGGTCGACCCGTTTAGACTAATTATACCCCGAAGATCTGGGACCTTATTTATAGCTGCTGGGATGGATTGCGTAACTGTTGCTTAAATGGTATTGGTTCTTGGGCAAGCATTAAAAAACGTGCCGCGAATGTACCGCGAAGTAGTCGAAAGCCAGCCCCGCCAACAAGATGCTCAACACCTAAAACCAAAAAACAGTTAAGCAATTAATTAGCTCGTAAACCCGGCGACATTATTTATTTTTTTTTTCTATTATTTTTTTGGCCTGCGGCTTAGCCGTAAAACCGAGCCAATGATCTTGGCTACCAAGACCAAATATTCTTAGCCACAGTCGGCGCTCGCTAGACCATAAATTAGGGGCGGACGGAACGACCGGGGACGGCGCTGCCGGGCGAGGGCCGCCTGACACATGCCAAATACCAAAAGCGGAGAGTTCGACTTGCAGCCGCGCGAATTGGAGCGTTTTTCGAATGCAGCTCATAGTAATGTGTCTTAAAAGGCCAGCGACAACCACAATTTGAGATTTTACAAATTTTGCGAATAGCTTGAATTTGGTAGCCCAATTGAAATACCAAATTCAATTGCAAAGATCAGCTGAAGTGAACGAAATTCTCATTTCACACACTTGTGCCTTTCCCAAAAAGCGGGCACGACCTCGCGGGGCTCACAATTAAAAAAGCCGACTTAAGTGGTGCTGCCCGTAACTTGTAATTTGCAACAACACGCACTTGTCCCTTACGCAAGCCTCGTTCATAATTCAAATTATAATTTAAAAAATAAATAAATAAACAAACTAAACGTTTGTGCTGCAACTCCATTGTTAATAGTTTCCTGTCGCAGCCTTCACATATATAATTTCTATCGGAAAAGTGGGAAGACCTTTGGGTGAGTTGGGACAGGAACTACAGAGCAATATATAAATATATGGGTTGCTTTTCAGTAGCAGGGCTTTGAGACAGCTTCATAGGTAATTCGACATAGACGGCAACAAAAAGAAGGAAATGGATAAGGCTGATTAACAAAATTGAAAAGTTCATGAAGAGAGGCAACAAATTTCCGTCTCCATTTTTCCTCATGCAACTGCAGACTGTTACGCCCCGAAGAAACGGTTATAATCTTTCCACTTACTTTAGCCGCATCAATAAATATTTGAGTTGCCACGGTCGGGCACGTTTTGATTGAACAGTAGATTAAGACATTGGCCATGCTTGCGGCTATTAGTTTAGTGGCTTTCATTGAAAACGTGACTCGGGCGATCTAATTAGCAGCATTTTTGTGCCTTATGTAGCTGGCCAATATCGATGCAAACGAGCCCAATAGTAACGGCTAGAGCTTGTCGATTTATTCTAAACAATAGACGCATTAATTACCATTGAGAAACCCAAATGACATACAATTGACCTCGACTTCAACCCATGCACTGAGTGATCCGATGAGAATAAAATTAACCTATGCATTGAACCAAATGACCCCAACAATTTCCGCCTGCAATTAATACACGTTTGGACAACCAGTCACAAATCATAAGCCAAGTTTTTCTTGAGAACGTACTTTTGCGAGTGCAGCCGGATTGGTTTCGACTGGAGCTACCCTGTAGACTAAGGAAAGTACGTTGCTGCCGAGCTTACTCAAGAGCTGCACTTTGCTCAGCCCCAGCTCCAGAAAGCAGTGCAACCGCAAGCAGTTCACAGCCAAATACAAAGGAAAACTGCTTTAATAACTCATAAGCTGATTGGACAATCTCCATCGTACTATCGCTCTTGTACTAAATATCACTAGTCAAAAGTATTAGCCACTTGCTTCAGCCAAACGTGCTTTACAAGACAAAAACAACTCGATTCGTGATAAATCTACAACGTGCTCGGCATATGTCTAGCATATGATGTAAACTCCGTTTTCCTGTGTCGTATCTGCACAACTTTATTATAGTTTCATGCATCCACGTCATAAGAACAGAGGGTATAAAAACGATAACGTCTCAGATCGTGGTCAATATACAGCAACAGCAACAGCAGCAGCAGCAGCAGCGGCAGCCGGAGCTCCCACAAAATGTGAACAGCTGGAAACTCTGACTCTGACTGGTCGACCTTGATGGAGCCATTTGCACAGCGATCTAGCCAGACGATCTGTTGCTTTGATCGATATTCGCGGCGCGCTACAAATCGATCAGAGCCGCTACAAAAAATAAAGTTTTGCGCAGAGCTCCGTGTAGATTTATGCAACGTTTTTCCATTTCGGCTTTTTGGGCCTACAGTGAATTATATTCAAATTCGTTTGACTTGGCTGACTGCGCTTCGGCCGATACAAATCGCCGTTGCTTTTACTTTGAACAACGACTTATTCACTATAACTATAAATAAATGAATTAAATTTAATTTGCGTAATCAGCTTTCAATGGCAATGGAAAATGTCCATTATATAATAATAGCCGCTCGCGCACAATTAGGCCACAGGCCAAGCTGCAGGAATGTGGCAGCCAATCGATGCAATACAGCAGCTATTGTATGCCCAGATTTATGGCTGGGATTAGCCCATAAATTACACCACATTTTCTAGCAACTGTCTCGCGGGGCCACACGAATCGTGTCCTACCATTGCTCATACGTACCGCAGGCGCTAGCAGCGGGTCAAGCGCTAGGGTCAACCCACCCAAAAGTGAGCCGGCAAAAAAGTCTCCCCTGAGTGTGAGACAAATTGCATGCGGCAAATGGCCATGAGTCATGCGAGGCAGCAACCACGGTAGCGGCACTGGTAGCCGGGGAAATCGTTTTGTTAACACATTTTCAGGAAGCGAAAATAAAACTTTTATGTAAATATTTGGACGTTCAATCTCAATGAGATCAGCTGGCCATGAAATGCAAAACTCGTCATAATGAGATGCAGCTGTCCAAAATGAAGACAACTGTAAAATAATATGCAAATTTTGAAAACGCTTTGCCGCGCCGCTCAGAAAGTGTAACAAAATGGCCCAAAGCCAAGTGGCGCCATTTCATTAGCATGCAATTAGAGAGTCTAAAATGACTTGAGGATACCCTATGAAAAAAACCATCTCATGCTGCTTGGATCTAGGCGTTATACTCCATTCTCGATCGTGCCAACAAATTGAGCTCATTCACTTTTCTGCGCGCCCACAATTCTAAAGTTGACAACGTGCCCACTCACTCCCTCCCTCTCCCTCTCCAAGTGTCACCCGCTCCAGCCTGTGACTTTGATGAACGCAATTTGATTAGCTGTCCGCATTGAATGCATTCGAAGGCGCTCGCTTTTGGCTGGCCCGAGGGGGCAGGCCGGACGGGCAGCCCGTTGCGACATTTGCCAAACGAAACTAAACGTTACAATTTAACGAGAAAAAAAAACAATATAAACCCATTCACTTTTCGGAGGAAAACGTGGATACCAACAACAATTGAGCACACTTTCGATTTCGCTTATTTCCCATTGCTGAAGTTGTAATTGCAATGCGAGCAAACGCCCAGCAAATGCGGCTTAGATATGCAGACGGACGTGGAAGCCAAGCTCTAAGAATTATTAACAAGCTCGAAAACGACCTCAAGGTCGAGGTGGATTAATATATGAGCACTCTAGACACTGGCATTGTGAATTATAGATATTAAAAAATTTTAATTTTATTTTGAACATTTATTCAAATAACCTGTTTATTTATATTTTTGTCTTTGACGAGGAATTAGCCACGTTCTAAGGAGCAGGTTCACTTTCAAAGACAAATATTAATGTATAAATATCTGTTGATTCAATTGATGATGCAAGCTCCACATGGGATGCGATCAACTAGAAGTCTACGTTAGAATCCTCGTAGAATATCGTGATGCTAGGCGATGCCCTCGCTTCTTCTCACTCGCTTAGACGCAACTTGATATTTAATGCAAGTGACTAACTAAATAGTATCTCTAGTCTCTATGTAACTCTCGCTGCCCACAGATCTTTCGATTGAAGCCAGGCTCTTATGTAAATGCAGCCAGTGATGACTTATAATTCATCCGAGTGAACTGCGCTGACCTCAGGCGTCGCATTTTGCACTAATCTATGAGCGCTGAAACTCGCAATTTTTCTCACTTGGAGCCTGGCTCCAGCAGCTTTGGTTTGTAAGCCGGGCTTATTGCATTTATTCGGGCACTATAATTAGCCTGCGGCCGGTCGGACGGGCCGGCAGACGCATGCGCAGCGGCCCCCGACAGGCTGCAATCGCAGCGAAGCCGGGGCGCAACAACTTGGTAATTGAAGCAACTGCCGCCTGTTGGTTGTTGGTTGTTGGTTGTTGGTTGTTGGTTGTTGGCTATTGGCTGTTGGAAGTCGGCAGTTGGCAATGCAATGCACAGTTTGCGCCATAGATGGCCAAAACCGAAACAGAGCACACTACAATGTCGACAAATGTGTGGCGTCTGGTCTGGCGGCTGTTATAATTTTGCGAGCCGAGTTAGGGGCATTCCGACGAATCTGTGCGTCGTCGCTAGCATCGTGTGCACCCTGACCCCGCGGCCAGAGTATGTCGTCCAAAAATGTGCACACAAATCGCACGCCGATGACAAAATTAAAATTCATTTACGCTCAAGTAAATATTTACGCAATAAATTTGCATTTAATTGCATTTGTGCGCTCGTCCCGGTCGACATGCCGAGGCATGTGAAAAACGCCACAAAACATCGGCCAAAATCAAATCAAATTTGAAAGCTACCGACCCCAGCGGCGCCGACTAGTTGATACCCTTTACCCCAGGCAGTCAAACTCGACAACGTTTCCTATCTCAAACGGAGGCCGGCCTCCTTTCTGTGAGAGTATTTCGCGGCGGTCGAAATGCCAATTGCAGTAGGCCCCGTCTCCCAGTGGCTGCCTACTGCATAATATCGCGCAGTTGGCAGCCAATACTCAAACCCACTTGATGCCAAAATCGAGGCAAAACAATTTGCGCGACGTATCGAAATCTAATCAAATTATGCGCCAGAAATGTCGAAAAAGCGTGAAATGTTTCGCCTGCGGGCGGCGGACCCCGCTTGCCCATTAACCCTGACCAGCTCGGATTGAATGGTACTGAATGCTGGAGGGGGTTCGGAGTACGTGGGGTCACGGGTCGGGGCACTAGGTAATGGCAAATGGGTAACGGCTAATGTTTGCGCACCTGACGCTCCCAAAAATTGCATCAAAATCGCATCGAATAAGAAGCGATGCGCAAATGTTATGCAGAAGTGTTTGGCAAATATCGCTCGCATCCGCAGCTCTAGCAGGGACTGCAGCAGCATCGGTATCTGCCGCCTCTGGGAGCATGATGTGTGGAGTACTGAGCGCTCGCAAGCAGGAGGCTGCGGTCGAAATGTTTTTATGCGGTTCGCTTAATGTGTTTTAGCCATAAACCAACGCAGCTCGCCACGCGGCTAAAAATGCAAAATGCCAACAATGAACGCTGCTGGACGGGGATAAAATCTAAACTTTCCATACACCCAGACAGACATGGCCAACTTCAATCGCCCGCCCCCTCTCCCTCTAGACGCGTTTTTATTTTCACAGCGGGCTTCGTTTATTTGTTTTGTGCGCCTAATTGCATTCGCCG
>JABVZX010000297.1:15662657-15677865 GCA_020883565.1 Drosophila pachea
ACGAAACGCAAACTGCAAAAATTGTATTATACGCTTTGCCGTTAGAATTGTACACGTAATTATAAACTATATATACATTATATGAAATTAGTTTTGTGTAAGAATAAGTTTAAGTTAAACTCAAACTCAATTTAACTCTATAATACATCAGTTCATTGCAAAGATTTATGGTCAAAAGTCATGTCAATTGTTGTGCTGAAAACGATTTTAATTGTAAATTTAGTTCCATAATTTATATTGTCCCAAAATATTATTTATTTTCTTAAAGTAATTTTTATATGATATGATAGAATTTTTATTTCATACCACACCTTGTTCATGTCCCAGCCTTTCTTTATTTTCCCCCTACTTTTTACATTATCGGACTTAAGCAAAAGATCTTGTCAGTGCAATAACTCCTCAAATCTCTTCCATCTTTTTCCCTTTCCATCTATTTGAAATGCAAATTGATATTTCGACATTTCTATTAAGAAGAATTTACATCCAAATTTATAATAATAATAATATCCACACAATCACATAATCCAAAATAATATATAAAAACATAAGAAAATGAAAACTCTGATTAAGTATTACTTAGCGTTAAGTGAACGTGTTTAAGTACGAATACCTTAACACAAATAGGCTTACACAATCAATCAACTTAAACATAATGCCTTGATTGTATTTTATTTTATGATTGCAACCAGTACGATTTTGCTCTATATATTGTGTACGTAGTTAATTTTTTTACTACGCAATTTTAAGTAGACCATCTCAATTGAAAATAAACAGAAACAAATCAATATTTGAATTATATGAAAACGTTCCTTAATATGAAAAGCCAACACATCCCGATTGAAAACTTCTATTAAAGATAATTAACAGAAGAGTGTCTTCAACACGGCATACAAATTGATTTCGATCCTTTCTTAATAAAGAAAGGAAAAAAAAGCAAAAACCGTTTCGTACCTTTTAGAATATGCACTTCAAAATTGTCAGTGAAAATTGTACGGCTTAAAAGTATTGAACGAGTCTTAGATCTGAAAGGAGAACTATTTAAAAAATGTTTCCATTAAAAAAATAGAGTTCTTATGACTGTAGTGAGAGTCCAGTAATAAATAAAGCAAAGCAGTATAAAAAGCCTTTAATGGGGAGGGCTACGGAACTCAAGAAGATATCTATTCGTCGGTGGATGCGCAGGTAATATGGACCATTTCGTTAATTGCAGTTTAATGTATTACGTATTTTTATTCGATCTACTTAAATATAATTTCTGGCTGTCTTTTTGTTTAAGTTTTGGTATAAATAAATTACACATTTATCGTAATCAGTAGTGGAAAAAATATTCTACAAAAAATATTTTTTGTGATGATCTTTGAGATGAGAATGGGTTAGCTGCGAAGTGGTTGTCCGGCGTTCTGCTAGGCGAATTACCAGACACTACGCACACTTATTTTGGCAGTTGACATTTGTTGTCCACTCGTCGCTGCCGTCGCAGCAATCACAGACCTTATCGTTCACCCGGGACGACCAAATCCAGACGTCCAGACCGCGTCCCGTGATATGTCTTTTTTGGTATTTGCAATAGAAGCGACCATTGCCGCAGGCATTTGTGCTTGGCTCATCACTGCCATCGCCATCACAGTCGCAATAGTTGTCATTGAGCTGGTGAAATGGTATCTCCTTACTGCCATCCAGACACTTAAAGTTGCCCTTAAAATTTGGCTTATACGCATCGAAATCGAAAAGTCGAATCCCGCTATACAAGGTAGACGTGGCAATAATTAAATTCTTACACTTGATATAGTGTCAATAGCTTACCGTATAATCTTTATGGAATCAGTATTTTGTGTGACTGCCACAACTAAGTCGGCAGGTTTGGCACCTCCACCATCGAAGTCATCCACATCCAGCTGTTTGCTACCTAAGGACTGCATCATTTCTTTGTGCCTGCGTCGCAGCTGCTGCACACTGGGCAACTGGTTCAGCGAGAAGGCCTATTATTAACTTGTGTACTATTAATAAACACTTCTACTACACGATTTCGTTTACTAACCTGGTAAGCAATGAATGAGATTCCGACCAAAAATATTAGAAGTAAAAACATCTTTGATTTGTCTCTGTAGAATGGTTTGTAGTATATATTTTCCCGTTTTACCCATGTTTTGCGCATTTCACTTATCTGTTAAGTATTTATTAAAAATAATTAAAATCCTTATTGTTTATTTGTTTGTCAGTCAGTGTAAGAAGTAAAGATGTGGCCAGATAATTGGTATGAAAACAATCGTTAGCCCTTATGTGAATATCCTATATACAAAATGTTAACTACATTAGACAAAACTTTTACTCACTTTCTTTAAACATGCATGTAAAAATTCTTTTAAAAATTTTCGATATTCGTAAAATCAAATGTTAGTTTTGACCACATTCAGCCAGCGGGATTCCACAATGAGACAAGAAACACATTTAGATTAGTATAATCAGCTGTTTTCGGTTCAATGTTTTCATGCAGCTAATTTCGTGGTCAGTGTGGTAAAAGATTTAATTTCGCAATAATGAGTTTTTGAACACTGAAAAATATAAAAACCTTTAGAAAAATATTCGTGCAAGATAAATATATATAATGGGATTGGATCAATAAAGTTCGAACGATTCCCATTTAAGTAAACGACTAATTGGATTGTTAGCAGGAAAGCAGGTGACGTGAAACGCTCTGTAGGGGCAGTCACAAATAACAAGGCATACGTGAAGAAACAAATACACAGGTTAAACACAAATATCACAATGAAGGCTACAGCAGCTACTAAAACGCGGCTAACAAGTCTTACCGAGGATTTATCCATAATACCAGAGGACGCGCCTTTTCGGGCACGCCTCCACTTCCTTTTTGCCCAAATCGAGAAAGAATTTGAACAGCTCTACTTGGAGAACCTAAATCGTGAGTCGCCTAAAAAACTTGCATAATTTAACTAAATAAAATTCGTTATCGCTGCTTGCAGTTCAAGATAAACTCGAAAATGCCACCGCAAACACCAAAGATTCGCTGACGCCATATGATCAACGTTCTGTAGCTGGCGGAGTTCCTGGCACGTCTGTCGCCACTGGCAGTGGAGGCGCCTCTCTGGCAGCGACACCTGCTACACCATCGGCACCTCTGGGTGATGAAATTGGCGCCAGCTTACTAGCTGCAGCTTCCAGTACACATAAGAGTCTTAAGGCCAAGTTAAGCAGCGCCACAGGTGGTAGCAAAGTCAAGGCCAGCAACAAAATAAAAGCACAGACCAGTCGAATTGTATCCAGCTTTAAGGCGCAGACGGTAGTCAGCTCGGTGGTGCGCGAGTTCGGCGGTCACAAGGATGGGATATGGCAGGTAGCTGCCAAAGTTGGTCAGCCCATTATTGGAACAGCCTCGGCCGATCACACCGCATGCATTTGGGGCATTGAGAGCGGCCGGTGCCTTCTGCAGTACCAAGGACATGTCGGCTCAGTGAACTCCATTAAATTTCATCAGTGTCGAGATTTGGTATTGACTGGTAGTGGCGATGGCACAGCACACATCTGGCAGGCAGCTGTTAATTGGGAAGTGCCCAAGTAAGATATCACAATAATAAAAGTATGTCATTTACTGTATCAAATATTTTTAGGAAGGGCCATTCGTCAGAGGAGGAGCTAGATGATAGTGATGGTCAACTTGAGGATCCAGACCGAGTCGATTCGTTACGTACACCTCTTTGTGAGTTTACCGGCCCCGGTGGTCATATTTCAGTTGTGGTCGCTGCGGATTGGCTTTCGAGCATGGATCAGATTATTACCGGCAGTTGGGATCGCACGGCTATACTGTGGGATGTAGAGACAGCGCAGCCATTGCAACCACTCACTGGCCACGACCATGAGCTTACCCATGTTTCGGCCCATCCAACACAGCGCCTAGTTGTCACCGCTTCACGTGACACCACGTTCCGCTTATGGGACTTCCGGGATCCGATACCCGCTGTGTCCGTCTTCCAGGGACATACAGAAACCGTCACATCGAGCGTATTTGCACGCAACGATAAAGTTGTATCCGGCTCAGATGATCGCACCATCAAAGTGTGGGAATTGCGCAATATGCGCTCAGCGCTTGCCACAATTCGGACAGACTCTTCCGTAAATCGCTTAGCTGTCTCCAATAGCGGTATCATTGCCATACCACACGACAACCGGCAAATCCGACTATTCGACTTGAATGGTCAGCGAGTTGCGCGGTTGCCTCGTACCAGTCGTCAGGGCCATCGACGCATGGTCTCGTCGGTGGCTTGGTCGGAGGAGCCAGTATTGAATTGTGATCTGTTCTCCTGCGGCTTTGATCGTCGCGTATTTGGCTGGTCAATTGTATTACCAAAGGATAATTGAAAATTACTCAAACGTTGAGCTGGATTGCGGCCAAGAAAGAAACAAAATATTTTATCGCTTTTGCTAAATAGTTCCTGTAAAAGCAAATATCTGCCGAACACATCATTTTATTTTGTTAACTCGAATAGAAATGCATATATGTCCTTAGAACATTTTTATCAAGTATTTTGCGGATGTAAATCATGTTTAGAAACATTCGTATCCATAGCATACAACTTGCTTTATGCCAAATAATCTCAATATATATTCATGTATATAATATTATTGTTACTCGATCAACTCTTGTGAACTGTGTAGATAAGGGATTGCGCTAATCTCCATAATTTTTAGTTGTGTTTTATTAATATTGCTCATATACAATATAAATTAATAACTACTTTATATGACTAAGGCATTGGTCTAACATTAAACATGTTAGATAAGATCCACGGGAATCCCCAGACTTAATAAAAATCCATATCCGCTCCGAATAATTCTTTGGAATAAAATTATGTGATTGACGCCTCTTTCATAGACGGGCAAACTTCAATACCAGCAATCCAATGAGTATGCCAACTTCGAGAATAATAATTAATATTAATACAATCTTATTGTAAACAACTTCGCGGCCCAATTTGCGTATTATAATACGAGATTTCGATAATTCCCCGTCAGCATCTTCCAGGCGACGTGTAGTACGCAGTAGTGACTCACGCTGTTCCCCCAGTTCACCCAGTACCTGTAGATGAGTTTAGAATTCGATTAATGCGATTTTTTTTTGTAATTACTTTGTTGTTATTATAATACCTCAATTCCAACATTTTCCGTTTCGATTGCCACTTGGTTGGAACGTTGAATACTTGCGGTAGTTCGTTCCAAGACATCGTAGGTATTGGCTATCACCTGTTGCTGCCGTTGGTCAAGATCGGTGCTGCCACTAGGCAGTTGAGTATAGCCTGCGTAGGACATACTACAGGGCTTAAACTTTTTAGCAAGGAATTATATATATATCACTCAACAACAGCTGGCAGAACATCCACAAAACAAAAAACAATCGACTTAGTAAAATATAAGCATATCGACAAGCCGCCACGGCAACTGTTCCATATAGTAGCCCTGGTTAGGCTATAAGTAAAAAGGCTGTTTAAAATCAACGTATTTTGTTGCCAAGATCTATTTTTTTCTTTGGCTGCGTGCTGAGACTCCTAGAAAACGATTTATAAGAGTGACAAAATCACAGCGCACACCACTCAATATCAACTGGCTTATCAAGCTGAGGGTATTATTTGCTATTTATTATTGATAGTGTCTCTCTACAGAAGACTTTACGCATTCATAGACAAAACCAAAATCCGTAAAAAATATGCTCCACTTAAGAGGGCTTGGACTTTTGTATTTTGATTCGTGATAAGAGAATAAACTTGATCACTCACAAATACTTTCGTGCGTATATGTATACGTATGTATTTTGTATACAAACTTATGTATGTGTTTATCATGCTCGGAGGTCGCCGTCTGCACGGAGACACTTCATTAAAGAGAATTAGCGAGCGTGAGAGCAAGGGAGATTCAGAGCTCGCTCCCTGCCAACAGCTACATGCGCGCCTCATCTGAATGCTAAAAACCACAAGCAAGTGAACGCTGGTGTAGGCCAGACGCGTGTTCAATTTGGCTCCGTTGAGATCGTTTGAATAACCTTTACAGGCGCAACGGGCAAAACAAGTTCTAAATTTAACGCACGTACGCTTGGGGAATCTTAATTATTTTGTATAAAAATCTTTCTCAAAGCTACAAAGGTGAGCAACTAATCTAATAAAGAATGATAAAACAACAACAATATCGTAAGACAATTGTACAAGCACATACCGATTCTTTATACATTTATTGTATAAATTGATTTGCGTGTGAATTCAAGGTGATCTTGGTGAAAAAGTATCGAAAATGGAAGTCCCATTTCTAAAGAATCAATTTTTTAAGGAATATTCAGAAATTACTCTGCCGGCACGTGAGCAGCGAGCTTTTCAGTTATGGGCGCAGCCCACTAGCTCGTCATGGGACTCATGTCAAAGTAAACGCCGCGCCACCAGCTGACACCCGCCAAGTGTCTCCAGTGAGCGTTAAGTTTTAAATGTAGTTGTGCTGAGTATCTTTCACGCACGTTAGTCAGCAGTTTGCGTTCGTGCTTGTGTGTGTGCTCGGCCAGTGGCGTTACAGAGCTGAGTTTTATGCAATCCTCATCATGTGACCTGCATTTTTCTCGCAGAACATCTGCGAGACGCGTGCTTGAATACTTTTAAATAATTCTCAAGCAGCTCTTGCCATTTGAAGAGCATCGATTCGAACTCAATTATGATTAATAGAGCAATCATAAAACTTCATGAGCGCCCCTATCAATCATATTGATTAGTTCACTGGCGGATCATATTCATTTATTTGATTTTTACTGGGAAGCCTATAAAAGCTTTAGGCTACATATTTGAAGTATTATACTCATTCACTGCATTATGAGCTCAACAAGTGCTTGAGTCACAGTTCGTACTTATGTAACTTTTGCGTGCTTATCTAGGTTTGGTGAGGTATTTAAGTAATATATCTCAGCATTTCCTCTTAAGTTTAACTGCTTGGATTCCTCGCAACATATCTAACGTAATACCTATTTTCAAAGTAAATTGCCTGATCGTGGCTATTGTAGGCAACTATCATTAAATGGTAGAAATAAAATCGTAATAAAAATGACCAAGTTTAACGTCACATGCACAAACACAGATGCATATAAAATGAGCGCGCAAAAGAGCGGCTAAACGAGTGCGCGAGAGAGCGAAAAACAAACAAAACGAAAACAATTCTTAACGAAACTTCGTTGCCGTAGAGATATTAACTGCTGCTACCAGGGGCGTATATTGACGGGGGTCGTTCACGCAAATGGCGTTAAGCACGAATTGCAGTTGCTTCGTTAAAATGTGATTAAGACTCACCCGCTTCTAGCGTGTATGCGGGCGCGATAGCAAACACACTCACACATATACAGCATACACAGACTAGCTACCAACACCCACAAATTTCGCGTTATAGCTCGACTTACATGCTCACGAAAATGACCAGCGAAAAGCAAAAACTAACTGTCAGACCAGGCAGCGAGAGAGCGAGCACTCGAGCAGACGGCTACGGTGTGTTTAGTTGTTTTGGTGTTGAACTGGTTTACAGTTGACTACGCGTTTCGTTCGTTGTGCGTGCTTAGAAACTGAAAAGGAAAAATTATTTGTGTATTTATTTCGTGGTTAACAGAGTACCTACATATATACATATATTTACACAAACTTACATATTTCTGTACAAACAATTCGTTCGAATTTATTATGTGCACTTGTATATACATGTATGCTTAGAAATTTTGAGTTAAAGCTGCATTTCGTGATTGGCAAAGGCAAGTGGAAGTGTAAGCGTTTCAATTAATTGAAACTTGATTCACAACAATGTGGCAATGAATGCCACAAAGTTGCTGACTCTGTTTGGTATTCGTTTTTCTGATAGAATGTTGTCCTCGCTAATCGAGTGTTCACTGTAGCCTCAACATTGATTAAGAATTTATGAGCACGTCAATTTACTGTAGGCAATATTATAGTCTAACTTGCAATGCATGTTAAATGAAAAGCGTTTATTGTAATTGCGGGTTTTGATAAGTGGGCTTCCGTTCAGGCAACGTTTAGCAGCTGTTATCATCGTTCAAATTTCCTTTGCCAACTGGATTTTGTATTTGCAAATCCATAAATGCTGATAAAGCTTATTGTAAAATGTCAGCTAAGCTTGAACGAAAAGTACAGTCTAATCTGCAGCGCTAAATGTGCACATTTATATGTATGTACATATTCAGGAAACTTGCCGTTTCGCGGTAACCATTTTGGGGAAATTCAATATTCTAATTGAAATGGATGCCCATAAAGTCTGATAATATGCGTTATAAAATGCTGACCGGCAATAGCTCTTCACGAATGAGGCAAAGCTCCCAAGATTAAAGAAATGCCAGACTGGATGACGTTGCATTTTGATTATAATACATGCATATGTATATATATTTGATTAACTGTAGCCTTTATTCCGTGTTCGAGTATTACTGCACAGCTCATAACGGTATCGAAACTTGTAGGCTTGCTCTAGCAACAGGCGCGCTTAAACAAGCAACAAATGAGGAACTGCTCGAGTTGGAGAGTAACTTCCAATGAGTTTCTACTCGGAATCGCTGACACAGTTAGTTCAGTCAAGAAGTCAACGAACAGCCAGCAGATGGCGGATCGAAAAATACAAATGTTTTTTATTTCCTTCTTTAAAGCAGCATTCGAAGTGTGTATACGCACATTTATCATCAATTCTGCCAAGCACATTCATACACATAGACACACACAGCTATATGTAAGCGAGTTTGTATGTACGAATATGTACATAAGCTGAAGCTAATTCCTGGCCAGGCCATTAATGTTCGATAATGTGCGACGCGTCGTCCGTGTCGTTGACTGCTCGAGTCTGATGATGTCACAGCGAACCTTGGTGTATCGTCCCATTGTGTGTGTGCGTGTGTGTGCGAATGGGGGTTTTATTTGTATTACTTTCATTATTTTATTTATGTTCACTATTTATTTCACTATTGGACAAGAGCAATGGCCAGTGCATTTGAGTCGAAAAGCATTCATCAAGCAGAAATTATCTACCCGATTTGCGCAGAATACATAATCATATGCTTCATGACAGGCGTGTCTGATAAAACAAACATTCCTATCTTTTAGTAAATATGATTAATCGAATTTGCTGTCGCTTTAATAAGCTTCGGGAACGTCAACAAGTTACACAACCTTGGCAAAAATCTGCAAAATCAGGACCTGTACATTTCATCATGCAAATAGTTCTGTAGAATCGAAATAGCAAAGCAGACAACGTATTAACATGAGTTATGACCATTTCCACAGAGCATGAGCGGGAGTAAATACGCTTAATACATTGTGCCTAAAAGGTATAAACAATTGAAAACAGAACAAATAAATACTGTGCAGGGCACAGTTGGGATGTGGGATAAATACGGAATGAGAAATTGTGCTAAAACCAAAGCTGCACAGCATGTGTTCTCGCGGCTACAGTGAACACCTCAAGAACGGACCGCTAACCTATGAGTAGGAAAATGTGAAGAGAAGAAACTTAAGGAACAATTTGATTAAAGGCGAGAGCGTTCGTTATATTGGGATTTAACTGTTGTTCTCATGCTATATGCTATATGCTATATGCTAGACAAGAGAAGCCATTGGCTGTCATCAAAGACTGACATATATTATAAAAAAAATCGTTTGCTCCTCGACAACGTCTTCGTCCGGTCGGTGAAATGTTTTTCTTATTTGAATTTTAATTGTATGTCTGTGGAATGTTCCAACTATCTAGCCCCCTCGTTGGTTTTCTTCGTATGTCTTGCAGGGAACGTGAAGCGTCGCCAAGATGGGGGATATGTTCCGTAGTGAGCAGATGGCACTATGCCAGATGTTTATACAACCAGAGGCCGCGTACACCTCCGTTTCTGAGCTGGGCGAAACCGGCTGCGTGCAGTTTCGCGACGTGAGTATGACAATGAGAGCGAGTGAGAGGGAGATAGGGAGAATGTGCTTGCTAATCCTGTCTATTAACAATCCACAGCTGAACGGCTCGGTCAATGTGTTTCAACGCAAATTCGTGACGGAGGTGCGCCGCTGTGATGAGCTCGAGCGCAAGATTCGGTACATCGAGACGGAGATCAAGAAAGACGGCATCGCGTTGCCGGACATCCAGGATGACATTCCACGTGCGCCCAATCCACGCGAGATCATCGATCTGGAAGCGCATCTGGAGAAAACCGAATCGGAAATGATTGAGCTGGCCCAAAACGAGGTCAACATGAAGTCCAACTACCTGGAACTGACAGAACTGCGCAAGGTGCTGGAGAATACGCAGGGCTTTTTCTCCGACCAGGAGGTGCTCAATCTGGATTCAAGTAATCGCGGCGGCGGTGTTATCGATGAAGCCACCGCCCAGCATCGTGGACGACTCGGATTCGTGGCGGGCGTAATCAATCGCGAACGCGTATTTGGATTCGAGCGCATGCTTTGGCGTATTTCTCGCGGCAATGTGTTCCTTAAGCGGTCGGACTTGGATGAACCACTGAACGATCCAGCCACTGGCCATCCTATTTACAAGACCGTCTTCGTGGCTTTCTTCCAGGGCGAGCAGCTGAAGAACCGAATCAAGAAGGTGTGCACCGGTTTCCATGCTTCACTCTATCCTTGCCCCAGCTCGCACAACGAGCGCGAGGAGATGGTCAAGAATGTGCGCACTCGCCTCGAGGATCTCAAGCTTGTGCTTAGTCAGACCGAGGATCATCGCAGCCGCGTGCTCGCAACCGTCTCCAAGAATCTGCCGTCATGGTCGATCATGGTCAAGAAGATGAAGGCCATCTATCATACGCTCAATCTGTTTAATATGGATGTGACCAAGAAGTGCCTCATCGGCGAGTGCTGGGTGCCAATTCACGATTTGCACGTGGTGCAGAAGGCTCTCTCCGATGGCTCAGCCGCTGTGGGTAGCACCATTCCGTCGTTCCTTAATGTCATCGATACGAACGAACAGCCGCCGACCTTCAATCGCACAAACAAGTTCACGCGCGGCTTCCAGAACCTGATCGATGCCTACGGTATCGCCTCGTACCGCGAGTGCAATCCGGCTCTGTATACTTGCATTACATTCCCATTCCTGTTCGCCGTTATGTTCGGCGATCTGGGACACGGCCTGATCCTGCTGCTCTTCGGCGCCTGGATGGTGCTCAGCGAGAAGAAGTTGGCCCGTATAAAGAATGGCGGCGAAATTTGGAACATCTTCTTTGGTGGCCGCTATATCATTCTGCTCATGGGTCTCTTCTCCTGCTACACGGGCTTCATCTATAACGATGTCTTCTCTAAGTCCATGAATCTGTTCGGCTCGAATTGGGTTAACAATTATAATACATCGACTGTGCTGTCCAATCCGCATCTGCAGTTTCCGCCGAGAATCTCTGCCAAGGGTGTGTATCCGCTGGGTCTGGACCCCATTTGGCAGCTGGCCGAGAACAAGATTATCTTCCTCAACAGCTTCAAGATGAAGCTCTCCATCATCATAGGCGTGCTGCACATGGTCTTCGGCGTGTGCATGTCCGTTTGCAACTTTGTGCATTTCAAGCGCTATTCATCCATCTTCCTGGAGTTCGTTCCGCAGATTCTGTTCCTGCTGCTGCTCTTTGGCTACATGGTGTTCATGATGTGAGTTTACTGTGGCAACACCATCCTCTGTCCAGTGCATCACTGACTGTGTATATTTTGTGTGGCAGGTTCTTCAAGTGGTTCAAGTACACTTCCGACACCGACTATCAGCCCGAGACACCTGGCTGTGCTCCGTCCGTGCTGATCATGTTCATTAACATGATGCTGTTCAAGAACACGCCGCCGCTGAAAGGCTGCGTTGAGTACATGTTCGCGGCCCAGCCTGAACTGCAAAAGACCTTCGTCATCATCGGCCTTATATGCGTTCCTTGGATGCTGCTCGGCAAGCCACTGTACATCAAGTTCACCCGCGGTAAAGCCGCCTCCCACGTGAGTGAAAGATTAGTAATATAGTCGGAGGAGGTTATGCATAGAGCTCTATTTTCGTACAGGTGAAGCAAAACGGCGAACTAACAGGCAACATGGAGCTGGCTGACGGTGAGACCCCGTTGCCTACCGGCTCCACTGGCCAAGAGAATGCTGGCGGCGCACACGGTCACGATGACGAGCCTATGAGCGAAATCTATATCCACCAAGCTATCCACACCATCGAATACGTGCTTAGTACCATCTCACACACGGCCTCCTATCTGCGTCTCTGGGCTCTGTCGTTGGCTCATGCTCGTAAGTGCTGGACGTGAATGCCCTCTAGAGAAGCGGCTTTGCTTTAATGCTCGCTTCTTCGTTCGATTTCCAGAGCTCTCCGAGGTGTTGTGGAGCATGGTGTTGTCGCTGGGTCTGAAAATGGAACCATACACGGGAGCCATCGCTTTGTTCGTGATCTTTGGCGCCTGGTGCATGTTCACTCTGGCCATTCTGGTCATGATGGAGGGCCTGTCCGCCTTCCTGCACACCCTGCGTCTGCACTGGGTGGAGTTCATGAGCAAGTTCTACGAGGGTCTGGGCTACGCCTTCCAACCCTTCAGCTTCAAGGCAATCATCGATGGCGAGGAGGAGGAGTAGTAGGCCAGACTCAACTAGCCGAATATCATATACATATATCAATCTATATATTTATATGTATGGAAATCTGTTTATTTGTTTTGTTTGATATTTTTGTTCTCTCAATACTGTCAGTATTGTGGTGCTCTTCCCACATGTTTCCCTCAGTTAATGTATTCCATCCGTTGTAAAACACTTTTTGTTGTATTTTCTTAGAAAACCAAAAGAAAACCTTTTCAAGCAATAATTTGATATTCGTTGTTACAAAATGTTATTAATGAAAATTACAGTGGTTAAGGTTTGTTTAGAATTTACTCGCGCATATCCTGATGATAAATTTTAAGCATTCACTTAACTATGTCGATAAAAATAAAGCAAGAAGAGAAAGGCAATCTGGTTCTGTTGCTATACCCTTCCCATCCCCATTCACATTTGACTAACCTGTTGAACTGACATTCTGGATACGACGGAACTTTCATTCAGTTGGAGACTCTTAGCACCATGAATAACATTTCACAACTGAAAGCGAGCTGGATTGCGTGCGTTAGAAATCCCAGCAAATGGTTTTCTAATTGGAGTTCAATTGGTTTTTAATACCCCGCTGCCTGCCATAATATCTAAGACGGGACAGATAAGAGTCTCGTCATATTGATAGATGGTTGGTGTGGTCACCTTATCCAGAGCATGTGCCGCGCTGGAAGGCCTGGAAAGCTGGTCGTGAGTGGAAGCTATGTAACAGCAGTCACTTGACCAGGTCGATTAGTTCACCTGCCGTCTTGCAAGTGCGCAGAGGTGTCATTGGTTGAATAGCTGTCAAGATGTGCACCAAGCTGAAAGGATGGTTGTGCGGCACGGGGCCGGAGGATAGCATATTTCGCAGCGAGAAGATGTCCTTGGCGCAGATGTTCCTGCAGCCAGAGGCGGCTTATGAGACCATCTCACGGCTGGGTGAGATGGGCTGCGTTCAGTTCCGTGATGTAAGTTCCATTAGGTGATTTTCTATGTTCATATTCCTGACATAATTTCACGGCTCCTGCAGATGAATGAGGGCTTGACTGCCACGCAGCGCAAATTCGTCAACGAAGTGCGTCGCTGCGATGAGCTGGAGCGTAAGATACGTTATGCCACGGCGGAGCTGGCCAAGGATGGGCTCAAGGTAGTCGATCTGATTGAAGACTTTCCGCCCGCACCGAAGCCCAAGGAGATCATCGAACTGGAGTCGCTGCTGGAGAAGACCGAGACGGAGATCATCGAGCTATCGGCGAATAATGTCCGCCTGCAGACGAACCTGCTGGAGTTGTCTGAAATGATCGAAGTGCTGGAGAGATCGGACCAATTCTTCTCCGATCAGGAGTCACACAATTTCGATGTGAACAAGCGTGGCACTCACCGGGATCCGGAACAGTGCGACGGTAGTCTAGGCTTTCTGGCCGGCGTCATACGCAGGGAGCGGCAGGTGGGCAGTTATTCCATTTGAGATCCATGGTGCATATGTAAATAAAATATTGTTTTACAGTACGCCTTCGAGCGGATGCTGTGGCGCATATCGCGCGGCAATGTCCTCGTGCGCAGCTGCCCCGTGGAGGCGCCTGTGAAGGACCCGAAGACGGGCGAAACGGTCTATAAGAGCATATTTGTCGTCTTCTTCCAAGGCGATCAGCTGCAGGGTCGGATTCGTAAGGTGTGCACCGGCTTCCATGCTTCGATGTATCCCTGTCCGAGCTCGCATCGGGAGCGCAAGGAGATGATTCAGAACGTGCAAGTTCGGCTCGAGGATCTGAAGATCATCATCAACCAAACGGAGGATCATCGCTCCTGTGTGCTAAAGGCGATCATGAAGCAGCTGCCTACCTGGACGGCCATGGTCAAGAAAATGAAGGCCATCTATCACACGCTGAACATGTTCAACGTGGATCTGGGCAGCAAATGCCTAATTGGCGAGTGCTGGCTTCCAGAGCGCGAGCTCGACGATGTGGAGACCGTGCTCTCCGAGGCCTCGCTCTCCTTGGGCAGTACGGTGCCGACGATCTTCAACATACTTGAGACGAAGAAGACGCCGCCCACCTATTTCCGCACCAACAAGTTTACCTACGGTTTCCAGGTGCTGATCGATGCCTACGGCGTGGCTGAGTACCGCGAGGTGAATCCCGGACTCTATACGTGCATCTCGTTTCCATTCCTGTTTGCCGTTATGTTTGGCGACATGGGCCACGGATCTTTGGTCTTTCTGCTCGGACTGTGGATGGTGCTGGACGAGAACCGTCTCCAGAAGAAACGTGCTGGCGAGATTTGGAAGATTCTGTTCGGCGGGCGCTACATCATCATGCTGATGGGTATGTTCGCCATGTACACGGGCTTCATCTACAACGATTGCTTCTCCAAGTCGTTCAACGTGTTCGGCACGCACTGGAAGCTCCAATACAATCGGACCACGGTGCTTACGAACCCGGCACTCCAGCTGAATCCGACTATAGATCAGCGTGGCACCTATCCGATGGGCATCGATCCGATATGGCAATCGGCCAGCAATAAGATCATCTTCCTAAACACCTACAAGATGAAGCTGTCCATTATCTTTGGCGTCCTGCACATGATCTTTGGTGTGTGCCTGT
>JABVZX010000297.1:15739235-15774972 GCA_020883565.1 Drosophila pachea
TCTTTTGGCTTAGTTAACACAGAACGTGCCGCGGCCGCAATGCCAGCGACAACATCAGCGAATTGCAGCGCATAGAACAAACAAACAAACGGGCAAGAGACCTGCCCAGCAGCAGCAGCAACGGGTTAGTCACAAGGCAGGCTGTAAAATATATCGAAGACTTATAACTTTATATACACATATCCGAAAAATGTGCATAACCCCAAGGCAATGTGCAGGAATTGTTAGTGCGGCAGCTATTGCTCGATGTTATATAAAAATGTCAAAATTCAAAGCTGCTTTTTTTTTGTATCTCACAGATACAAATCGAAGTGCGTCCGTGTGTGTGCGTGTTAAATACCAGCATTCACTTTGCGCTGCGTCATTTGCTGCTCAAATTCTGTCAGCCTCTTGAAGTGTTTCCAACTGTTTCCCAGACTTTTGGCCGCAGCCTCTCCCGGTCGCCGTAGAAATAAGAAGCACACTTAGCGCTTGGCTCCTACGCGCTTATCTCTCTGCCGCGGCTCCGAGCACTTTCAGCAACAGCAACATCAAAAACAACAACATTTACACTTCATACGCCTACTTAAAAATTTAGAAAGTTGCTTGTCGTCCGCCGCGTTCGAGTCTCTTTCTTGGTCTGGCTTTCATTTCGTTGACTTGGGCCTCTCTTCTTCTACACACATACACATACACGCACAGACATTTTTTGTGTCTGTATGTAGTCTGCATTCTTCAGGCCCTGGCCCGACTCGGACCTGCTTATTAATTGCTTTCAATATCTGGTATTTTCTTGACATAAAACTCAAAAGTACGCTCGCGTTTTTTATCCACAGCGAATCTTTGTTTAGAGAAGGTTCCCATGCGGAGACTTATAGAGCGATTACAAACCGGTTTCCTCAATCTAGCTAAGTTGTCCAATTATATATAATATATAGATAACTAACTAATCGAATGCAGCCGCAAATCACGATCGCAATATTTATAGTTCCATTGTCTCGGAACGCTCCATGACCTAACATACGAAATGCTCGATTGGTGAGAAGGGCTTCCGGCTGGAAAATTGGCTTAATTCATTGCTGGCGGAGTCGAGGCGAACAGTGGCAAAAGTGCTAAGTGTGCATGCAAATTGCCTTCGGCGCATTATTCATTGAGCTAAGCATTAGTATGTCTTATTTGTGTTTAATTTTTCTTTCCTCGGAAATGATGTCAGCTATCACAATTATATCTATGTGACCCAATCTAGCCAGAGAGGGGTGTATGAGCATCCGATTTGATTAGATCTCGTCTAGCCTAATAAATCAAAAGCGATATCAAATTTTGATTGATTTTCTCCAAAGCCAAGCACGCTTTCGGTCGCCAATAAATCGCCAATAAAATCAAGGCTAATAATCCATTTTGCTCTACTTATTTTCTCTTGAAATTTTTTGGACGCAATTTCAGTTACATTCTCGCAAACTGTTAATGGCTGCCTAGAGTTACGAGTCGAGTGAAACCTAATTCGGCCGCAAAAGTTGCATGAAATCGTCCATCCGCAGCAACAAAAGCAATAAAATAACAATAACAAATACGCAACGTCCTTCGTCCTTGACGCATTTACTGGGCGAGCTGCGAAAGCGAAACTTTTTATCGAGATAACGCCAATCTCCCGCGCAGCTGGAGCAGCCCAAAGACGCAATCCTGGCCCAGCGACAGCAACAACGGCAACAGCAACACCAAAGCAGCAGCAGCAACGGCTGCGAAACCGCCAGCGCGAACGGCAACGGCGCCAACGTCGGCAGCGGCGTTGGCTGCGTGCCGGTCATCATGGAGGGCCCAGAGGTGACATTTCTCTTCCAATTCGGCAGCGTGCGCGACGCAGTTTGTGTGCCGGCGAATGCTCTGACGCTGAAATCGCTCAAGGATTTGGCGTGCGACTTCATCAACACCAAGGTGAGTGCGCCAGGGCTGGGATCGGCTAAATGGGTCAACATCTGTCGACTAAATTATGCAAAAGCTAGATATACACACGCCCACACGCACACACAGTCGCACACTCGTTCAGCTAGTCAATATTATTGCGCGCAACACGGTCAAGTCAACAGAGCAATGCACAGTGGACGCATTTCGCTTACAGTGGGCGTATTTTATTAATTAAGTGCATGCAATAATCTTTTGTTCTGGCAACAATGGAAAACATGAGCCCCCACTGTGCGTACAGTACATGCTTAGGCCCACTGTACTTGCGGGCGTGCGAGTGTGTGCCTAATAAATTTATATGTGCACTATAGTTGCTTAATTTTATTAAGTAAGTCGCAACTCCATATGATACTGGGAGACTTTTCCGTTCTGCGCAGTTGTCCATGGCCAATTCAATTAACCAGCTGCCGCAGAGTCCGGGCCAGAAACGAGAGAACACGTCCTGCGCGGCCTGGCCTAGTCGAGCCACGTTGACAGCTGTTCCCCCGACACAAGTATCTTTTTTCAACGTCCATACTAAATAATGGGTCATGATGACGCTATTACTAACTTGACCATTTATCGGGAACCGTTAACAAGTGGCCATGCCTCAATTACTCAGAGTATTAGTTTCATTCAATAACAAAATTCATAAAATTCGTAAACCAAAATAGATACTACTTTTGAGGTAAGCCCATTTTATACCCTTAAAGTAGTAGTAAAGGGTATCTCCGGCAATTCCAATTGATATGGATAGAAAATTTTCTATGTACATTTGTTCCACTCTTATCGTACAATCAATTAAGGTACGATATGAAAGCTGACATATAAGATAATAGAAACCATATGCAAAACTAGCGTTAATTATCCACTTCTCTGCCTCTCTCTTTCTCTCCCACTTTCCGTTTTTAGATACCAGATAGTGGACTTACATATCTGTCCGATCGAATTTTGCTCTTCATACACGACTATAGCACGCCCAATGTGCTGCACATTATTAATTCCGCAGCGGAAGTTGTGGACGAGACGTTGGTGGAAATTGTATTAACGGCCAGTCGTAAGTGCTTTGTATATCAAAATCAACGCAACGTCGCCTTCAATCACTGTAATGTTGGAATGGGAGAGATTGTGGGGAGGGGTGGCGTTCACTTTGTCCACTTAACGAATGTCATCAGCCATATCCATTCGCTTCCCTTTTCTATCAACAGCCATACTGTATCCGACATCGGAAATGCCCACACTAAAGCCACACAGCCTGAACGTTCACTCCTACAAGGCGCCCACATTCTGTGATTTTTGCGGCGAAATGCTGTTTGGTCTGGTGCGTCAAGGACTCAAATGTGATGGTATGTAGTCTGACAGCTAACAACTGACACCGAGCACCCGCACTCTTCGTCATTAAAACTAACTCAATTGCGGCAAATATCATTCACCACAGGCTGTGGTCAGAACTATCACAAGAGATGTGTGGTGAAAATACCGAACAACTGTAACCGTTCCAGTGATGCCACCTCGAGACGGTCGTTTACGTTGCAGCCGCCCCGCAGCCCATCCGGCAGCTCTCAGCAGTCGCTTGTATCAAACGAGGAGACGACGGGTCGCCATGACTCCAGCAGCTCACTGGTAAAACGCATGTCGGAGCTTATGAATGACATAATTAATAATTAAGAAAATGGGCAACGGGTTGAGGGCGGTGCGTTTGGTATCGGGTCTTCCTACGAGTATTTTTGAAAAATATTCACATTTTTATTGCTTTCCAATTACATATAAATGTATTACTTTTACATTTAAATAAATTTTTTATAATTTTCATCAAATTTTTAGTTGCTTTTTATTTGAGAAATATAAAAATACTCGTAGAAGAATCTTAAACAACTGTGTAGACTGAAGAGTTTAATATAGAATTGATTCCGATTTTTATTGAATCGATGGAATTGAAATATTTCTTTAACTGTAAAGTTAATCTAATCCAAATAACTACCCCTAAATAGATAGACATTCTTGGCATTGGCTCGATATATCGTGAACTCTCTCTAATTGTTGTCATATTTTAGAATATTCCTGGATACAGCAGCCGTCATCATCGCACATCTTCAGCCAGCAGCCGGAACGGCCAGATGGCTCTGCGCATTCCGCACACATTCATGGTCCACACCTATGGAATACCGACGGTCTGCCAGCACTGCAAGAAGCTGCTGAAGGGTCTCTTCAAGCAGGGCTTGCAATGCCGAGACTGCCAATACAATACGCACAAGAAATGCATGGGCAAGGTGCCGCAGGATTGCACAGGCGAGGCGCAGCTGAGTCAATTGCAGGCGGAGATCGGGGATGGCACGCCGCGTAAGGAGCGTGACAACTTCTTCCGTGAGGAGTTCGACGACAGCGATTTCGAGGATGGCCCTCAGTCGGAGTTTGCCATGTACAATAAGAACATGGGTGGCACAAATCTAGTGGCCGGACGACCCCGGGAGGCGCCAAAGGCACTGACAAACGCACAGAATTCTCCGCCGGAGCTAGTCAATGGGGCCTTGGATAGCGGTAACAACAGAACGGCTGGAGATGCGAAGTCAAGCGATGGTCAATCGGAGCAGTCGCAATCGTCATCCTCATCATCGCCCAGTACTAATATACCGCTGATGCGCATCGTGCAGTCGGTAAAGCACACCAAGAAACGCGGCGGCCAAGCCATCAAAGAGGGCTGGCTAGTACACTACACCAGTCTGGACAAGGCGGTAAAACGCTACTATTGGCGCTTGGACTCCAAGACCATAACACTGTTCGTATCGGAGCAAGGCAGCAAGTACCACAAGGAGCTACCGTTGGCCGAGCTGCTCTCGATTGAGACGCATCGCGATCCGCGGCCCGACTCCAACTACTGCTTTGAGCTGCGAACGGCCAATCTCAACTACTATGTGGGCCAGGATCCGCAGCTGGGCGTGGGTGAGGACCATGCCGTGAGGCTGCCACCGCCGGACAGTGGCATCGGTGCAGATATTGCCAAGAGCTGGGAAACGAGCATCCGCCAAGCCTACATGCATGTGACCAACACGCGTAAGTATTTTTGCCCCTGTCAGTTGGGCTCCAGCTAATTTCCCTCTTCATCGCAGAGTGCTGTGAATCCGAGGAACAGGTGCAAGATATGGGCCAGCTGTATCAGATATTTCCGGATGAGGTGCTCGGTTCCGGTCAGTTCGGTGTCGTCTATGGCGGAGTCCACAAGAAGACCAAACGCGAGGTGGCGATCAAGGTGATAGACAAGCTGCGCTTCCCCACCAAGCAGGAGGCGCAACTGAAGAATGAGGTGGCCATACTTCAGAATATAACCCACTGTGGCGTTGTCAATCTGGAGCGCATGTTCGAAACCCCTGAGCGTATCTTCGTGGTCATGGAGAAACTCAAGGGTGACATGCTAGAGATGATACTCTCGCACTCACGCGGACGCCTCAGCGAGCGTGTGACCAAGTTCCTGATCACCCAAATCCTCATCGCGCTGAAATACCTTCACTCCCAGAACATAGTCCACTGCGATCTGAAGCCGGAAAACGTTCTACTCTCGTCGGATGCCGAATTTCCACAGGTGAAGCTCTGCGATTTCGGCTATGCCCGCATAATTGGCGAGAAGTCCTTTCGAAGATCCGTGGTGGGAACTCCCGCTTATCTGGCACCGGAGGTGCTGCGCAACAAGGGCTACAACCGCTCGCTGGACATGTGGAGCGTCGGTGTTATCATCTACGTGAGCTTGAGTGGAACATTTCCGTTCAACGAGGAGGAGGACATCAACGATCAGATACAAAATGCCGCTTTCATGTATCCGCCCAATCCCTGGAAGGAGATCTCCTCGAATGGTAAGCTGAACTCTGTTTCGCACAGCTATGTGCTTTATGTACTGACCAATCGATACTCGACAGCCATTGACCTGATTAACAATCTGCTGCAAGTGAAGCAGCGCAAACGCTACACCTGCGACAAGAGCCTCATGCACTATTGGCTGCAGGACAAGCAGACGTACAGAGATCTGCGCAACCTGGAGACACAGGTAGGCCTCGGACGCTACCTGACCCACGAGGCGGACGACATACGTTGGGACAGCGCAGGCGACATTTGACCTGGTCACTACCCATCAGAGAACCCTGCCAGCGCGGTGCTGCTGCAGCCGTTGTCCGGCAGCCAGAGCGTACCCAGCGATTGCTATCCTTCCCCATCGAATTGTGCCGGCTGCCATCGTCTGTCTGGCTCGCCTAAAGTGGAGGCCATTGGCGACAAGGCGCTCAAGTGGATGCGCTTCCATCTCTGCAGACACATCAAATAGCGTCCACTCACCACAGTAAATACAATTGATTCGAACTCACGAACAACCCGATACTTGTACACGCACATATTATTAGACTGTACATTAACAAGAATTTGATTTAGCACCTTACTCGATAAACGAAAAACCAAAACCAATCAAAAATTTATAAATTGAAAATTCTTTATTGAAAATCTCAACGTTTAACAAAAATCTAGATATTGTATCTATGAATTTTGAAAGATTTTTGTCTTATGCTCGCACTGATGATTACATTGACTAAGATAAAGTGAGAAGAAAAAAGAAGCGAAAATTGCATTAAATGTGAATCGATTTATATTCCTCATGCTTTTCCCGACACCGTTTGTTAAGTGAAAACTCTGTGCTAAATGTTTGCTATGAATCAAAACATATATACATATGTATATGCATATACAGATATGTTTATCTAACAAACTACTGTACTTAATTGCATACCGTTAGCCAATAGTAATATACGAACTTATAGACCAAGCCAAGACCCAGAATAAGAAAAGTATGCAAACGCTCAGCTGTGCTCGTATTTTAGAACTAATTAAAAAATAAATAAATATTACAACTAAAAGAGAAAAAGAATGGAGAGCAATGCTTGAAAGTGAATCAGATATTCAACTCTGCTTCAGTGGCATGCAACGGTTGACACCCTTTTCGCGTTGCACAGAGCTTTCCAAAGCCGTCGCATCATTCGTGTTGAAGCCATTTGACAGATAAGATGCAGTATTTGGTGGCCAGAATATGCCTTCTGGTGGCACTGACGCACTTCAGCATCACCGAATGGGTAGAGATATCGCATTCGCAGTCGCAATCGCAGCCGATTGGCAAGGCCAGTGTCCAGCAGCAGGTAACAGAAGGCACGCCCAGTCCAATATGGATCGAGTATCAGCGGGAGCGATTTGGGTTGAGTAATAGTCAGAGCAACCGATTGGTGGTCAGCGATGAGGGCGGACTGAAGCACAGTTCACAGGTTGTGGTGAATAATAAGAGTCAGTTAATACATACACGCACCAAGCTTGTGGTGAAAAGTAGCTCCAGCATTCCACCGATAAACGTGGACCTGGTGATTACTCCCAAAGTGGAAACCACATCGCGACGCCATTCCTCGAATACAGAGAGTGCGGAGAATATGGCCGGAATTGTGGAAACGGTCACCGAGCAGACGGACAGCTCATCTGACGATGATGAGGAATTGCTTTTGCCCAGCATGCAGGGATTTTTGGATTTTTTAAAGAGAATGCAAGTCGGTTGGATTAAGAAGTCGGCGCTGAACATTGAAAATAAAATAAAATTACTGAAGCAGCTGCGCGATAATTTCATGAAAGTTATTGGTGCGTACTTGAAAAATTGAAAAGTAGACACTAAGTGAGTTTTACTTTCCATAGAGCAACAGTTCTCTGTGCTGTGGCAGCCAACGGAGCGGCACAGACGTCGTCGACGCGGTCTGTTGGATGAATCAAATCTAGAGTTTCCACCAGAAGCAGCTCTAATGAGCATTAATTTTCTAACATTTGCAGTGTTTTTAATAAAGTTGGTGCTGGTGAGTAAACAAACGATAATATTAGGAAATACTAATTTCGTACTCTTTCATTTGCAGCAAGTAGTTAAAATAGTTAAAAGCAAGCATTATTCGTTGTCGGGCTTTAATATTCAAAATGTGGTTCGTTCACCATGACATCTGCAATTCAAAATTGGCGGTGACATGGCATCTGGCAACTCTAGGGACAGCGACTATCTGGCAATACTACATGGCCACCATCAGCTGTTTAAGCATTTGTAATTACTACACGTGCGGCCTGCACATATAACTTGTTAAGATTGTAGTATTAGAGTTAAATAAAAATGGATGAGAAAATATTAATTGAACATGTTCACACACCAGAGCATAATGCATATTTACCTACAATTCGTAAGTGGTAATTTAAATAAAAACGTATTGCTGCTAAATGCCTGTCTTCAGTCAATTTTCAGAACGGTTACCTCGGCGCTAGTTCTAATTTTTCTTTGATTGAGAGTAAAAACGATCGAAAAGCACCCAAACGTGCCTTGGTAATGGCCGGGGTGAATACCTATGTTGGTGATTTACAGGACAATGAAGAATACGATACATATATTTGTTTACGTAATAAAACCACAAACAAAGCAACAATCGTTCCTGTGCAGCAATCGCTTTTAGCTAACCACATATACGAAAAGATGGAGAAGGCGGAGAACCGACCAATGCTGAGCAAAGAAAATGCAACAAAGAAGCTGCTCAAGGAATTCGGTGGGCGCAAGACGTCTCGATTTATAGCAAACAATGAACAGATGTTGGTTAATGTAGATGTGATGCGTCAGGACTTGGATGAAACTGTCCAAAGTTCTGTACGCAATGAGGGCGAAGATGACGAAGACAATACAGTACCCGAAGTAGATGTAAACAATGCCGAATATCTCGCTACTATTGTGCCTAAGTGCAATAAGGCGGCAACCAAGATAGATGATGTATTTGACGTGAAGGACGTGGTGCCACAAACGTTGCTTGATCGCCTGGACGACGAGGCGAATAGTGTATATTCCACACCAGTGGATAAACTGCCGTAAGTATACTGTAATTATTTGAAACCATGTCATACATCATTGTATGTATTCTTTTTAAAGCATTGAGAATGACTTCCTGAAAGACTGCATCAAGCGTATACAGGATAAGAAGTCCACAACAAAAAAAGATTTCTTACATGTCAAACTAATCATATATATGGACGCGTTGCAAACGCTTATAGCACTGCGAAAGCGACAGATGAAAAATGTAGAGCTGTCGCGTATTTCTGAAAAAGTGGAGAATGATATACGCCACCGTTTTGCTGACCCCAACTTAGCCAAATCTTATGCCCGCACTACCTTCAGCACAGAGAAGGCTCTCACCCACTTTATTGTACTTGCTCTGCTGATCAGTGAAAAACATGAAGTGGATGTAAATACACTATCACGCATTCTCAAAACAGCCAAGGATCGCATCATTACCTATGCTCATATTGTCAATGCTCGTCTCAAAACGCGCTCAGACATTCTAACTCTTCGACTGCCAAGCACAGTACCAGCCCTCACGACCTCGAGGCGCTTCAAACGCAAAAAGTAGCTGGCTATATTATATATGTAAAGGGCACCCTGTATGGGTTGCAGCAGTGGCATCGATTAAACAATGTTGGCCCGAATTATTTGGTTGGGGAGCCTATCAAGGTCGACTTAAATGAAAATAAATAACGAAAAAAAGAAAAACTACTTGACTTACAATTTTATTTAGATTAAAAATGAAATCTTGTGAATAACATTTAACACCTTGTGTGCAGCTTTTGTTAAGTAGAACTCGAAAAAACAATATATAAATACATTTCATTTAATTTAATTGGGAATTTCGCAGTGTATGTGCATTCTAAGAATTTGACAATGCTTTGCTCGTCGTTGCATTTTGGTAGATTAGTTAGATTCCTTGTTAACTGGCTTAAACAGTTTGCTGAAGTATCGTAACAGAGCTGGATGAATTTTAGCTGAAAATGGTGGCAAATATTAATTAAATTACAAAAAAATGAACGCGTATTATATCAGAGGCATACTTACACGAAGTCGAATGCAAGGCAATCTTGTTAATCCCTCCCCCTTAGTTGTTAGTGATTTGTTCCTTAATCTTGGTTGCGGCCTAGACAGCCAGTCCGAAAACGGACACAATGCAGTACATAGTCTTGTTCTCCCAACGTACAGTGCAGCTGCCATCGGTGTCATTGTTCCAATAGCAGGAACTGGCTGTATGCAAGCCAGCCCCATTCTTTTGCATAATCATGGCGGTAACAATGTACTTGTAGGGCTTCTGCTCCTTTGTGAGCACGGTCAAACAATTCTCAACCACTTGGCCAGTCCAGTTGTTTACTTTATCATGCTGGTACGCATTGCCACCGATAGTTGATTCGATTGCCTCTTTAATTGTTTTGCTCACATCATCTACAATAAATTGGCTTTCCTCGCGTGAGTCATCCATTACTGGGTTTGCGAAAAACAACTGTTCTCGGTATATTAGTTGCTAATGTTTACTGTTCTTTAACGTCGAAAAATTGTCGCGTATTGGTAGGTTTTGTTACGTCTGATTCCCTCAAATAATATATTTGGAAAGCTCCTACAAATTTCGCTTGCCTTGTTAGTTAGCGCACAGTTAAAATTAGTGATGTGAAAGTCACGCACATCGATATATCGATTATGTATAATATAATAATACTAAAAAATTTTGTTAGAGCTAAATAATGCTATTACAAAAAAAATACTTCACATTTCGATAGATATTGAAATGATAATCGTTTCGCTTCATTTGTTTATTTTACTTTTTGTGCATATTATAAAATTTAGCAATGAAGGCTTCCGCGTTTTCCAGCCAAGATACCGTAGCGCTGGAGCGCCAGACAGAACAGATATTTGAAGCCCCCGTAACATTTGAAGAAATCTGGAACGAAACGCACAAAAAAGTTTCCATCGGTTGGATACGACAAAATGGTTACACTCGCGTACGTAATTCATATCTTTTAGCCCTTCTTTTCTACTTATTGTAACTTGCTTTCCAGATTTGCCTGCAATTCCCAGATGATTATTTGCCACACAGCAATGCTATCAATATTTCTCTAGAGCAAGCTCTGAATGCTGAGGAATGTAAATTATTCATTTTGGGAGATACCACGTATGGTAGCTGTTGCGTTGATGAAATCGCTGCAGCGCATGTGGAAGCAGATAGCATTATTCATTTTGGAAGTGCGTGCCGCAGCAAGGCCAGTCGCTTGCCGGTGCTGTACTTATATCCGGTGTTGCCGATTGAGCTAGCAGTATTGCTGCAAGAACTGGCAAATCTCCAGCAGGAGTGCGCAGATCGAGACGTATGCGTTTACCTAGACATTGGTTATCAACACCTCTATGAAAATCAGCTGGCCGAGGGCGATGATACGCTTCATAGCCAAATGCGGGAAGTTCTACGGCCCAAGAAGTTGTCCATCGAAATGTATCCACCGCCCGCTGAAGATTCTGCTGAAAGTAAGCAACCAATAGAGTCTGAAAATGCCTCACTATCGAAGCGAATTTGCATTTTCATTGGTACCGATAATCAGCGCTTTGCCAATCTCTCATTAACTACAACTGCTTGTAAGTGGTATATTTTCGACGGTGCCACCGGAAAATTGAGTGCGAAAAATCCGTTGACTGCACAATATATACGCCGACGCTATTACTATATAGAGAAATGTAAAGATGCCCAGACTCTGGGCCTTGTTGTGGCCACTTTGAGCGCTGTAGGCTATTTGGACGTGGTAGCCCGTTTGCAGGAAATGGCCAAGAGCCAGGGTATCAAGACACAGCTCATTTCCGTTGGTCGCATCAATCCTGCCAAGCTAGCCAACTTTCTAGAGATAGACTGTTTTGTGCTAATTGGTTGCCCTTTTAATAATATGTATAATTCCAAAGAGTTCTATAAGCCTATTGTTTCTGTTTTCGAGGCTGAAATGGCGTTGAATCCAGCCTGGCATATGAAGTACCCAGAAGCGTATGTCACGGATTTTAAGCAGCTGTTACCTGAGGGAAGTAGCTTTTTGCCTTTTGATGCAATGGACGTCCCGTCGAACCATGTAAGTCTAGTAAGTGGACGTGTGATAGGTGGCACTTCGGACAATGAAACGGCCGACGCAAGCACAACCACAGTTGCACACCAAGCTAAGATGGCTGTAATGACCACGGACACTGGCTTAACATTTGAGGACCGAACTTGGCGGGGCTTAGACCCGGCATTAGGACAAACTGAACCGGCTGAATTAAAAGAAGGACTCAGTGGTATACCTATCAATTACTCGCACAATTAGGATGCAATCTTTTGTATATCATATAATATAAAATATAAAATCCAACGAACAATGAGGAATCACCACCAATTATGTTTATCTGTTTATTTTATTTTAGTTGGTTTACTTTTTTTCTGTTTCTTTTCGATCAAACTTTCTTGAATTAGACTACACGGCTAGCAACAATCTAGGCCAGAGCTGGGACCATACTTAGACCCTCAACCAGTACATGGATGAGCGGATTCTGTTGTAGTCGGGCAGGTTCTCGACAGGTCCAACAGCGGACACAGCGGGGCACCTATCATAGATGTACTTCATTCCAACATCGCGAACATTTTGCACACTAACGGCATCGATACGTTGCTCTAATTCGTGCAATGGGATACGGCGGTTGTAGCACAAAATCTGGCGACCAATGTCTTCGCATATGGGAGTGGTTCCATCTAATTGTAGAAGCATGTTCGTCTTCAACAAGTTCTTGGCGCGCTCAACCTCAGCCTCGGTGACCATGGTGCACAGGCGCATCCATTCAGTCTGCACATTGAAGATCATATCCTAAAATCAATTAGATTAGTAAAATCATATATTATACAGTGAAATCTTTGTACCTCGCACTGCAATGGATCACACACGAAGTAGATACCCCACAAACCAGTATCCTTGTAGCAGGTGTTGAAAGATTGGAAGCTGTGACACAAATCTGCACATTGATTACAGGGCATTAAAGAGTATTAACAACAATAATGGATTTTGGTACTAACTGTCCTCAGCACTGGCACGTGCCAAATTGGATGCATTGTTAGCACCGCCTCCCTGAGAACGATCCCAAGCACCAACCAAGGTGTTGGCTACCATCAAAGGGATGTTATCCTGATCGGTCCAGCCGCAACCCTCAACTGCGACAGCAACATGAGCCAATGGCAACGAATCGTCACGAACGCGGACTTCCGAGCCAGTGAAGCGGCAGGGAGTCACCTCTGCTGGCAGTACGCTAGCCTCCAATCGGCCAAGAGACTGATCAGCCAGCTTTACCAGTTCGTCATGCTTCACGCCACCAGCGCCAGCCAAAACAATACGCGAAGCCTTATAGTGGGTCTGAATGTAATCGGTTAAATCGGCTTTGCCAATAGACCTTTAAGGATAGAATTTTAGCCAGATCAACATGTAATTTTATATCCCAACTACTCACTGAATATTCTTAGTGGGGCCAAGAATAGTCTGACCTAGTGGTGTACCCTGATAGGCAGTAGCGTGCAGGTGATCGAAAACCACCTCCTGCAAGTTACTTTCCACCTCTTGCATCTCGCGAAGAATAACAGAACGCTCGCGAGCAATCTCGGACTCGCCGAGCTTCGAGTTCTGAATAATGTCGGCTAGAATCTCGACAGCCTTGGGTACATCCTTCGCCAGGCACTTAGCATAGAATACGGTCTGCTCGCGAGACGTATAAGCATTAAGGTGAGCACCCATATTCTCAACCTCGAGTTCCAGATCGGTTTGCGAACGTTTGGCAGTACCCTAATGAAGAAGTAATTATTTATGGTGACTCCCTATAATGAACATTATTTTATTACATCTTACCTTGAAGGCCATATGCTCCAAAAAGTGGGCAACGCCATTGTTTTTGTCATTCTCAGAACGGGAACCAGCATCGATCCAGAGTCCAACGGTAGCTGTAGATGCGCCGGAATCTTCGCTAGCAACGCGCAGTCCATTGTCGAGTTTAGTTACCTGAGTGGCGGGTATATTCAATAGCGTCTTCTTAACGGTCAACGCAGATTTGTAGCGCTAAATAAAACCAAAACAAATTTGTAAATTCTTGATTGGTTGAGCAATTGCCCCAACATAACCTCAAATGTGCTAAAACCATTCTGTAACTATTTTAATCGGTTTTAAAGCATCAACCGAATAAAGGTGCATTCTTTCTGCAGAAACATTGAAATTGAATAAGTCTCAACTAATGTTCAACGTTAACTGCAGGTGTGTAACTTACACATACACAATTACGTAATTTAATATCCTGGAGTTTAATCTTAAATGTATTTGTTTTACTTACCTTGATGAGGTCGACGCCGCGCATATATGTGCGCATATTCTGCGTTCCTGCAAGCACACGCAATGCCATCATTTCTAATAGTCGTTCAATATTTTAATCACCTAAAATAACTAAAACTGCTGCGTTCCCGTAGCCTCGGCGCCTGCTGAAAAAATCACACAATTGCATATGGGCAAGCGCTATAGTGTTAAGTTAGCTGTAATCAAATCAGCTGTTTTTCTCTTCACAGCTCTGGCCACACTTTCTGTAGAAAACGCGAATTGGCGTTTTTGAGTTCTGTAATGTTTGCACAAATTTTTAGATTTTTTAAAAAATACCTACAATTTACTCTCTATCCAAAAAACCTAAGCCAACTAATTTAAATCTGTCGAACATATAATGGCAGGCAACTTTTGGCAGAGCTCTCATTCGCAACAATGGATACTGGATAAGCAGGATTTGCTTCGAGAACGTCAAAACGATTTGCTGGTGCTCACCGAGGATGAGTATCAAAAGATATTTATATTTTTCGCGAACGTCATTCAAGTGCTCGGGGAGCAGTTAAAGCTGCGCCAACAAGTTATTGCAACAGCAACTGTTTACTTCAAACGCTTTTATGCACGCAATTCGTTGAAAAATATTGACCCGTTATTGTTGGCACCAACTTGCATATTGTTGGCCTCAAAAGTGGAGGAGTTCGGTGTTATTTCAAACTCTCGGCTCATCTCCATTTGCCAGACGGCCATAAAGACCAAGTTCAGTTATGCTTACACCCAGGAGTTTCCATACCGCACGAATCACATACTCGAGTGCGAATTTTATTTGTTGGAAAATCTCGACTGTTGCTTAATTGTATTCCAGCCATATCGACCACTCCTACAGCTGGTGCAGGATATGGGACAAGATCATGATCAGCTATTGACTCTTAGTTGGCGCATAGTAAACGACTCGCTGCGCACCGATGTCTGCTTGCTGTACCCTCCCTACCAGGTGAGTTTAATTAGTACCTTATTATGAAGCAGACCACTAGAACATTAAATTTCAGATAGCTATTGCCTGCTTGCAAATCGCATGCGTCATATTGCAAAAGGATTCAACCAAGCAATGGTTCGCCGAACTGAATGTCGACTTGGACAAGGTGCAAGAAATAGTGCGAGCAATTGTCAATCTGTACGAGTTGTGGAAAGACTGGAAAGAAAAGGACGAAATCCAAATATTGCTGTCGAAAATACCAAAACCTAAACCGCCACCACAGCGATAAAAGAACTGCTCTCAATATTTATATTACAATAAATGTATACTATCTTAAGAACAGATCGACAAATTTATACAATTCTTAAAGGTACTTAGATTGACCACTAGAGAATTTTGTATTAAGTATTTTTGCTTTATCCACAATTTGTTTCGTTTGGTTCTTGTCAATCTTGTTAAGCTTCAAATCGATATCACGGCTAAATGGACGGCGCTCCGGCTTCGCTCCGCTGGCAGCTAGTTTCTGCTCCTGTAAAAAGGACAGGATTATCAGATGCTCGGATTTGTTTATTTGTTAGACCCTACTCGCTCGCGCTGTTCCTTGCGTAGTTTCTTTTGGTGTATATTGACTAGTGACTCATTGCTTTTATGCTTCTTTTCATGCTTTTTGGCAAGGAGCTCTTGCTCCTCGTCACGTTGCTGCACGTAGTCTGCCTGAGCTCTTTGCACCAAGTCCTTGGAGCTACAAGGTTTCGGACTAGCTGCAGCAGTTTGTGGAGTCTTAGTCCACGCGCTGCGATCACTGAAATCGGGCCGCTCTTTACCCTGGTAGAATGTTCGTTTCATATTGTTGAGTGCGGCGAGTCCGCCTTTCAGGCCCACCTCGGGAAGTTCCAGCATCCACTCTTCACGGACATCTTGATTTGCTGTCGAGTCTCGTAAGCCTCTCCCTTCTAGTGCAGCTAATTTTAGAGCCAGAGCACGTTCCTCCAGTTTAACTTGCGTGGCATTTGGTATAGGTCCAAATGTACCCACCAAGTCATCTTCCTCTTCTACCTCTTCATCATCATCATTATCCACATCTGTTGTTTTTTTAGCTAGGTGAACAGGCATTATAGGACCAATTATCAGACCAGGTAGTGGCGCTTCCATTGGCTCTTTTGATTTTATTAAGTGCGGCGGCAATGCGGGCATATAAGCATCCGCTTCATCGGTTAGCCCTACAAACTGCGTTGGCGTAGGAGCGGAATCGTGGTTTCTGAATGGTTCCTGATCAAGCGATTTGTCCAGTTTTCTGTGCTTTTTTTCCTTGTGCCGTTTTTCTAATTTGTGCTTTTTTGATTTTTTTAGTACCTTGACTTTGACCTGTTTTTTATGCTTGCGCTTACGAATGCGCTCCTCTCCGCTAGAACTGTTCGAGTCGCTGGACATGTCGTCTGAAAATGTGAAAATTTCTGGTAATGAAAACTCAATTACTCTAATTTTGATATAAGCTGCATATTCTCTATTCAAGTCAACAACTTTTGAGCAATAAAATTAATTAACAAAACTGCACTATGCGGAACTTAGTCAAATATTGGCAGGGAAGATTAGCAAGCAGATGGTGCAAGGTGTAGTTTTTTAAACAGCGAATGTCTTCTGGGCCTTGCGATAGCTATAGACGAGTGATTTGATAATGCCGGCAGTGGCAATATTTTTAAGTGACTGCGTGACACTGCTGCGCCAAACAATGTCATTCACGGAGACCTGGACAATTTTCGAAAACAATGGAGCTACCGCTAGATACTCAACCACATCTGTATAATCTCCACGGCAGGCTGCATTTCGTTTAAGGCGATGACAAAGCTGCTTGGGCAGATGGCGTAGATGATACCGCGTAGCCTCCACGGATTTATCCTGCTCAAAAACAATTGCCGGCTTTAGAGATCCAGGTGCTTGGCCATGCATATTTACAGCCATGTATTGCGATAACTGTTTCATGATCGGTTGGTAGAGTGTAAAAAATTCATCGAGTTGTGGCTCAACAATGTTGTGCACTTTTCGTTTATTCTCGCCAAAAATCATACGAAAGTCGCCCTTGTAGCTCAGCCCAGCTATGGTGTAGAATAGCTCGTATGCGGTAAACTTCTCTGGCAGCACCAGCAGTGCGGTTTGACATGCTGACCGTAGATTGGACTCCAAAGCAATCTTCAAACGGGAATCGTCCTCTAGCTTAACGAGATCAGTAACTGGCTTTTGGAGCCTCCCAGCTAAGTAAAGATGGCGCCAATTGAACAAATCGTCAACTAAATGATCCTCATGAATCACACCGTATTTGATTGTTACACCTAGATCATCAAGCGGCACCAGTGTATTGAAGTAAACTCGGGCCCCAAGAAGTTCCTGATAATGACTCACAAAGTTGGCTCCCAGATAGCGCAGAGCTGAATAATGACTGAAATGCCGGTAAATATTCTCCGCGTGGAAACCAAGTGTATCGCGTACGCAAAATACTAAGTCGATTACTCTGTTTGGATCCGTCTTCTTGCTGACTTTTTCATAGCCAACCTGCTGTTTGACGCCTGACCCGTAAGCGAACATGTAACTGACATTGCCAAGTGGAAAACGAGCCACGGCGCGTCTATACAGCTCCAACATGATTTGAACAGATTAAAGATGTTAGTTTGAATTAGGAAAGGGATATTTTACAAAGGCTTTAATGGACAATTTTATAATTACGTTTCTTGCGGGAATGCTTTGTACGGGACTCGAAAATCACAGCGGCATTGATATAATTGTTTCCAAATGCTGCTGTCACAGCCCTGTATGATTTCGATAGCTTCGATATATTTCGATGTGTTTTGGTAGTAAATAAGTCAAAGTAAAACCATGTCAGATTAAAAACACGATGCGGTCGAATACATTGTCGAAATCATTTCCATTTCTCATTCGATTTTTTATAACTTTCTTTAATGTAAATTTGAGTGGCCAGATCGAATTGTATAGTTTTCAATAGTCTTTTATTTCAATGAGTAACTAAAAATTTGCCGCTTGTTGACAACCCTAAATTATCGGTGTTTTCAATTCCTTCGGAAGAAGAAAAACGCACATTTTTTGTACGCAACCAATTGTCGGGCCAGCTACAGCATAACAAACTATCATCTACAAAATTGCGCCCGTTTCAATACTAGGAATTTCATAATAAGTCATACAATGTCACAAACAACCAAATGGAAAAATCAGACGGAAGAACGCCCTGAACAAGATGTAGGCACCAAAGAGTCGACATCTCAAGCCAGCTCACATGCTAGTAACATAGTAAACTTTACAACGGTAAATGATTCTAAAACTGTAATTCTGGATAACTTCAAACTTCTCCGTATTTTAAGGGAGCATATCGGAATGTTGTAGCTGCCACACGAAACTGTAATGCATTTCCACAGGGTGCAACCCGTTCACTTTTTTTGAGTTATCCTGGATATGCACGCATTGTGGAGGAGCAGTCGCAACGTGTGCTGGGTCTGATTAATAAGGTTTTAAAGACAGAAAATGTGTCGGGAGATATTAGAAGGTGTGCAGCTTCTCAATTATTATAAAAGAGCAATTAATTTTAAAACGTTTACACACTCGCATAGGCGTCAGGGCGATGACCAACTGGAAATGGTTCAGGAATTTAATGATATTCTATTTGAGCGTATCACTACCAACCTAGATATTAGAAGCGGTCTTCGACGAAACAACCAGCCCATGGTTGTTGAAACACAGGTTGATGTCCAATCTGGATCGAGTATTACAAAACCAACAGTTACAAAAGAATCGCCTCGCGCCGGCAGCTGGAATCGCTACAGCACATCTTTGGCTACACCATCGCGTAATACGGTCTCTGCACGCCTGTTTACGGCTCAAAACATTTTGCGACCACAAATGCAGTTCAAGGTGCCCGTAGACAATAGTTCACAGAATCCTTTCCGGCCGCGCCTCATGGAGAAACCCAATTCGCTGAAGCCCCTGGCACTACTTCCCGAATACGATGATTCTGGTAATGTGGTGTCTTTCCTTCATCCTTATGAATTTGAGCTGATGAAATTTGAGCCACCAGTTGAGCAGTTACAAAAGCAGAAACCCATTTTACCGGCTTCAACAGCACAAACTGAACTAATGTTAGTTGACAATGTGGAAGCCCTAAAACTGGTGTTGGAAGAGTTGCGGCAAGCGCATCAAATAGCAATAGATGTCGAGCATCATTCTTATCGTACGTTCATGGGCATCACTTGCCTTGTGCAGATTTCAACACGCACAAAGGACTATATATTCGATACTCTGGCATTGCGCGAAGATATGCATATTCTGAATCTTGTGCTCACCGATCCCAAAAAGGTCAAGATTTTACACGGCGCTGATCGTGACATCGAATGGCTCCAGCGGGATCTCTCCCTGTATATTGTTAATATGTTTGACACACATAAGGCTGCCAAAGCGTTGAACATGGCCCGTCTGTCATTGGCATTTTTACTAAAGCACTACCTGGATATGGATGTGGATAAGAGCCTACAGCTTGCAGACTGGCGCATGCGGCCTCTGCCACAGAAGCTCATTGACTATGCCCGACAGGACACACACTATCTGATCTACATTTACGAGCGGCTCACAAACGATTTGCTGCAAGCGGAGCAAGGACAATTGCACGCATTGCGTATGGTTTATCAAATGAGCACAGACGTTTGCAAGAAGCGCTACACCAAGCCGCACATTGGTCCCGATTCACATCTGGATCTAGTGCGAAAGACGAAGCGCTCCTTTGACAACCGCCAGCTATATGCATTGCGTGGCATTTTTGAGTGGCGTGATGCCACCGCTCGACAAGAAGATGAGAGTTATGGTTATGTTCTGCCCAATCATATGATGCTTCAGATTGCTGAAACTTTGCCACGAGAAATGCAAGGAATATTGGCTTGCTGCAATCCCATCCCACCACTGGTGCGCCAGCAGCTCCATACATTACACCAAATTGTGCTTCGAGCGCGTGAGCAACCCCTTGTCAAGGTAGGTGTTTATTAGTGTTATCTATTGTAAGATATATTGATTACAATATGTTGTATATTCTATTGCAGCCCATATTAGAATCGCAGAATATTGTTCACTTACACATACCGATGGGCAACAGGGATTTCAACAGCAAACTCAATTGTCCTCATGACTTTTCACACCAAGAAGAATTACGGGACGATTTGCCCACTTTACTGAGTCGAAATGCTACGGGCAGATTGCTGCGGCCTAACGCGCCAAAACTGGAACCTCTTTCCTTGTCTTTGGTTACACCTGCCCTTTCCATATTCCAAAGGTCAGCGTCACCAACGAAGGAGGAAAACCAACGTTGGGCGCGAGCACGAAAAGAGAGCCAGGCTATGCGTATGCCTTATAAGCGCTACATGGCTATTTTGCCCTTAATGGAACAGCAGAGAGTTGAGCAGCAATCAAAGGAGAACAACGAGTTGCTTCAGCGACGCCTTTGTCCCGCTGAGCCTGCGCCTATGGACGTCAAATTGGAACTAACTCCCAAGATGGGAGAGGGTCCTATCAATAACTTATCATTAAAAGAACAGTTGAAGCGAAAACATCAACCGACAAAGGAAATGGTCAACGTGGCTAAACGCAGCAGAAATGATGAGATTGCATCTACTTCGAATAAGGAACAGAAGGATAGCAAAAGTTCAGCTCCATTGGTTGATAAACTTGCCAACGCCGATGATAGCGATGACGATGCTGTGGTTTTAATGCCTATAGAAAAGCATGAAACGGACACACCAACGCCTGCTCTCAGTAAGCGTCAGCAAAAGCGTCAGGGAAAGAATCAGCCCTTTAAGGCTAAAGCACGTCTTCACGCCCAAAGTTCCAACAGACTTGTACAGCTTCCTACCAATACCGGAACGGTACAAAACTTCGACTACAAGGCTGTGGATTTCCGTCAATTTCAAGGTGGCGCTAAACGAGCGCAAGGTACAGAGATCAAATCACAAATACGCGGCAAGGTGGGTCTACCAAAGAATATAATAAATTATAAAATCTCTAGACTTAAGCTCATCTCTTCCAGAATCGACCAAACAATCGCAACAACAAACAGTTTAACAAACTGTTTACTTTCAGCAAAATCAACAAGGACAAAAACAAGTAAAAGGAAGAAAATTTACAAAATTCGACTAGATAAAGAAACCGACATATGCAGTTGCAATGACTGCATGTTGAATTTTTTTTGTTTTCTTTCAGTTTGTATTCTGTTCATACTAGGCAACAATCTTAACTATAATAAAGCTAATTGTTTCAATATATCGTAACATTATTCATTAAATTTAACAGTATTGTGTGCCATGCCATATTTATCTAACTCTTATAACCGGTTTTATTGCATGTATCTAGATATTTGTGTATTTGGGCACTTGATTCAGCGATCCTATTACTTAGTAACAACTTAGGGCTTATCTATTTTGAATTAGAGCTATAACGTTTTAAACATCTTATCGCCTTCCCTGTCCATGCAATACTCGACAACAGCGTACACAACGAGTAATCGTCGTTCGACACCGCGTTTATGCTTATCTGTGATAAGTGGGTAAAGAGCATCCTGTTTAGAGAGCCGATCCACAATTTCAGTCAGTACGCCACCAGAAAAGATTTGCAGACGATCCCACGTGGATTTTCGTATGCTTCG
Source organism: Drosophila pachea (assembly GCA_020883565.1). Taxonomy (NCBI): domain Eukaryota; kingdom Metazoa; phylum Arthropoda; class Insecta; order Diptera; family Drosophilidae; genus Drosophila; species Drosophila pachea. The sequence goes on from JABVZX010000297.1 coordinate 15,761,009, forward strand.
AAAGAAAAAAAGACAAATTTGAGATAAAAATTGAAGTGATCCGGTTGAAACTTACAGGCAGCACTGATAGAGGGGAGCTAGGATATCCAAATAATCCTTGTTGGGATTTCCAAAAGCCTTGCCATTGTCTATCAGCACCACCCGTTCCTCACGCGTCTCATAATGATGACGATCCCCGTTCTGTATGAGATAGTCGAAAATCGCAACGTCTATAAGGTCGAGAAGCCGTATTGTCTCCAATTTGGTTTTAAGTGCTCTACAAGATCGAAAATGTGAATTGATGAATGTATTAATTAGAAGTGTGTACTCCTACTTGCAATAGGTCATGTCGTCCTCCCAGATAGCACGCTTATCTTCTTTATATGTACGCTGCCAGGGTGAACGGCGTTTGGCCAACGTGCCAGGCACAATATAGATGATAACACCCTCGATGTTATGCTGTTTATCACCACAAACAGTCTCCTTCTCGTTACAATAGTGACACTTGCCGTATAAGCAATATGTCTCCTTTCCGACCTCATCGAGTTCAATTTTTATTGAGCTTTGTAGCTCTTGATCTCCATGCGCATAAATTTCATCTTTTAGATTTACTACGCGACCGACTACAATGGGAGTCCAGCGCAAATCTAGCACAGCACCCAAATAGAAGGCATACACCTCAGCCACGTGCCTATCTTTGCCGCTATACACTACTCCCTCGATAACAACGTCACGTGGATACCATTGAGGCTTGAAAATCACCTTCTGCTGCTGACTGAGACGTAACAAGAGCTTTAGCTGGGTGCCACGTGCTAGATTATTGGCCCTTGTGATGGGTTCGTCCCGCAGTGTTTTCAACAATTGGCCCATGGAGGAGTCATACAATGGATAGATCTCATTCTCGTGCGGCCACTAAAAGTGAAAACATTTATAGAAACTTATTTATTTGAATACACTGATGTCATACTCACCCAATTGGCTATTTCCCAGAGCACGCTGGCATTCTCGTATGGTGTCATTTTGTAATTCTTTAAAAGCTTATTACGAAACATAAAAAAACGCGGATTCCGATTAAGATAGGCTGGCTTAAGGTGGCGTATCTTGTACCGGATCATATTCTCCAGGGCTCGCACACTTGCCAGCTGACCTTCCTCTGCATTGAGGTAGTACATGAAGTAGAAGTTGGCGCAAAGCACAATGCACAGCACCGTGGCGATGACGCTAAGAATGATAATGCTACGTTTGTTCATCGTTTAAATGGTCACTAGTCGATTAGCTGTACTTTGGGCGGGCAAGATAATATGCTCTTGCCTTTTCGCTGGGCGCTCGTACTTTATTTTTAATATTGCCTATACGTAACGCAGAACTAGCAAATTGCTCAATTGCAGCAAATAATTTGTTGCTGTTGGTGTTGTTGGTCTGTAGATGTTGCAGTTGCATGCTGTGGCTTTGTTCTTTCCTTTTTTCTTTTCTTTTGTTGTTATGCGATTTTCTTGTCTTCTTTTTTGGCAGACATAAGCGACAACTGTTCGCATCAGTCCATTGTTGTTATTCTAATTAATTAATGACAAATGGCGAATTGTAGTTTGATTTTTAAATTAGAATGTCGGCAAATAGAGTATTTCCTGGCCCTGCCATAAACGTATCTAGCAGGAGTTTTGGCTATTTTAGATACTTCCACAATTGCTACTCGCAAGAGTAAAAACGTAACGTCACGCCGCAGAACTGTTTGATCTTGACCACATTGCTAATAAATCAAAGAAACAAATTGGTTGTTCCAGCCCGACAGACAGAAAACTTATTTGTATGACTCGACACGTTTACACTATTCTATATCAAACATTACATAGACATTCTTCACTTCAGTATTTATTTGGCCACCGGCAGAGATAATTGCTGCGTTCACGACAACCAAGTTGTTTACATACGAACACAAACATATTCATATTTATATATCAAACATGTTTATAAATATGGTCACACCACGGTTCATTGGACATCTAGGCGAAAGAGTTGCTTACAGAAATTTAAAACTTTTAAAAATGTGCTACTCACTGTGTATTTTATTATCATTTTTTTCAGAATTATTTATGCGAATATATATAAACGTTTTGTAAAATATTTTTATAAAAATTCTATTCTATATCAAACATTACATAGACATTCTTCACTTCAGTATTTATTTGGCCACCGGCAGAGATAATTGCTGCGTTCACGACAACCAAGTTGTTTACATACGAACACAAACATATTCATATTTATATATCAAACATGTTTATAAATATGGTCACACCACGGTTCATTGGACATCTAGGCGAAAGAGTTGCTTACAGAAATTTAAAACTTTTAAAAATGTGCTACTCACTGTGTATTTTATTATCATTTTTTTCAGAATTATTTATGCGAATATATATAAACGTTTTGTAAAATATTTTTAATAAAATTTGTTTATCAATCTTTGATGTTCTTCTGCTTGTGTGCATCTGGCAACGCTACCACTACTATTTTGAATTACTGATAAGTCGGAATATTGTTCAAAAGTGTCAAATATTTAAAAACAACTGACTTTAGGTTTGTTTGAAAAAAAATTCAAAATTTAAATAGCGTGGCAGCTAGGAGGAATGGCACAGAACTATGTTTGTCCAACGATTAAGGAGTCTCGCGTACATGTCATCAACACCGGTGGGATCATAGGTAAAGAGAAGAATGAGGACGACGGTAAGTTGATTTATTAATAAAATTGATATCCATTTACGAATCATATGTGCCCAGAATATGAAGCTGTCGAAGGTGGTCTGCATCAGAGACTCCGAGAAAATCCTATCTGCCACGATAAAAGTTACAAACTTCGTTTCGAGAGGGGAGAAAATGCGCCTTTAGTGCTACCGCAGATTAGTTCGAACCCTTATCGTGTGGTATACGATATAGTGGAGTATACACCCGAAATAGATTCTAGCTCAGTAACAGTAGAAGACTGGGAACGTATAGCCAGAGACGTGGGCGTACGCATTATAAGCTCAGTAAAAGTAATCTGATATCTCAGCTGTAATAAATTATTCCTTTTCACAGGAATGTTACGAACGTTACGACGGATTCGTTATATTGCACGGGTCGGACACTTTAGCATTCACTGCTTCCGGTCTGGCGTTTTTACTTGAAAATCTCGGTAAGCCTGTCGTAGTTACCGGAGCCAAGGCGCCTATTTGTGAGCTGCGCTCAGATGGTAGCGAGAACTTCATTGGAGCGCTAATGGTTGCCGGCAATGGCAACGTTCCAGAGGTCTTGGTGGTATTTAGTAATAAGATATTTCGTGGCTGCAGGAGCACTAAGAAGTCCACGAAGTCATTCGATTTATACGAGTCACCCAATATGAACACACTGGGCAAAGTGGACGCAACAGTTGACATTGACATCCGTCAGATATTCAGACCTTGTACATTGGCACCATTTTCATACTCGTCGAAAATGGAGCCTAACATAGGCCTCGTGCGGATGTATCCAGGCATAACTGCAAATGTGATGCGTACCTTTCTTAGCGAGCCAATGAAAGGTCTGGTGATACAAAGCTATGGCGACGGCAATATTCCTCTTGCCGACAGCGAATTGGTGGACGCCATCCGAGAGGCAGCCGAACGCGAGGTTCTGATTGTGAATGTCACACAATGTTCATATGGTAATATCACAAATATAAACAGAGATAGCACCTGGATGGAACTAGGCGTTGCATCGGGCCACGACATGACACAGGAGGCAGCGTTTGCCAAGTTGTCTTATGTCCTAGGTAAATCAGATTGGGATTTTGCCCAAAAATTGGAAATTATGGAAATTAACTTGCGAGGTGAAATGACCGTTCCGAAGATTCACGATATCGATTGGATTGAGGGTGTGGCACGAAGCCTGAATGTGTCCAAAACCATAGAAAGCGACCATATGTGCGCAACTTTTTTCCCGGCTCTCATCGAATCTGCCATTCGGAACGATGACGCAAACAAGCTAATGAGCCTGAAGCAGTGTGGAGCTAATCTGAGCGATACGAATACCGATGGTCGAACTGCTCTGCATTTGGCATGTTTTCTAGGCAAGAACAACTGCATACAAACTCTACTCTGTGCTGGCTGTCCGGTGGATCTAACCGATCGGTTTAATCGTACGCCTCTTCATGAGGCAATCGACACGGACAACCATGAGGTAATAAAAATGTTACTCAAATCCGGCGCTGTGCTAACAGACGAGCCCGGCGAACTGGCCGACCATTTGCGAATTTTCGCCGAACATGGCCGCACTGACCGATTGGAATCGTATCGACTGGCCGGAGCCAATCTAGAGGTAACCGATGCTACAGGACGTACTGCGTTGCATTACGCCTGTCAGCTAGGCCAGGCGAATGTAGTCAAGTACTTACTGCCCTACTATAAGAATCCCAGTACTAAGGACGCACTCGGACTCTCGCCCATACAATACGCCAAGGCAGGCAATCACAACAACATTGTGTGTCTGTTGTGTGCTGACAAAATGAGTTAAGCTCTCAAGAGAAATCTGCGCCAGATTCAATAAATTGTTAACGTAACACAATGCTTGTTCGTTTTCTTTTTTGTGAAATAATTCAGATGTAATTTTAGCTTATACCTGGTACATGTATAATTAGTTTGTTGTTTATGAGTCCAAGTCAATGACGACGACATCGACGACGATGCGTAGGTAACACATTAAAATTCATTTCTACATAATAGCTGTGTCGCAGTTCGAGTGTGAGTATGTGTGTGTGGGTGTTAATGGTTTACAATTCAAAATTGTCATTGCTCTTTTGCTTACATCAAAATACAAATACATATCTGTAGTTATGCACAACGCTATCGTTTCAGACATAACTTTCTGTTAGTAAATTATGCTGATTAGTTTAAAGTGTGTGTGTCTGTGTGTATTTGGGTATGTATGTTGAACTACATTTAGATAAGTAAAGTTGTATGCTTGTTTTTTTTTCGATTCTGGTTTGCTTCACTTTTGTTACATTTAAATTGTTTTTCATTAAAATTATTTGTGTTACGCGAAAAATATTTAATATAAAAATAAGCAAACTGTGTATGTATATAACATAAATTAACATATTGGCAACATATAAAATCATTAGAAAAACAAAACTAGTTAATTCTTATAATAAGAAAATATTCAAACGCACAAATAAGGTGATAGATTTAGAAAATCTCATCTACTCTGCGCATAATATTATTATTATATAAAACTAGTTGCGGTGTATCTCTACGAATATACACGATATATATTTCTATACCCACATATACATAAATATATGCATGTGCATTAGTATATAATGCTACTTACTGTTACCGATTATTGTTAAAATATTATGTTTGCATAATTCGAATACTCTGAATACTTTCCGCAAACTGAAACAATGCAATTGTTTTCGTTCAAGCTTAACTGGCTAAAATGACACAAATATATATATTCGTTATGCTTGTCTCTAGAAAACTTTCGATATTTAAACATGAAATATTGCTTATTATTGGGTGTTCTTAAACGCTTTTGATTCGGTATATATATATATATATTTGCTTTTTAGATTTGTTGCTAAAGCAAAAAGCGGCTGCTGCTAATTTGTAATTAATACTTAAAATTGCTTTTCGTATTGTTGTAGTTGTTGGGTTTGTTTATTGGCTTCTTTATCGTCAGCTAAAAGTACATTTCCTCTTGCTTCAGTTTTTAGTTCGAGTTGGAATATTTAAAAAACTCTACTAAGCTAAATTACATAATCGTTATTCTTCACTGGGATTCATTCTAGGTTTCTCATGCAAGTTTTTTACTCTAAAATCATTTAGTTCCTTCTCCAATTAACTTTCTCCATACTCGTATCTTTTACAAAAAGAAATGCAATATTTTTAAAATGGAATTTTGTTTCGTTGTGACAGATTTTGGACATTTTGGACAGGTGTAGAAGCTTGACTATAAATAGTAATTTGAATTGGTTTAAACTAAATTGCACATTGAGTTAAATTTTGAACGCAGATTAATTTATATTTATATACAATCGATTGTATTATTGTTGACTGTGATTTTGAGTGTTTATGTGGGTGGGTATTTGTTTACGCGTGTGTCTTAATGAATATGTACAGCAACACTTTTGAGGGAGTGGGCTTGTTAGCGAGCGCCTTAAAGTCTAAACAGTTGAGAGCTTAATTAAAAAGATAAAATACCATTAGAGAGTTTTTATTTATGATATTGCTAATGTAGTCACTGCTCCGGCTGTTGTCTCTGTCCTAGTTAACCATCAGTGTGTGCGATTCCATGGGGGCTGCCGAGTCATAGAGCGTATCCGTATCCTGTGTAGGCTCGCCTTGAAGCTGACACTGATTGGACAGGGTGCCAGCACCGCAGTCGCAAAAGAAACTGGAAAAGGAAATGCAAGAATTGAATGCTGAAAGAGAAGAGAATATGTGTAAATGTCTCACCGATCGTGTCTTATAAATTCGACATCATGTCCTGCATGACAATTCTTTATGCAATTAACGCATATAGCGTTTCGATCCGTTGTGTTGCAGGTTTGGCAGCGATAGAAGTCGTGCATTGGAAACGAAGTGTAGCTACTGATCTTGTATAGGCATTGGCCGCTGGACACGGCCTTCTCCACCTCATCCTCGTTATTGAATATATTGTTGCCGCGCGTAATTGGCTGCACACCGCTTGCAAGGCACAGACCACCGAACTTATTCTTGAATATCTGATTGTGTTCCAATGTAGCTGTTGCATTATTAGTTATTTCCACACCTGCAGCTTGTCCGTCATAGATGCGATTTCGCCGCAATATCGGATGCGATTGCGTTGAGATTAACACTCCCGCCTGCGTATTACGGAAGATATCGTTTTCCTCGAGTATACCTTTTCCGCCATTAAATATACATATGCCACCGTCGCGCCCATCATAGATCTTATTTCGTTTGAGAGTCGGATTTGAGTCGGTTTTAATCCACACGCCAGCCATGGCATTGTCAAAAATCTCATTCTGTTCGAGCAGTCCAAGCCCACCATTGTAAACCAAGACGCCACCATTCTGGCCGCCCCAGATCTTATTGCCACGTATCACTGGATTGCTTCCCGTACGTATCTGCACACCCGAATACAGATGATTGAAGATGTCGTTATCCTCCAGCTTACCATGACCATTGTCATAGAAATAAACGCCCACTTGCTTCCCAGAGTGGATACGATTGCGACGCAATACCGGTGTGCTACCAGTGGTAATCCAGACGCCTGCCAATGTGTTTGAGTAAACCTCGTTCTCTTCAATCAGTCCCTGACCTTTCTCGTGCACATAGATTCCGCCATGTTGGCCATGATGAATCTTATTATGGCGCACAATCGGATCACTGTTAGTGCGTATCTGAATACCAGCCAACGCATTGCCATAGATGTTATTGTGCTCTATGAGACCGCGGCCCTCACCAAAGATATACACGCCTCCCTGGTGGCCATTGTAGATTTCATTTTTGCGTATGGTGGGGTTGCTGTTGGACGTTATCCACACACCTGTCAAGGACAAAAAAATAGTTGTCCAATCATAAGAATATTTGATTGAAAGTGATTAGTTAAATAAACATTTCAACTAATTAGTCAACTTTTCCGCGAGTTATTATTTACATCCTTTAACCTTTGTAAATGTGCATACCGATATCGATATTCAGTTATATCAATAGTCATTTGACTACACTCACCTGCAAAATTATTTGAATGTATTCGATTTTCGATAAACTGTCCCAATCCGTTCTCATGCACATAGATGCCACCAGTCTGACCGTGATGTATCTCACACTTTACCACCGTGGGATTGGCACCAGCCTTGACCTCAAAGCCGGCAATGCGATTATTATGTATATCGTTCTTCTCAAAATAACCCTGAAAATTTTAATAATTATGTAGTTATGACCATGACAGAACCGGATTTGGATTGTAGCTAAATTAATATCAATGTTGATTACTTTAAGGCAAATTAAAAATAGACTAATCTGAGCAAGGCGATACAAATATATGAATTATATCACAATTTTACCAGATATTTACAAACGATTTTATACATACCATGCCATTTTCAAAGGTGAATATGCCGACGTCGCGTCCATGATGTATATGATTCTCTCGCATTATGGGACTGGCAAAGTTCTTCACCCAAATGCCGGCTAAAGCGTTGCGACTGATTTCATTGTGCTCATAGGTGCCCTGGGCGTAGTCCGTCACGTACAGACCAACATTTTCGCAGTCGCTGATGTCACAGTTGCGTATAACGGGATTGGCACTGACTCCGCCAACACATACGGCTGCACCCACTACCGACGTGGAGCGTATGATGCAATTATCTACTGTTGGTGAACAATTCTCGCCAATGTCCAGGCAGTAGTGCTTGTGATGTGATACAGTCGAGGTGACCTCTGGAGAGAATTTCAACGTCAAGTAGCCGACATATGCGTATTTAGCGCCCTCAACGAACATTACGGTAGAACCGGCTTCGCGCTCCAACACTACAGATTCGGCCACATTACCAGGAGCTGCTCCGACGAGTGCAACATCGGAGTCAATAAATAAATATTCCCCTTTGTAGTGACCAGCATGTAAAAATATCAACGGCCCGGGATGTTCGGTTGGTTGCACATTTTCCTCGTATATGTTTGCCAGAGCGTTGACATTGGCGCCACCGCCATTGCCCCCGGTGCTGGTTGAAGAGAGACCAGCATTAAGATTGCCTGCGCCAGCGCCGGCATTGGAACCTGAGGCAAATGATGGTTCCAGAGCTGCTTGTATGGTGTTGAAAAATACAATATTTCGTCCGGGTTGTCTTCTATCCTGGTAACCGGGACGTACATGAACTCCCCGATAAAGCTGACGGAAACTTTCCTTCCAAGGATTTGCGTACTCGGATTCCTCTGGTTTTTCGAAAACGAATTTACACAGTTCCGGATTAAAAAGCGGCATATCGTACTCGAAGACTGATTGAAAAAGACGCTTCCATAGTTCAGTGTCGTTGGCAATGGTATTAAAGCGTTTGCATACCAGCGCTAGCCGGCACAAATCCTGTTCCAGCAGGTATGAGAAAATGGCCAGAAGTACTTCGTCTGCCAGTTCATATTGCAAATACTGGGCTGCCGTGGGTCCACTACCGCTTGTGGCGCTACTACTGCTACCCGCTTCCATGTTGGATATGGCTGTCGTTTCTGTCTCTCCGCTTTGCGTGTAGAGGCGTCGTGAACGCTTGCGTGCCGGTAGCATATAATTATTCTCCTCAATAACCGCCGCTGCACCACCTACCGGCAAAGCTCCACAGTGCTGCTGCTGCGGCACCGAGCTGTGCACATTCGGCGGTTGGGCAAGCGTGGCACCAGTTGTGGGCGCGTTATTCACAGGGAACGTGGCGCTGGTCGATGGTGCCTGCACAATGGCCGATGGCGATGATGATGATGTTGATGACGAGTTTGAAGCTGAGGATCCTGAAGAGCTGGCAGGTGAAGTGCTAGGATTTAAAAGCGGCGGCGAACTACTGCCTGGACCAACCATTATAGCCACTGGCTGGCTAGCGCTGTTGCCCGAGGAGCACCATTGGTCGTGGTTGTTGACAGCAGATATCTTACGCCGTAAGTCATATGGTGACTGATGGCAACATGAAGCGCTACTGTTGCTGCTATTGCTGATGTTGCATTGACTGGCGGCCGACGTGCTCGGAAAATTTGAATTGCAGGTGATGCTGTTGCTACTACCACTGCTTGGACCAGCGGATGACGAAGTACTGGCAAGCGCCGAGGTGCCATCAGAGGTATCCATTATCTGAACAGCATTGTATATATTATTTGTGTTCTGGTTTTGACTGAGACCAACTGAGGTTCCTGTTGCGCTGGTGCTACCCCCGGCTGCGCCGTTATTTGTGGGCTGACCGCTATCAAAATACTCCGTGGAATTGCTGCTGCCAGGAGTAGGGTTGTTGTTGGAGTTATTGTTGTTTGCTGTAGCGGCAGCTGCTACTGACGCGGATGATGTGCTTGTAGTTGCAGCATTGTTTTGCTGTGCATGAACAGACTGCTGCAGCATGGGATCCATTATGTTGCCAGTGGGACGATTTGGCATGGCAATGCGATTTGCTCCTTTTCGTCTGGAGCGGCGCACATAGGTGCGTGATGATGTGAACGAAGCGCTGGGCATTTTTAAATTTTAATAAAATGGTGGTAATTATTCTGCAGTGGAAGAGGGGCAATTGTCTTGTGGCATTTAACACTTTTCACCATTTACCAACCCCAAGCCCAATTTCAGTTCCACACTCACACACACTTAGGCACAGACCCAGACAGAGAAACAGTTTTATGAGCCGATGACAATGGATTTTCTCCTTTCACTTGCCGTTCCTATGCATTACTGCAAAGTATGCATTGAGACTATAGGTTTACTTTTTAAGGTTATTTATAAAACTAGTGCTTTAAAGACGTACATTTTGTTAACTTTAATGTCGTTCATCAGCCAGTTTTTGCTTACTACATCATCTGCTCTTCTTCCTATTGTATGTATTTGTGTGCGTGCGAGTGTGCGGAGTTTTCGGGGTTTCTATCCTTTGTTTCTCATTTGTTTTGTTTTATTTGGAAAGAAGAGTTGCACTAGCTGTCACACTGATGTCTGTCGTTTCGCTCGCACATTGTTTCTTTTATTTGTTCTTTGTGCCTTGCTTCGTATTGGCAGCTGAAAATTTTATATGATTTATGTCTTTATCTTCACACAGTTTTCACAATATTTGCACTTCCGATCGGGTTTCTGCTAAGTGTATAGCAATATTTAGCTATAAATTGGAACATTTAGCAAATTATTTTATCATGTGAACGAAGCAGGTACGAGAGAAACGAGCACGACAGGCTTGCAGTTTAGCCTACGATTTCTTTTCGATTGTGCTACGGCCAATATCTCATCGATTGTGACTTGCGTGCTGAGTTGCATTACCACCGATTCTTATATATCGATTAAAGATTCTCATTCCCGCCACTTCAGGCATCACTCCAATTATATTTGCGGAGTATTTCGCAATACTATAAGATTTTTTAAAGGAGTCTATTTGAATAAAGCTATAGAATGGCGATTGCAAATCTTACCACGGGAGTAATTGCGGTAAATATTTAGTCGCGGTTGGTGCTCTACGTTTATTGATTAATTTGTGTTTTCACAGCGCATTATGCACGGAGAAGATGTGTCGCATCCGGTGTTGCAAATATTGGGTATTAAACGTATTAATACCAGCTCGGATCAGGAACGCTATCGTTTGCTCATGTCTGATGGCAAATATTATAATAGTTATGCCATGTTGGCCAGTCAGCTGAATGAAATGCAACACAGAGGACTGCTTACGGAGAACACGATTGTACGCTTAGATAAATATATGACCTCCATGGTGGGTAAAGAGGGTTCCGGCAAGTAAGTTGTTATTTAAATTTGTTTTATTAAAGTTGAGTTAATACATTATGTTACAGACGCGTGCTTATTGTTACGGAACTGACTGTTCTAAATTCAGGAGATGAGGTAAAGACCAAAATCGGTGAGCCCGTGACCTATGAGAACGCTGCCAAACAAGATAGTGCTCCAAAAACCGCGGCCGTTACTACTAGTGCCCCAGTAAAAATGGAGCAATCGTACAAGAATAATAATAATAATAATAACACCATAAACAGTACCATCAACAACACTCTCAACTCGGGCCTTACACATCCAATTGCTAGCCTGAGTCCGTATCAGAACAAATGGGTTATAAAAGCTCGCGTGACTTCTAAATCAGCAATCCGCACATGGAGTAATGCCCGTGGCGAGGGGAAGCTCTTTAGCATGGATTTAATGGATGAATCTGGCGAAATTCGTGCTACCGCTTTTAAGGAGCAGTGCGATAAATTCTATGATATGATAGAAGTCGATAATGTCTATTTCTTTTCCAAGTGCCAGCTTAAACCGGCCAACAAACAGTTCTCACAGTTAAAAAATGATTACGAAATGACTTTCACAGGCGAGACGGTTGTGCAGCTATGTGAGGATGAAGACAATGGAGGCATACCCGAAATAAAGTACGAGCTAATACCAATATCACAAGTAGCAAGCATGGAGAACAAGGAAGCGGTTGATACAATTGGTATTTGCAAAGAAGTGGGGGAGCTGCAGACCTTCACCTCGCGCACAACTAACAAGGAGTTCAAAAAACGTGAACTGACGTTGGTAGACATGAGTAATGCAGCCGTCACTCTAACGCTCTGGGGCGACGATGCTGTAAATTTCGATGGGCATGTGCAGCCAGTCATCTTGGTCAAAGGTTCGCGTATCAATGAATTTAATGGTGGGAAAAGTCTCAGCATAGGTGGTAGTTCGATTATCAAAATCAATCCAGATATACCAGAGGCGCATAAACTGCGTGGCTGGTTCGATAATGGAGGTGGCGATAATATAAACACAATGGTTTCTGCACGCAGTGGGGGCGGCAGCTTTAATACTGAATGGGTGACCCTAAAGGAGGCACGCATGCGCAACTTGGGCTCCGGCGATAAACCAGACTACTTTCAGTGCAAGGCAGTTGTACACATTGTCAAGCAGGAAAATGCTTTCTACAAGGCGTGTCCCCAAACGGAATGCAACAAAAAAGTCGTGGATGAGGGCAATGGCCAGTATCGTTGCGAGCGGTGCAATGCAGCTTTTCCCAACTTCAAATATCGCCTGCTAGTTAACGTGAGTCGGATCAGATTTTCATTATTTTCTTAATCTTAATTCACTTTCTTGCAGATGAGCATTGGCGATTGGACTTCCAACCGATGGGTGACATGTTTCAGCGAGGTCGCCGAGCAGCTGCTCAAGCACAGTGCCCAGGAAGTTGGCGATGCTCTTGAGAACGATCCAACTACCGCTGAGAAAATTTTCTCCGACATTAATTTTTCATCTTACATTTTCAAATTACGTTGCAAAAATGAGATGTACGGCGACATGACGCGCAACAAACTTACGGTGCAGTCCATGAGCCCAATCAATTACAAGGAGTACAATAAGCATCTCATAAGAGAACTCAAGGAAATGACAGGCATTGGCCCTGCCAATTAAAACCTTTATAATCATTACGTGTTTCTAAAAATTAAAACTAGCTTTAAGCCGTCTACTTAAGATACAATATATAGCTCCCAATATTATCGCATAATAAATAATGCATTTGTAAATTCTGTATACTTTATTGATTTCTAGTAAATTCATATGTTTTTACACTATAAACGCATCGATTGGAGTACTGGGATGTATCTGGATATATAGTATACATAAAAAATGCTCGTTCCCTCGAACTTTTGTTCTTGACTAGTTTGTTTTTCGATTATTTGATTAAAATTTGTATTTATGATTATGAGTTTCCAGACAGTATGCTTATAGGTATATAGATATATATTGATAAAAATATACAAATCTGGTTAATTGATAAGAGATAGTTATCAATGGTTCGATTGTTTGTTAAAGTAAAGACACATATTGCACATATCCTTGTCTCCGCGTATAAGTCTGAGTGATTTCTTCGCTTTGATTAGTGTTCTGTAATTTGGTATAGTTTTTGATTTCATTTCAAGTGCAATCATCTTTATTGGCTTAGAATAATTTATTTATTTATTTATGTATGTATAAGGTGTTTTCATTTTATTAAAGAGACTTAGTACCTTTAGTGACAATTCCACGTAAATTAAATTAGATATATATTTTTCGTTTTTGTATAGTAACCTTTTTTATACAACTTGCGCTTTGGAATTTGCGGTGATTTGGATTTGGCACCAAGCTACTATTCATATTTAAAATTTAACTGAGATTAATGTATTTATAATATCGACACAATACTTGATATAAGAAACTATTCCTCACTCTTTGTGGTTATCTGATGGCTGACATCTGATCCGGTCCGATCCAAATCGATCGACGCTCACCGCGGCTCGCAGACACAGTCGTTCATC